>OU015496.1:50006982-50606982 GCA_907164885.2 Dolomedes plantarius
ACAAAAGAGGTAAACAGCGATAAGTAATCCTACGTTAATACTCCGTGGTAGTTTCGTTAGAAGAAACTACTTGAACTTCTTTTTTTATTGTTTGAAAATCAAATGACGTGTAAAGTGCATCTGCATAAATCATTTGCTTCTTCCTGACGTAAGCCAATTACAAGCCATTGCGGTTTTACATCAACTAACAGTTTTGATTTAGACACAATTAAAAACGCTTTAAACCCACATCTTCATGTCTTAGGGCCGAATTCAGGCTTCAAAATTCACAAATTAGCGATCTGTAAGAAAACGATTTCCGGAATGCGCACACTTTAAATGGCAATTTTGTTTAGATCAATGTGTCTTACGGGTATACAAAATATTAAACCCGTGAAAAAAAATGTTAAGTTAGATTCCGAATCTTATTTCGTTTAACAATATTGCATACAGCGCCATTTACCCCCTGGTGGTGAGTTTTTGAACTTTTTTTATTTATTTATTTATTTATTTATTTATTTTTTTTTTTGCGGAAAAGAAATTCCCATGACCTCCTTTAAACTATTGCCAAATTTGATAACATTTGGTACAATAGTTTTCCTTTTATGACCATTTCAAAGCAGAACTTTAATTATAACCACCCTGTATTTAAATTTTGATTTTAGTCTTTATTGGGTAAGTAAAAAAAAATGAACATTTATGGATTTTTTTGTTTACTTTATTGTTTTTTTTTATCACAAATGCAAAATGAAAGTTGAGTCTAGTAGAAAACGAGTTGGCCATTCTTGCAAAGTTTTCTGTCGCTATTAACCCTCAGCCCCCCCCCCCAATTTTTGTAACACCAACAGGCGCGCGTGGCATAAAGTACAACGTCTCTCTCAACTATGATTATTCCTTTTGTAATAAACTTTTTTTCTAATTGAAAATAATAATTCTACGTTTTATGACAAGTTATAAAATGTTGATAATATTGAGATATATTTATAATTAAAGTCCAAAGAATGCAGATACAATCGCCTCATTTCAAAACTGTCCGGTTTATTGGATCTAAGGACAACTTGCGAATTGATTCCTATTATGTCCAAAAACCTAAAAAACAATGAGATTGTCCGTCTTCGTGATATGCGGGATACCGTGTAAGAGCTGCACATTTGATCGACCACATAACTCCTGCTTTTGTAGTATTGTAATACAGTATAATCACTGGTTTACCACGGTTAAATCACGACTAACAATGAATGGAAAGGAATACAAGGGTCAGAAAATCAGACGTACATTAGAAAAGGTGTAGCTATAAATAGAAACTGCTTGGAACATTCAAATTTACATGTAAAAACAAACCCTTCAAAAGTGCGAAAATGTTGCACTTTGTACACGGGCGCGCCCGCTTAAGGGGTAACCATAATAAACCTCCAATAAACCTCATTTGTAGATCATCTGCTTCCATTAACAATTTCAACGCAGTGATTAACAATGAAGCAGTTCTTCAGAAATGGTATAATTTTTTTTCAGTCACACTGATATCAAGGTAATTATATAAGATTAAAATATTTGTGATATGCCTCATCAGTATATGCCCCCAATTTACGCGTCTTGAAGAACATCTATTTTGATCTCATTTTAGACTGCCGATATCAGTAATACATCACAATGATCCTGCATTATTGCTCTCCGTGACAATTCTGAATATTCACGAACAATAATAATCATAATCTAATCACTATTATTAGTCTGTACCGCACCCTCCATTTCGCAATGTCATCAGTTTTCCCACGAAAACAAAAAATTGCGTTATATAACAAAATCATTTTATCTAATTATGTCTCAGAATGTAGCAGTTTAGCATTTACGCCCTGTTTCAAAAGACTCCTGTGAGCTGTGCTTATATAACTGAAACGTAAATGAAAGGTAGAGAGAAAAAAAATGCAATTCGCGGTTTTGCCTCCAGGAACGCCACATGTTCTCTTTCGTATAATCAGCAGCAGGTTTCTTCGATCTGGAGGTTTTCCAACAGAAAGCGGGTTAATCGTTCGACACGATGTTACAATAGCTGAATTATTCCGATAAAGATTTTTCACTTTGTAATGTTTCAGAGGCTTTTTGGCTTTCGAAACTTCTTCTCGGGGATGTATAAATTTAACCCTCTAATGGTACAGTGGGGGTCGGATCCGACCAGGTCCGGATCGTCGCACAGGCAAATGAGACAAATGTCTGGACCCGGTTTTTTGAAGGGCCCGGTCAAACTGTTTTTTTAAAAAAGATTTGCCAATAAGATAGTTTACTTTTCTGATGGACAACTGTATATAATAAACAAAAGTATATTGCTTTTTATATGGTTAATGTGAATATCTAAAATCTAAAGGAAATGTGGTATTATGTTTCTTCTTATTGAAAGTAAAACACTCAATAATTTAGAATTTTTTTTTTTTTACAGCGATAAGAATAATATTAACTATATGTATTCTTAACATCCTGTGAAGTATTGTTAAATGATTTTGATTTTATTCTTTATCAAGCATCTACGTTACGTTACGCTATACTATGTTAACCTACGTAAATCTGCAAATAGGCCTTTAGTTGCAAGTGTTAATTTTGAATTCTTTATTTTTCGTTATGGCATTTAATAAAATAAATTTAAATTTTTAAAAATTTATTGTTGTAAATTAAATATTTTTATTAATAAAAATTTAAGATTTCCTTTAGTTTTCACATTATTTAGTTCTGTTTCATTTATAGTTTTATATTTTTTGTTTGCTCTATTCCTTGTGGGAGGAGGGTGTTCGCTAAAAAGAAAATGTCTAGGACCCCAAAGTGGGTTAATCCGGCCCTGGATCCGACCCCAGGGTATGGCTTCCCTCTCCCGTACTCTACCTTCTCATTTCAAGAGATCGAGTTAGCAAGGAAACCTTCTAGATATACTTACTAGACCACCCTACTACATATAGGAATAAGTAAATAACAGTGACTTTATTGAAAAACATTATTCATGATCACTAGTCATTTATTCATTTCGATTTTTCATTCATGATCACTAGTCAAATTTTTTTCATTTCGATTTTGGAGGCCAAAAATGTCAGTATATTTTATTTTTTACATTTTTGTGCTAGGAAAGTTGGTTTCACTAACTTCTAAAACTAGGTAGACTAAATTACATAATTGACCTAATATATACAACATTCTATGTAAATAACTGAGATATTTTCTTTGTTTCACAAAATTATAGTTCGATGGTCATTTTTTTCTACAAAAGGGTTTTATTTCACGTACACCGTTATCAATAAATGTTATTATACAACAAAATGCCCATTTTTTGTGTGATAAAAAAGTTAATTGAAAATCCTTAGAAATATGGAAGTAAATAAAAGTGGTCCGCGATACAAAAATTCCTCCAAAATTACATTTTTATCTTCTTGATCTGAAACATGCCATAACGATTTTAGGATTAAATAACACTAACCGCATGTTTCTAAAATGATCGCGTAGCCAGACACAACATTTTTTTTTTTGCTATACTTTTGTTTTACATCTACACTTGACATGGAGTTTGGCACGTTGACATAGTTTGACAAGTTGACTACACGCTGACAGAGCGTTTTTCACGATGTTCCATTTCTAAAATATGAATCTAAAATTTATGGCATGATACTTCTATGAATTTTATACATCGCTTGACTACTCTATTTTCATTATGCTGTCTTCAGATTTTTATATTTTGAGCAAAAAACTTAAATATATTTTCCAAGAAGTAAAAGCTTCTCTGAAACAATTTTCATTTGAATTTTTATCCCTTGAAAGTGATTAAAATTTTAAATAATTCAACTAGTCCAACTCCTGAAAACAAACTCTTTCGAAATTTCGATGAGTGCAAAAGAGAGAAGTATATGAAAAGTAAAGATGTTAGAATGCATATAATCTTTAAATAACTATAGTATTTTATACATCTGAAGCTATATAAAATAGCATAAATTGAGTGAGAAATTTAGAACATTTTACAGCTAATTTTCAAATAATTAGACTTTTTTTATGCTTTATAATCGACATATGGAAATACTTCTAAAGAAAAATACATCACCAAATGCAGATAAATAATCAATCTATATATATAAAGCGCGTAGGTATGCGGTACAAAAATCGACGATATTTCTACACTCGGAATGGCAACAGCTGCAACTACCAGATGTAAACATTATCGGCCAACCGCATGTGTGTAGTGCCTCGACGATAGCACGTAATTTGGTACAATTTAATTGCTGTATTTTTCTCGTGAATAAATTAAAATTATTCACGAGAAAATTTTGATTTATTTGTTCCATCAGTTTTTCTAAATGTATGTAAGACGACAAACTTTTGACAAAATATGTTTAGACCTATCAAATCCAGTGTTTAGTCATGGTTAGTTGTATGTAAGTTTATCTGAGTCCGTTCTTTTGATTCTGTCACTGTAGTATCTCCTAATTCTGAAATAGTTAGCTGTGTATATTGAGAGGCTTTAGGAATATCATAGTAAAATATTACTAATTGCATTATAATACCTCAATAGTAAGAGTGAGTTAATTTTCTACACTTTTTTTAGTACTTGCTGAATTTTTACTCCATTTTATAAGTGAAGAAATTTCCCTACGATTTTTTATTTGATTTAAGTGTAGATATGGGAATTGTGAACAATAGTACATACACAAGTGTATGTAATCCACACTATATTTTAGTACTTGATGAATTTTTAGTCCTTTTTTTAAGTGTAAAAAATTTTCTCCAATAATTTCTTATTTGATGTAATGACAAAGTGTAGATGTCTTAATTTTGAAAATATTACATACAGAGAGGGATATAATTTTTAAAATCATTGGTGTTGGGTTCCTCAGTCTTATCTTTACCTCTGTTCTAAAGTAATGGTAATTCGCATTTTTAAATAACGATGTTTTAGAATCAGCCTTATAGAGAATTTTGTAATGAATATAAATTTTTTAGCTGATATCCCACGACCACTTAACATCGAATATTTATGATGCCAGGTAATGGTAGCATTCCTTATATATGTTTCTTTCAGTTGAGTTGTTTTGCAAAAGAAAATATGAAATTAAAAGCGACCATGCTAGTTGCGCAGCGGCAAGTTTAAATAAAATTCTAGGTATCTCTTTAATTGTTTATACCTTTATCTGTAGATTCGGAGATGTGAAAGTTAAAGAGTTGCCCTGTTTCACTCCGATTTCAGTCGGGTGTCACGCACATACACAAGAGAACGTCAAAAATAAATGAAACACGCCTCTCAGGATGGGACAATAAATGGAGAATTTTAATACACAGTATACCAAAAACCTGCCATATACATAGATTTGTACCAGTATTAAAACTGTTAAACAGTTATCTGCCATTTCAAAGTAGGAATAATTTAGATTTTTTTTCAGAATAATCATCTATTAGGACAAAAAAGGCGATTATATGAACCATCAAAATATGGAATACACCAGAGGTGGGGAACCTATTTACCATTAGAGGCCACATGTATATTAGGTAGTAATAAAGGAGGCCGCATAAGCTGATGTACCTATAAATGCGACTTTTATGAAATTATTATAGTTAGGTATAGTTTTAACAATTTAGTGCATTAATCCACTACTAAACAAGGACTGTCAAACTTTTTAAGAAATGTATGTATCGGTTGTTTTTGATTTGATCTATGTAGAATAAAAAAACTGTTAAATGTTAAAATACAGATATTTTCTGGTTTCTAAAGATTAAATTAAAGTGAATATTTGCATGTAGTATTTGTATTGTATTAGAATGTTTCATATCCTTTTTTTAATAGTGTGACACACTAATTGATAACGCCATTGATACTGTTTTGAATGTTTTTTATGCATACATGAAACAACTTTCATTTGAATATGTTATTTGAATATATATTAGTGTTCGCATTAATGTTTATACAAAATGTTTATACAAGTGAAAAGTATAAAGTTCATTGTGTATATAAATCTGTTAATTTTTGCTTTATTGATTTCTTAATATATTCTTAATTAGGTATATTCTGAACTTGTATAAATGCTCACGTTAAAAACTTAACTTTACGAGTAAGCTATGCTTATATCTTTTAGTTTACAATATACTTTTAAGAGTGGACTTAATATTTTGTCTATGAAGTATTGTTTAAAAGTTACCTTGTTTTGGAAAACTTGTCCCGTTATGAAGTGACAAGAGGCAGGCCATTTGATAGGAAAATTGCGCGGTGCGTACTTAACGTGGCGATATTCGCTTTGTTGACTTTTATCTTGATACTTCCTAACATTCGGTTCAGGTGTCAGCTTTTCAAACATCGCAAGAATGCGATGGTATTCAGCTTCTCGGCTATCGCAAATATGGCGTCATAGTTTTTTTCTCTTACGTATTTGCTATATGGGCCTGTTCACATAGGAGTCCGTTGCGTTGCGTTAAGGAAAAGATGACGTTGAGACGAAAATAAACCAATCATATGGCTCCAAACGAATAGCAATGAAATTTTTAACGCCTATGATTGGTTTATTTTCGTCTCAACGTCATATTTTCCTCAACGCAACGCAACGGACTCCTATGTGAACAGGCCCTTTGAAACTACTTATTTTTAACGGACCACGTTTGGCCGTATGTAACTGTAGACCGCGTTTCTTATGCAAATGTTTGATTGTATAAAAGAACAGATTTGTTAATGTCTGTTTCGCTCGCTCACTCAGTCAGTCTGTCTGTGGCATCTGTAAATCTCACACTCTCGGTTAGAGGTGTGGAGATAGTATATTTTTCATGTACGAGCATATTATTTCTTTGAGCAGTTGGCTCGCTATTAGGTGTTTCATTTGTACATATACATCTGTACATATTAAATTATTTTAACTTCAACGAACTTTGTCATAATTCAAATGTCCCTGTTTTACTGAACGCCCTGCACAACAAGGTTATGGGCCTTTTAACGCCGAGGGTCGTTTGATGAGAAAACGTAGCCAAGACTTTTAAGGTTCTGTGTGATGGCGGGCCACAACGACAGTCTGGTGGAGCCTTTATCCGCCACGAATTACGCGACGTGGGCTGAAGATGTTAAGGTCCTTCTATTCAACAAAGATGCGTGGAATATCACGAATGGTTCAGAAGTTGCGGACCCGGAGGAAGTGAAGGCGTTCAACACCCGAAAGGGCAAGGCTTTTTCTATAATATATTTGAATTGCTCAAAAGCCTACCGGACTTTGCTCTCTGGTACAGAAGACCCCATTGATGCTTGGAACCGACTAAAATCTCATTTTCGTCCGGAATCCCGGGCACGGACAATAGGTGTGTATGACCAATTTTTTAAATGTCGGCCCGAGGAAGGTGAAAGCATCGGTCTGTTCGCCGCAAGGCTTAAAGACTTAGCACTACAGTTAAAGGATGCTGGTAAAGAGGTTAGTGACTGGTTTACATCGTTTCAACTGATTCGTCACCTATCTTCTCAATTTACCGGGATTGTGCAGCAGATCTACATGTACCCGGATGAGAAATTTAAATCAGAGGTCATAATTCAAGAACTTTTAGCCGAGGTGCCTCGGTTAGAACAATGCAGAAAAGATCAAGAGGATTTTGTTTTACAGACTGAACGTGGTAACAAATTAACTGATCATATAAAATGTTACAGGTGTGGTAAATTAGGTCACTATGCTTCTAGATGTAAAGCAAAACTTAGTGATAAAGCTGTAAAAACTCTAAAATCTGAGCCTAAACCCCCTCAAAAATTGAAAAGCAAAAATAATTTGCTAATAGAATCATCTTTAAGTTGCGTGCAAAATAAAACTGCCTGGGTATTTGACACGGGAGCAAGTGGTCATTTCTGTTGCAACCGAGAGCTATTTACTGAATTTTAAAAAAATTACTGGGTTGAGAAAATGGCATCTGCCATTAATGGTGGTGTTGATTGCGTGATGGAGGGGATTGGTAAAGTCGACATGCATTTTAAATTTGGTAAACGAATTGAATATATTACCTTGCATGATGTAAGATATTCCCCTAAACTTAGAAGGAATCTAATTGCAGGTTCTGTTATAGACGAGAAGGGATGTACCTTCAAGGGAGAAAAAGTGGTGCTCAGAATTTTCGGTGCTCATGGTCGAGAAATCTTGACGGCTAAGAGACATTCAGGGCTATATTATGTGTATCCCCTGTATACAAAAAATCAGGTTAATGTATCATCCTCCCAAATTACGTCTTTAAGATCCTGGCATCAAAGACTAGGTCATATTAATATCAAGTACATTGCGAACACTAGTAAAACAGGGGCAGTGAGGGGTTTACCCCAGTTAAATCTGAGGAATTTAAGTGTGAGATATGTCGTATAGCTAAAACCCGAAGGACCTCTTTTACCGACTGCTCAAATTAGATTCTCTAAACCCCTAGAATTAGTTCACATGGACTTATACGGCCCTATGCCAGTCCAGTCTAGGGATGGCTCAAAATACTTTTTTAGCATCACTGATGATTTTTCGCGTAAGGTAACAGCTTTTCTCATAAAAGATAAGACTCGAGTTTTACATACTTTTAAGAAATGACAAAGGCGAGCTGAAAGGTTCACGGGAAATAAAGTAATTGCTGTTAGAACCGATAAAGGTCTAGAGTTTTGCAATAATGAATTTGAGGACTATTTGGACAATTTAGGGATCAAAGCTGAAAGAACAAATATTTATTCCCCCGAGCAAAATGGGGATAGTGAAAGATTTAATTATACCGCAGTAGACGCAGTTAGGACTTTTCTGAGTGACAGTGCACTTCCAAAGACGTTTTGGGATGAAGCTTTATTATATTTTGTCTACGTCTGGAATAGAGTGTGCTACAAGAATAGGGATAAAACGCCGTTCGAACTTTTTGGAGGTAAAATTCCTTCAGTAAAGCATATCGGAGCGTTTGGTTCCGCCGTTTCTGTCGGAGTTCCAAAGCAATTGCGTAAAAAGGTTGATCTTAAAGCATAAAATGACATTATGGTTGGTTACGGCCGGCGAGCGAAAGGTTATCGTATATGGCTGCCTGATGCTAAAAAGATAATTGAAACCATTAATGTTAAATTCGGAGATGAAACCAATGGACGCGAGCTGGACCCAGTTGTTACTACCCCCATTAATTTAGATTCAGAAGCTGAATCAGAAAGCGAGCTCACGCAATCTGAAAATTTGACACCGGAGCACAGTTCGAGAGAAAAGGACGAAGCAGGTGAAAGTACGTCTTCTGAACAAGGTGTAATGCCTGAAAAACGGGATATTATATGGTACCGGAAAGCAGTTACCCGGTTTAATAGTGACCGTTTTAATATATATTAATATCCTGAAGGTAAAGACAGATTGAGATCATATCGCGAAGTCGAAGAATACTGTTCTTCTCGCGGTATTTTATATGACGAATCTAAATTTCATTTTAGCACTAAAAATAATTACACCGGAAAAGTTTCAGAAACTAAAGAAGCGAGTCATATTTCAGCATGACTAGAAAATTTCCCAATCCCAACCAATTTTTACGAAGCACTTAAAACACCTCAAGCTAATAATTGGTAAGCACGAATGTAGCAAGGGAATTAAAGGCTGACAACATAATTTAAAGCCATTTTAGACTCATTATTTAACAGTTTGGTACCAAGCAATGGAAGAAGAGCTAGGCGTAATAGCGAATCGCCAGGTATGGGATTTGGTTGAAAAACCTCAAAATGCTAAAATTATAGTTAACCGATGGGTGTTTAATATAAAATGGAATGCTGAGGGCAAAATTGTACGCTATAAGATGCGATTAGTAGCGCAGGTTTTTTTTTTCAAAGGAAAGGAGAATCTTACGACGAGACTTTCAGCCCCGTCGTAAATTTCCCCCTCATTCGTGCATTCTTTGACGTCTTAGTTTGTTTCCTTGGATGGGTTCATAGGCAGTTAGACATCAAAAGTGCCTATTTGTATGCCCCATTATCGGAAACTATTTATATAAGACAACCCCAAGGATTTGTTGACCCAGAGAAACCCCAGTTTGTATGTCGCTTAAAGAAAGCGTTGTACGGGTTTCATCAGAGTGGTTGCGAATGGTTCTATGAAATTAGCAATAAACTTGAGGAAAAAGGTTTTCGTAAAATATCATGGACAAATTGCGTTTTCACTTATGAAGATAATATAGTACTATTATTGTATGTCGATGACATAGTGGTTTTTGGAAAAACTAGTAAGCAAACTGATTTTGTCGTTCGAATTTTAAATGCCGAGTTTGACATAAAAGATCTGGGCAGAACTAAAAAACTACTTGGAGTAGAATTTGAGGAAACTAATGGCAAATTATACATACACCAAATGGAATATATCGAAAAAATACGTAGCGTGTTTAACAGTTTTAAACTTCCGATAACTTCACTTCCCATAGCGAAAAGCATAATATTATCTAAAACCCAATGCCCCAGTACTGAGGTTGAACAGAAAGAAATGAAAACAATCCCTTACAGGAGTGCGATAGGCTATTTGTCATTTCTAGCTTCGCGAACTAGGCCTGACATATCATACGCCGTAAATATTCTTTCTCAGTTTCAGTCAAACCCAGGTATGGTGCATTGGGATGCTGTTTTAAAGCTGCTGGGATATGTATGTCATACTAGTGAATATAAACTTGAATTATCAGGCATTAAAAATCTAATGTTTAATTGTTTTAGTGATGCCGACAACTGCCGATTAACTGTTTTAGTGAAGCAATAATAAAAGAAAGCATATTCAGATTCTTAAAACTTAAATTTGCGTAAAAGTTGGGGAATTCCAGTCATTCTTTGATGCCAATGGAATGTAAATCTTGCGATCGATTAAATGTGAAGCATCATATCGGCGTCGGAGTCAAATAGATAGAGAAGCGAAGAAAATAATTTTATCAAATCCTTTCTTAGACTTGTTAAAAGTGATTATTAACATAAATAACTACATAAACACCCGAAGAAAGTTTTTGCTCCATGCTAGTAGTAAAATATAACAATTTTGCCAACACGACAGAAAATGTCTCTGTTTACAAATGTATTCGATAAAAGAAAAATATTTATTACTTAGCTAACATATTTTTTCTTTTATTTAATCTTAATTATGAAATATTAAAATAGCACATTTTGAATTGCTTCTATAAAAGAATATTTTCTGAGTTTCCTTCGATTAATACCGCTATTGTTACTTCCTGTTTAATTTATTTTATGTTTTATGTGTTTTGATACAAAATGCTTACTCTGTTTATCTTATCTACAAAACTAATGCCAAAAAGTGTTGATTTCTAACAAATATATCAGTTTACATTGTTCTTATGATAAATTTTAGAATATACATTGTATATTACGTGCAGAAACTGATAAAAATCTGAAAACGTTTCATACAGGGAAGTTTTTTTTCTTTAATTCTATTGATTCGTATGATTCTTCATTAAGATAGCTAGTAATGATCTTTTTTCAATGTTTCATTTACTCATTAAATATTTTCTTGAACAAACATTGGTACATCTATTTTATTTTTGGGGATTGCCAGTCGTACACACTTAAATATATCAAATTAATGCAAATTTTCCAAAGAAATTATCTAACGTCAGTTTGATGGGTTTTTTTTTCATTTTAATATGTATGAAAGGTCAGTATCCTATTACAATCAATAGAGTAAAATCCAAAGATCGTATCTGTGTTCAGAGTTTTTAAGTAAAGTAGAATAGGTCTCATAATTATTTTTAGAAAAGTAATGAGAAAGATTTAATTTCTCGCGATGAGTTCATGTCTAGTGTTTTTTCACTACAGACAATATGGATTGTCAGATACCGTAAAATCTTGATTATAATACGCACTTTTTTTTATATTTTCGTCAGCAAAAATGAGAGTGCGTATTCTACTCGTGTACAAAAAGTGTAGTTTTAAACATTGAATAAACGACAAGCAATTGATGAACTGTATTCTAGTGAAAGTGATTAAGACAATATGACAGTATTACAATATGACAGTAAACAATATGACAGTATTACAATATGACAGTAAACAATATGACAGCATTGTTTGTTTGAATTGAAAATTTTGCTACCGAATTTGACGTTTTTGTTTATTTTAGATTACAAACTTTATTTATGTTAATAAGTATTTGTGCAATTTTTAAATAAAATGAAAAGTTATGGGTGCGTATTACAGTCGAATTTTAATTTTTTTTCGAAAATTTCGAGCAAAATCAAGCGTGCGTATTATACACGTGGGCGTATTATAGTCAAGATTTTACGGTATGTTGTCTGACAGCGCGGGGAACTTGTTAATGAAGACACTTGAGCATAAAATCCGTGAGAAACGGTGGCTGCTTTCATTGGAGACACCGTATAAGTGAACCATGAATCTATCTTACAGCTTCATGAAGTGAACCAACACCACACTCTAGTATTTATTCGAAGAAAAAAAACCTTACTTCTACAGCTTTTACACCACAAGAACCACAAATTTCTCTTGGAAAAAAGTTGGGTTAACATTTTTTGTTTCAACCGCAGGCGTGGGTTTGGGAGAAAGTCATCTGATATCTATATTAAAAAAGAAAGCTTCATTTACCTAGCCTTGCATAAACCCATCATAGCAGCCCACAGTAAATGTCAAGTGCAAGAGAGTGAAAACTTTGATTCAGCTCTGATGTCTCGAAAACGCCATTCAACTCCCCTAGCCCACTGACGCAGACATCTATTGATGAGTCATAAATCAGCTATAAAAATTTTCTTCACTAAACTGTATATTCATGTTAACCGTCAGATTAGTAAACAGAAAATCAAGTTTCTAGAAAATATTTAGAGCAATTTGTTACGGAAGTTAACCTTTTATAAATCTTTTGTATAAAGGATATTACACCCCCTGGTGTAATATCCTTTATACCCCAGTTCTAAGCCGAACGCGCTATCGCTAGACTACCTCGGGCCCCAGCTTTAAATACAAAATGCATTAAACGTACCCCTACCCCGGAAATGTAAACTCGCGATCAGAAAGCCATACCGATTCCTTATAATGCAACTATTTTTTAAAACTTTCGGCATACCTGATAGAGTTTTAAATATCCCTCAGTGTGTTTTTATATACAGTAGAACCTCCATATATCGAATTCCTTGTTAAATCGAAGTTTTCCCATTCCCCTTGAACCTGCCTTGTACTTCCGTGTTATTATTAAATCGAACCTTGGTATATCGAAAAGTTTTCTCGTTCCCCGCTTAGGTTCGATATATCGAGGATCCACTGTATTAGTACATAAAGTACATCCTGATATTCATATAACAAAATAATTCATCCCTTGTTAAAAAAAATTTAATTCTTCATTTTTCTCAATAAAATTTATAAATAAGAAAAAAGTTATTGTTTTAACGACAACTTAAATGTCTTATAGAGTGCAATTTACAAATGTTATATTGTAAATGCTATTTTAACTAGATTTTAGCTAGTTGTTAAAGGGCTACGATAATATATATATATATATACACTGCTCAAAAAAATTAGGGGAGCAAGCAAAGATGTTAAGAAAACCGTGCTAGACAGCCACGTATTGGCATAAAATAGATAGTACACGCGTATCAATGCGCAATACAGAAAAAAAGACGTAAAAAATTTGAAATTAAGCTTTAATTCTTTGAAAATATGGAAAAAACATGAAAATATGATTTAGGGCAACAATTTGGTTACATGTAAACGATAAAAAAAGTATTGTTTAGAAATGATGCAATATTTTTAATATGGCGTTTGGTCTCCTCGAACATCTAAGACTGCTGCACACCTGTTTTCCAAGGATGAGATGATGCTATCGATAAGACATTGGGGAATACTGTTCCACTCCTCAAGAAGTGCAATCTCCAAGTCTCGGAGAGTAAAAGGAGGCCTTGGTTCTCGCAGCAATGCGTCGTCCGAGCATGTCCCAAACATACTCGATTGGATTCAGGTCAGGAGAGCACGCTGGCCATTCCATACGCTGCATTGTTTCAGCTTCAGGCATGTTCTCCACAAGACGATCTGTATGCGGTCTGGCATTATCATGCTGAAAAACAAAGGAATCTCCAATGGCTGCAGCGTAAGTTATGACATGAGGTCTCAGTATCTCGTCTGCATACCTTCGGGCCGTCAAAGTACAATTCCGAATGATATGCAGGTCCGTACGCCCACCTATGCTGATTCCACCCCGTACCATAAAACCAGCTCGTCTGTATTGTGACCTTTCACGAAGGAATGTGGGATTATTTCGAGTGTCCCTTTCCCTCCATACCAAAACACGTCGCGTGTCACACTCCAGACTGAAACGAGACTCGTCTGTAAACAGCACTTGGCTCCAATCCTGTTGCTCCCAATCTCGATGTTCAGCAGCCCATCTTCTTCGGCGCCGCACGGTGGCGTGAGGTCAACGGAATGCAGACCATTGGTCTACGTGCATAGAGACCTCCCTGATGATGCCTATTACGTACTGTTTGGCTGGACACCCTTCGTCCTGTTGCCAAGAGCAACTGTCTTTGCAGCTGAGTAGCATTGTCTGTTCTGTTTCGACGAGCTGTTAACAGTATATACCGGTCATCAGTTGCTGCAGTGGCGCGTGGCCGACCTTGCCCTGGTCGACGTCTAACATTCCCTGTTTCTTGGAATCGATTCCACAGCCTTGCGACGACACTTCTGGCGACTCCAACAGCGTCCGCGACACTACGTTGCGTTTGCCCGGATTCAAGTCTGCCTATAATACGCCATGCCACGGATTCCGGTAAATCACGTTGTTGAGACATTTTCAAGTCACCTTTTCTCAAAAAGAATAACTGAGCAATCAAATTTCACAGTTAAGGCAGTGAAACAGACGTTTCTGCAACATCCCGATTTCTGCCCTTATGTTCTTTTTCTGCTTTTTGACGTCATGAACTTTGATTTGCATATGAAGTTTTCTTCTTCTGTTTCCTGCTAGGCTTTAAATTTTGGATGATTTATTTTATGTTACTTATCGGCGTAAGTGTTTGCGTAATTTCGTTAAAACCATGTGCTCCCCTAATCGTTTTGAGCAGTGTATATATATATATATATATATATATATATATATATATATATATATACACACAGTGGTACCTCGACTTACGAGTTTTTCGAGATACGAGCATTCTCTTGGCAGATTTTTTGCTTCGAGTTACGAGCTGTAATTCGGGTTACGAGCAAGCTACATATACCCCACCGCTAGTTTCCGCAGCGAACGCCATGTTATGTATATAACATGGTGCCACGTGTCCATCAAATGAGAATCCGAGAAGCATATAATATTTAGAACCTTTATGTACAATTATTATATAGTTGTATAGTATTATTCTAAGACTACTATCCAGTCTTGAACCGAGAGATTAACACTCAACAATTATCACCCGGGCAGCTTGCTCTGCCCACATTTGAGTTGCCCTCCGAAACCGAACAGCATCCAACCTCTGTCACAGAGAAATAGCTTCTATTCCCTCCACCACACTGGAACCCCCATGGGGTCTAGGGGATGGGATGACCTTGGTTAAAAATCAAAGAATAAGATTTAATAATTTAGTTCAGCCTTTCTCCTCCTCTTACATCAGCATCTTCAAGTTTGATCTGCGAGGTAAATGTTGTACATTACACTTAATAATACAAGTTTATTGCAGTACATTCTATTGTATTTCGTTTTTATACAATGTTCATCATTTATAAACACATTTCTCTTATTTAAAAACATGTAACAAAAAAGTGCGGTGTTTGGGGGGAGCCCGGAACGAATTAATAGCTTTTCCATTCATTTCAATGGGGAAAATTGATTCGAGATACGAGTATTTCGAATTACGTGCTCCGTCATGGAACGAATTAAACTCGTAAGTCGAGTCACCACTGTGTATATATATATATATATAACAGTTCCGCGATTGACTGACTGAATGATAGATAACGCACAGACCAAACCACTGTACCTAAAGGGCTGAAATTTTGCATGGCGATTCTTCTTATAGTGTAGGGGTGCACTAAGAAAAATTTTTGAAAAGTTCTTCTCAGCTTTTTTAAATTAAATTTTTATGTTGTTTTTGTAACTTTTTTTAAGTTTACATTTATAATAATAATTTGAGGGATATAAAATTTATATAACGAGAAAGATCCTAAAAATTCCTTTAAAATGAAATCTTTTTCGAATTTTTACCTCGATTTTCTGATTTTTGGTGAATTTTTAAAGATTAATTTTTAGAATTTAATTTATTAAATGCTGATCACGTGATTTCTTTTCTCTTTGGTGATACTTTAAATTAATTTTGCTCCATTAATGTATTCCATAGCGAAGCACGAGTATTCAGATAGTAATAAATATAACTGTCTATGTTTTTAAAAAAATAACTTGTTGTAATACAATTATAAACTTTTAAACTATAGAATATTAAATTATTCCAAGAGTCCTGAAGTATTTTGATACACAATGTGATGAGTTCTTTAATTCGTGAACATTCGAAGGCTTAGCTATTTAAATTTAAATGACTTTACCCGGAGTATTTCTGATACCCCCGCTTTCGAATGAAAAGGTCCCTCTCCCCCCTGTGAACGGAGGGATGGGGGAAATAATGAAAGCAGCATTGTTGTTATTTAATGTCAGTAAATATGTCCTCAAGAACAAACTATGGGTGTCAGGTAGTATTGTTTTGATCGATTATTTTAATCTGCTCTTTTCAGACAACTAAAAATAAACTACTTCCTGTATATATTTAATATATATTATTTATCCTTTGATAGAATTAAATTTTTTTCGGCCTCCTCTGAAGTGTTAAGAGTGTTTTGATAACATCTTGTTGTTATCGCTAGGTTATAAAATGTCATTTTCAGTTTGGAGGAATATTGAAGGTAGTAGACTGATAAAGTGGAAGTGGATTAAATATTTTAAACTACTATTTTTGGTTCGTTTTAAAGTTTCTTTCTCCTCAAGTGCATTGGAATATGACTTATAAAGACTATTTCTGAAACAAAATCGACCTAGTTTTAACAATTATTATTGCTAGATCTCAAAACGTCGTTTCAAATTTCGATCCCTAATAAAGAAAGGCCTTTAAAATCAATAGACATTCTAATCACTCGCCTCAATATGATATTTTTTTAACGTAGGATTAAGTTCCTCGATAACGGTTCTCCGAAAAGCATAATTTCAGACGCCCAAACCGTCCGTCGTCGCAAGTTGTAATTTTGGCAGCGCGTCAAATCCTGTATCTTTTGGGAAAGCAATAAACAGTTAAACAGAAAAGTACCAAAATGCGCCAAAATTTTGACTCGCACAAACACACACACATATACACACATATATATATATGTGTGTGTGTGTGTGTGTGTGTGTGTGTTTATACATACGTACATATATATAGATACATATATACCTAACACATACATGTATACAAACAAAAAATGTAAGCAACAATAAATAATCCTACGTTAATAACACGCGGTAGTTTCGTTAGAAGAGACTGTCTGAAATTTTTTCTTCAATGTTGGATCACGTGAGTAACTGAGAAGTACTTTGGAATTGGTTTTGATGTTGTAACCAGGGCTTCTAGCAAGAAAAATGTAATAAACCCATATAGCATCTAAAAAAAACCTAGATTGTAATAAGAAAATCAGCTTTCTTAAAATTATAGTTTTCATTATTAAAAATGATAAAATTCAAATAAGCTCAAACACACCCTCTTTTCTAAGGTTACTTGAAGTTGTGTTAAAGTTATTTTATTTAATTGTTCTCAGACTGAATCCATTTCATCATTCACCTCCAGATTAATATGCTTAATGTCTTTTTGTTGTTTTTTCGTGAAGTATATTTTCCTTCTATTACGTATTTTAGCAGTTCTGGTTTAGGTAACATGAAACAAAAATTTTGATTATATCTACCTATATTTTCTGCTATTATACGATAGCTTGTGGTTTCAGTTTTAAGAGAATGCGTGTGTTTTCTTGTGACTCTATTAATTTCGGAAATAATTCTCTCTACGCACTCAGAACAGTGAGGTAAAATAGTCAAATAGATCATGAAGAGTGATTAGGTTCCATATTACGATTCAATGGAACTGATCTCAACTGGTATCATTTTATATTTCTTAATTTACAAAATTACATAATTGAATTCCCTAATTACATTTTCATAACAAATTATGTTTACGATAAAAAATAAATATTAATTTTTTGCTGTATATTTATCTTAAGGGAAACTCTTGAACCTAGGGCCGGGTATTTTCAAATGGCAGTATCTTTACTTATAACTAACTTGCAATAATAAAAATAGTTTGTATACATTACGCGCTTTTTCTTTTTAACTAAAAATCACATCAATTGTAGAAAAAAAAAATTGTAAATGATATTGAAAATTTTAAAAAAATTACAAATGGCCCTAGGTACAATAACACTATTGTACCTAGGGCTAGTTATTTCCAAAAACTGAAATTGTTGTTTACAATAAAAAAACAATTTGTATGCATTATTTCTTTCATGCACAACTTCTAAAATCTTCGTAAGGAAGAAATGCTAATTGTAGGCAATGTCTTAAAGGAAGAAATGTTTATTATTTTATCACTTTCTAATGTATGTTTTTTCTCCATTGTCTTCTTAATGATCCCACATAAATTTTCTGTTTCAAACACAGATTTCGTAACCTTTTTTTTAACAATTACTTTTTTCAATATTTGTTCTTGAATTTAATTTTTCTCGGGGGTATCAGTGAGAATTTTACATCTGCCAAGTTTTCGTCCACCTCTTTTCTACCAGAGGCCATGGCCCTAGGTACAAGACAAGATTATGGCCCTAGGTACAAGATGTTGTTGTTTTTGGTAAAATGGCTTCCATAGCCAAAGACCTGAAGGAACCAAACTTTGTTTTTATATCATTTTTTCCTTTAATGATTAGAAAAATTATCTCCTATACATTAAAACATAAGTTTGAACTTACTTTCACAAAATAAGACTTCAAATTGAAGTGAAAAAAATTAGTTTTGATCATCAAATCAAGACTTTCTTTTCTATTTAACTATAGCTTCTTCTTGCTTTCATTAAAAATGGCTGTTATGATTTGAAACAGTGTTTTCACTCACTCCAATGAGTAAAAATGCTGTAAAATAATAATTATTTAAATAAAGCATGGTGGCCCTAGGTACACGATGGCCCTAGGTACAAGAGTTTCCCCTACAATTGAAAACCCACAATTTTGACATATTTTTGAAATAAGACAAAACCTGTAAACCCATATGGTCAGCGAATAACCCAAATATGGGTTTACTAGTTGTAACACTTTTATTTATCGCAAGGATCTTACAGAAAGTAAACAATGGATTTAGTGTCTGTTAGCTGGCGTTGTATATATGCTTTCTGGACTCATTCTATTTTTAAAAAAATTTAAAACGGGGATTTGTTTTTAATAACCTTGAAGAAACAATATATGTGCAGTTTATAACAATCGTACTGTCCCGTTTATAAATTACCTTTTCATATAAATAAAAACAGCTGAGTTCGGTAATCAAACCTGTAATCTACTCTTTCCCGAATAGATGTACTAACTGGTGCACGTTGTAATTCTTCCCATGCCATGATTTTCAGAATTAACCTTCAAAAGTTATTAATGAAATACATTTGTCTAAAAATAAAGGGTACGCTAAAATTTAAAAAAACCCGAAAAGCTATCCAATGTTTCGATTTTCTTCTGACATGGAAATTCTTCATGACTACATAGGCATATAAGACATTTTCGCTTAGCTTCTATTATAATATTAGCTAATTTATTTTATTGTGCTCTATAAGAAAATTTCAAATTCAACAGCTATACCTTTCTTGAGGAGACAAATTTAGTATATCGGTAATTAACTCGTAACATAATGATCTAACTGTAGGAAGAAATTTTAAAGCAGAATGGTTCTGATTCATGCGAAGACAAACCCAGTAGCTCATCCATCTTCGCTGTCTGTAGAATTGTATAGTTCAACTAAATGGCGCACAAGATCTCGTTTGTATTCAGCATTAAAGCTCCGTCTCATTAGATTCTACATGTGTCTGGTTGAGAGAAGACTGCCTTACCTTCCTTTTTTTTCCGAGAAAGACACCCCATAAACGGTTTGGATAAGATCATGAATACGTATATGTTTCGATAAATGATTGAGTCAACCCAGTTGCAGTTAAGATCTTAAAACCACTGTGTACAATTGGACGTGTATTGGATTCGCCCACCTCCGTGTTGGCCTATGGGGGAATTTTTTCATTTATTTACAACTACCTAAATGCTGATAATCCAATGAAAATCATATTTTCAGATAGACTGAACTTTTCTGCACCTTGCAACAGGGTTCATTTTATAAATTTCGTCACTTAAACGAATTGATGAGTGTTTAAAACACGCTATACCAGGTTTTTGTTCCCCGAATAATTTATATTTTTAAATATTTGCATTTTTTTAAACGAAAAATGTCCCAAGGTGTAAAATTCAACATTTTCTCCATAGGTTAACATTGAGGTGAGGTAATCCGATAGGGTTAGTACACAGCAGCCTTAACCGTCACTATGTTCAATGAAAGAAAAGGATACTTCAATTTGTTTCCCCTCACAATGTAATTTGAGTAAACTCTATCTAGAAAGCCCAGTTCTTTTTTGGGGAGACGGGGGATAAATATTCTTCAAAATATATATCCCTGCCTGGGTATCATCATAATATTTCGAGAAAACTTTAAAATAGTTCAGAAAATTTTTAGAATAAATACATGATCCACTCAATTCTTTCATAAACCCCAATGTTTTAATATTTCAGAGTAATATTTCTTAGAGGGACTTGAAATCTAAAGAATATATTTTCTTCCATGTGCTGTACGTTAAAAGCGTGTTTTGAATCATGTTTTGTCATCTATCTACCACCCATGATATTTATTTATTTTTCTCAAATTGCCAGAAGATTGGCTATGACGCCTTTAGTTCTCTTGCCTTCCAATACCTCTGAACTTTACAGTTTAAGAACACAAGTGCAGAGCACGAGTCCAGATGAGTAGCATAAAATTTGCTCTTGTCCGCACAAAGGACATAAGGGGGAGTTTCAAAGTTTGAGCCGGTGCAAATATGCGGGCAAACAGTCATGACCTGTAGTATGACAGAAAAATGCCACAGCTGCACTTATAGGAAAATCAGGGATGTTCTGTGTGTCCTAAATCAAAGGAGCCTATGACTTGTCGGCAGAGTCACACAGCACTTTCTGCTTCATCCCAGCAGCATAGCGTCTTTTAATCAGGAGTGTTGGCGAATGGAGTGAAAGGCTTTTCAGAGGTCTCTGAAGGACCCTATCACCCTTTTTTGTCCAAAAGTCAGCAGCTTCGTTCCCAGGGACCACCCCATGATATAGATTTATACTCAGAGATAAATAATAATGACTGATGGTTTTTCAGTTCTTTGAAACCTAGGTTATGACACGTCCGCAATTATTCTTCACTTTTACAGCTAAATAACAGGGTAGCATATTTACATTGTGGGCCATATGATAATATTGGTACAATGTACGGAAAAGTAACAAACAAAATGATTGAGTTTTTGATTTATCAACTTTCAGAAACCAAATAATTAAGGTTCAACATTTTTGTATACTTTGTATGTAAAGAAATCACGCAGAATAATCTTTGAAAATATTTTTTTAAATACAACACCATGACTCATATCCATCTTTCTCTATTAAAAAATGTTGATACAGTCATACAGCTTTTACTCTCCTTGCATAAGAAAAAATAAGAATAAGGTTCTATGAACATTTATTTTAAGTGGTAAATGGCGTAAATTTTAAGCATCAAATTGAAAGTATAAGACCACGAAACTTCATTCATCTTTTGGCCCTGGGAAGACGTTGGTTTTCAAAAAAAGTTTTCAAGAGATCATTTTGTCCCTCCTGTGAGAGCAATGACTCACAAGATTCTATATCTGTCTAGAAGAGAGAAGCCTGTCTACCTTTGTCGGCTTGTTAAGAAAGCAACTCACCAGACAGTTTAGTCTGGATTGAAATGGATGACAATGTGTAAAAAAAAGACAGTGCGTAAGCTACTCTTCATAATTGAAATCATGGTTATTAAATTAAATTTTTTTAGAGACTTAGATGAATCATCTCAAAGACATCTATAAAGACATTTATCCCAAATATATTCATAAAAATACGTAAAGATATAAATTATTTTGAACAATACATTCAGAAACAATATATATATATATATATATATATATATATATATATATATATATATATATATATATATATATATATATATATATATATATATATATATAAGGTGTCTGGGCTAGTGCGTAACGCCTACATAACTTCTAAGGTATTTAACTTATACTGGTGCCATCTGTGGGGATGTACAGTAAAAGATACGCCCTTTCACATGGTAGGCCCCAAAGTGCTTTAGCGCTAAGCTTAATACCAGGGAACGTTTACAAAGTATCATATATTTGTTTCACTTAGCACTCGTGATATGTGTGTATAAATCGTTATCACTGATCGTCTTCACTAACTGAAGCTGTTTCAAGACTTTTGTGGTGTGTTAACACCTTTGATAATGTTGTTTAATTGTATTATCAATCGTGTTTCATCTTAAATTCTAAGCGTCAAGCCCTGGATTGCGCTTACACCACTATAGCTCAGGGTAGGGGGTAAGTTAGAATGCAGTTAGTTGGGTTAGTGAAGACTGGTATGCACTTCTCCTCTCGATTTATATTACTGCGATTTATGTTCTTTATTTGTTAATATTTTACTTCATTTTACTACTGGAAATACACATGGATCATTATTATCTCATAGAAATGAACGAAAAAAATATGAAGTTTCTAAAACAACTAAGAAAAATAAAACAGATGAGCATGGTTTTTTCCTTAGAATCTGATGATGATCTTTTCAGTGTCAGAGATTCTGACAATGAAATTGTAAATTGGGATTCGTTCATGGAAACGATGGCAGTGAACCCTGACGAGAAAGAATTTCATTTTTAAAAAACTGAGGACTCTGTTGCCGGTGACAGCGCCTTAGTCGAATTTTTGAGGAAAGAATGTGTAAAGCACTTCGTTGATGAGGTCGTTTGAAAGTGAACACCCATCATGAAATACGTTTAACTACTAACGGCTTAACAACTTTTAAGAAAACTCGCAAAAACGACATCAGTTCATCTGACGGAAGAGATATTGTTTCGCATTTCCCTCCTCCAAAAATAGGAAAAAGGGGAAAAGCTGTCTTTCAAGTAGAATTCTCGGGTCATAACGCAACAATATTAAGTGCAATTTTTGTCCCTGCAATTTTTATGAGAAATATTTTCTTTTTCACGATTTCTAGAATGGCATATTAAACTATTCATCTATATTTTAACATTAAATAAATTAAAACGAATTAAAAAAATTTTCTCCACAGTTTTGTATTCTCTGTTTTTTCCCCTTTATATTCACTTTTCTGGACCCGACACTGGAAAAAATGAATAACGAATATTTGTTCAATTGCAGAATTTCAAACTGCAAACGAATCGTCAAAAATAGGTTAATTGCACTTATCCCAACGTCTTTGCAAAGAAAACCCGGCAATAAATAAAACCCAGGTGCGTATTTACTCGGTCATATAAATATTTTTGGTTCTGAAAATTTGAAATTGTTGAATTAAAAGCCTTTAAATGCATCTTTTATAAAAGAAGGATTCGGATCTAATTTGTAAAAACTTTCACATTTCTAGCTGCTAAAATACATTTTTTACTGTCATTCAGAGCATACTACGGAATTTTTGTTTATTGTTGTTTTGTATCTGCTAACAGTTCAAACGTTGCTCATGTCAGCAATTATTTATATCTAGGTGATCCGAGATGGAATATTTTACATTAAGAGGCATTTAGATATAAACTATGATATTAAAAAAAAAGACGTAGAAGTATGATACTTAATACGTAAAGCCTTGAGTGATACATTGTGACTATATTACTTTTTATGCTTTATATGTTGAATTTTTAAGGCATTCTTAAAAAAAAGTCCCATGATAAACTAAAACCAAATTACACTTTCTCTCACTGACACGGTTTTATCTCTAAATATACTAATTTCAACCATTCTCCATTCTTTTTGCTCATTATTTAAAAAAAATTTAAAGATTCTTTTTAACAACAGAATACAGCCACTTTGTCAATTCAATTCACACTTTTCCCCAGTAAGATAGTTACAGCAACAAGCTTACCTCTTATGCTTCACTTCAGGTTTGAGGGAAATTGCATCAACTTTTGGAATTCTGCTTTCTCGAAGGTGAAAATGTTTATCAGCTATAAATCGTACATTTTACCGTGAAGAAAAATACAGTATATACTCGCGCAAAATTCGTTTATAAGTTTATAGTTCTAATATCTGTTCGCAGAGTGGGCAATAGGATCTTACCAGTTCTGTTGCAAGGCAGAAAAGGCTATAATATGAAAGCGAATCATCATTTCACTAGTCAGTTTTCCCGACGGTAGTACATTATCCATTTAATTGGTGAAGTTCTAAATGAATTAAGAGCCAAGAAGTATTTTTAGAGGACAGACCTAAAAGGAAATCATATCTTATTAATTAATTATGTCCAAAGCTCCGCCCCACAGGCACACACGTGCAAGTGATCCTATTTTCAAATAAAAGGAATAAATATAATTAAATGTGATTGATCCCGATCTTGAATTTTTGCTCTTCACAATCGCATCAAGAGTAAAAGTAAGGCTAATAAAAAATATCTAGTTAAGGGGTGTTCAGAAATATTTAACAAGTTTTTAAATAGTTTATTTTCGATTCTTGTTGCGGCAATATGAAAAATATAATAAATGTATAAGTATTTCCATATTCCTTTAAGAAGCCTCTGGATAAGGGAGTCAAATATTAAACTGCATTTGTTTTAGACCTTCCATCCACCTTTTGGATCACACATCATTGAGAAGTTATGAATAATTCAAGTTAATTTCAATGCTCATGGAAATAAAGGTAAATTTTCGTACGATGTCAGTGAATATTTCATTTCATTCGTATTATTCATATTTTAAATATGGACATAAATTGTTCCCAATAATTTAAAGTGAGGCCAATGTTAATCAAATTATTCTTTTATTATCAACATGTTTGGTTGATTTTTCATCTCTTAAAACATTCGAACTTTTTTCTTTATGTTTCCTCGTTTTAGAGACACATAAAACACATTACTGGGTGGCTATTTTAAAAAGAGAAAACTTTTAAGCAGTCGAAATATTCTTCATTCAGCTCACAAGGGGCAAAAACCGAGTTTGAAATAACCCCTTCCATTTGTCTAGATTTAATCATAAATATACTGTGAAATTCAAATTATTGTGTATTCGGTTACGAATGGCTTCATTTTTACGAATTTTTCCTATTATGTTATTTCTGGAACAACAGGTTATTCTAACTAATATGGTTCCATTGTGTACCATTTTTACTGCATTTACTTAAGGGCAAAAATAGAGTTTCCGCTTTGCGATTATCGAGAGCTGGAAGTCTGATATTGGATCCAAAGAATTAAGGTAAAAATAACATTTTTTTTCATTTCGTGTATGAAAAGGAATTGTATTAGAACCAGCACGTAATATATACACGTAGTAAGAAAATTTGATTTCCTCTGTGGAAGCAATGAAGAAATAAGACAAAAATGAGATTATTTATCAGAGTTCATTTACATTTTTTTCAATCAAACGCTGCTTCTACAAACCAAAGCTAAGTTTAACAAGAAACATACCGCTAAAGTTTCATAATGAAAATTCAGAGGCAACCATTGCAACTGAAAATGCAATACAACATAAGAATACATGAATAATTTGTCAGTTATTTATTATCTCTGTAGTTTTGCGGTTGGTAGTCTATCTGAAAACAATTATATAACGATACTTCCTAACTTTGATTATAACAGGATTGCAAGCTTTGATACCAGAAAATCAAACACCTTTAAAAGCTGATTTCGTCTGTCTATAAGACAGCTAGCCAGTCTAAATTTTGATTTTTCTAAAAAACTGTCTAAAGCAGCATAATATCTACAAGAAGTTATGATCTTCGAACTTTTGATGAATATGAAAATCCAACTACAGGAAAAAGAAAGATGTAGATTATCGCTTCTTTGATATATATAAATCTTTCACTCTCAATGTATTGCAGGACTTTTAATGGATTTTTTTGGTAAAATTTTTACCTTTGTAATAAAATAGGAAGGAATTTGGGTTTTGCAAATTTGTCATTAACCTGATCACAACTAAACCTGAGTAATAGCTGATTTGTATACTCAGCTATTTCTGCGATCAGTTCTAACAGCAATAAAAGACAGTTATTAATTAAATATTGATAAAATACTAATTTAACACTAGTTAAACATTTTTTATTAACAATTTTTTAATTGGTGATACATATTCTCAGTTATTGAAATTACTATTATCATATTATCAGTTTTAATATTTAAGTTTGATTAATTACCAATGGAACTATAATTTATTACTAAAAATTATTTTAGTGAGTTATTATTATTATTATCAGTTATTAAACTCACTATATTATTTTTTATCTCACATTATTATTTTTTAGTTAATATCTTTTCTCTTTTGCGTTAAAATAATCAAAAAATAATTGCGTTAACAAAAAGAAGATAAGACAGAAAAAGACATTCTATTTCTAGTAGGCAAAAGACACACGTGTGTCTTTTGACGAGACGAAGCGGCAGTGAGCCATTTTTTTCGGAACTCGGGTTTTTTTCTCCCTTCCTTTGCAAAACACCGTTTACTCACACTTACTTTCTTTCTATTGTGTAGAATTTGAAGTTTTACATAACGTGTCATTATAATGTTTAAGAAATAAAAACTTTTGTTCAGCGCATTTTTTTTTTGGCTATTTATAGCTCTTCGTTCGTGGGTAGCCTAGAGATGGGGATAGGAATGCAAATCTTTGAAACTGCTTTCATTGATACTTATATTTTAATAAATCAGTGTACAGTGGTACCTCGACTTACGAGTTTTTCGAGATACGAGCATTCTCTCTGTAGATTTTTTGCTTCGAGTGAAGAGCTAAAATTCGGGTTACGAACAAGCTTCAGATATCCCAACGCTAGTTTGAGCAGCGAATGCCATGTTACGTGCTTATCAAATGAGATCACAAGAAGCATATAATATTTACATCCTTTATGTACAATTATTTTACAATTGTATAATATTATTCTAAGACTACTACCCAGTCTTAGAATAATAAGTAAGACGTAATAAGAGTAGTAAGAAAGAATAGTAGGTAGATAATCCAGTCTTAGAATCTTAAACTGAGAGATTAAATTCTGAGAAATCGTTCTTCGGATTCTCAGAAAGAAGAATCTGGACATTACAGCCACAGTGAACGATGCAACAATCGCCCAGCTTCCGTGTCTCACTCGTTCACTTTAAGAGAGTAGCCGGTAATAAAATGAAAGTCAGGAAAGCGGGACGAAAAGATCAAACATCAAGGAATAAGATTTAATTTTTCAGTTCAACCTTTCTTCTCCTGTTCCATCAGCATCTTCAAGTCTGATCTCACAGGTAAATATTGTACATTACACTTAATGATACAAGTTTATTGCAGTACATTCCATTGTATTGCGTTTTTATACAATGTTCGTCGTTTATAAGCACGTTTTTCTTATTTAAAAACATGTAACAAAAAAATTGCGGTGTTTTGGGGGAGCCCGGAACGAATTAATGGCATTTCCATTCATTTCAGTGGGGAAAATTGATTCGAGATACGGGTATTTCGAGTTACGAGCTCAGTCCTGGAACGAATTAAACTCGTAAGTCGAGGTACCACTGCATTTGAATTCTAATTTAATGCTTAAGGAGTAAAATTAAAAGTTCCTTCGTTGTTATTATACTAAGAAGATCGTAAAAGGGCGAAAAAACGATACAGTTTTTTTTTCTTGGGGGGGGGGGGTTAATTACTTACTAGCACGTTGGGTTTTAATTATTTGATGTTTTAATTTCGGGATTACTTTTTAAAATTTGTCCTAAAACATAGTTTTGTAAAATTTTACAAATATTAAGATGTTCTGACGTTTTTCATTCATTTTTTATGTAGAATCATACATTGAAATCGCTAAAATCTACAGTCTGGGAGATTTAATCCATTGATTTTAGCTAATGGATTAAATCTTTAAATAGTTAATGGATCTAATCAGGGTTAATTTAATCCCTTAATGTTAACAATAACTACAGCTTAAATTTATATTACAAAGCATAAAAGTAATTGACAAAAGAGTTTAGCGGCATGCAGATCATATTCAAAATTTGGTACAAGGAAGACGTGAAATTACTATAAAATCATACGAGAGCCTGTCATTCTTCCTAATTTTTAGCATATATTATTACTAGGGATACATCATTTTCGTATTTACGAAATAGATACGAATAAATGCGAAAATTCTATTTTTACTTCTTTTCAGCGAAAACTCGGTGATAAACGGCTTTTTAAGCGAAATTAGGTAATAATAGTAATAATTTATTAACATAATTGTTTATCTAAGACCATCTACGGTCTTTAACTGAAAGATTTCACTCTCGACATTTGCTTATTACTTATTGCTAAATACTTAAGGAAGAGAATGTGCAGATTACTACAATGTTAGCTTTTAACTAAGAATTCCTATACCAAGTAAGCAAAATTGTGATTTTTTAAAAAATATATGAGAAATTATATATTGTAATATATATTGAAATTGTAATGTATTTGTAATATAAATATTATATATTGCAATTTTTTTGTTGCGAAATTTCGATATTTTTAATGCGAAATTTACGTACCCTTAATTATTAAACTATTAACAAATATGTCTTGGTAATGCATCAACGTGTTTCTGTTCCAAGTCCCAATCTCCATGGATAAAGAATTTTCAACCAAAAAGTAATCAGAACATTTCCATTAGTCCTCGACTACTCGGAAAAGAGAAGCAATCCATCAGAAACAAGAAACGCCGCCAAATCTCCTCCAACTAGGAAAACATTGTGGATGCACCATTGGGGTGCTAAGGAGTTTTTCCTACTGCAGTTTAGTGCATTTTGGCACTCCACTGAATACCAAAGGACAGATTTCTTTAACTCGAATAAAGGGATTCAAAACAAATGTGGCATCTACCGACTATTAGGTTTCATTGCAACATACCATGATTGTTCTAAATAATGTATGAAACCAAAAATTTCGTCCTCGGAGTAAAACTTAGACCATATTTCAATACAAACGTGAGGTCAACCCATAACTGTTCTTCTTAGATGTAACACGCAAGTCACTGGAGAAATAAAGCTTTTCGGCCTTTAATTTCTCCTCTTTCAGATCAACCAAATTCTGACTTTTATCGCAACCTGATAAAGATTGGAGCTAATTTTCGTTTCCTGTCTCAACTAATAAGGCATTTCACCCAACCTTGATCGTGTTAGGCTCCACATTGAATGATAGGATATTTTTAATGCAAGGCAAGAATATTATAAAACTCTCGGAGGAGGGGGAAACCAAAATTAAGAATGTTGGGTGTCGTGCAAAATTTTCCTTTTTATTTTAATTTTATTTTAAGACTGAGCCATTCACGAGTTCTTTAGTTTATCCTATTGTGAACAAATATGGTTACATCTGAGCTTGAGCTGGCTATCGCTCCGTTAATCATTGTTAATGGTTGTTTCAAGTCCCTTCGTTTGTATATGAACGGAAGGACTGTACGTAAAGTTCCCATGTTACGGGGCTACATTGTTGGTCCCCAATCAATATCAGGATCAATCTCTGACAGTTCGATTGAACATGGAATTAATTTACTGTTTTCAAAAGCGTCTCACCTGATGCTATAAATCCAAGCCATTTTTCATAACTAGTAAATACAAAATGGAGAGTTGTTGAACGGAAATTCGTTGTTCCCAGTTTATTAAAAAAATTATGAAAATTTTTAATTTTGAAAATCCTAAAATTGAAGATTTTTCTTATTAATTACCTGCACAGCATTAAATCAGGAATTTATGATTGAGTTCAAAACACTGGAAGATTGCAAAAACTCAGAAAGAAATTTTTTTTAATATTATCAAAGGATAAAATAAAAAAATTCCATACACTTTATAGAATTGTGAAGTGATATTACTGCTAAAATTAACTAAAGACGAATCGAAAAAAAGAAGCGCAGATAGAAATCCGTATTTCATGTGTGTTTATGTTTCCATGTACATTTATAGTGTACAACATTACTCTAGTTCGTATGAACTTTATCGAGGATTAGCAACGTATGACCGGGATTGCCTATGCGACTCTTAAAATATCAGGACTGGCCAACCGGAAATTTCAGAACAGCTGTAAAAATTTAAAGTCAAATAACAACAAAATTTAAGCATTTATTGAACTCAATATTTTCTTCAAAATTTATATACTACCTTTTCTTTAAAATTCAGTTAAACATATTTATTTGAGTGAATGTATTTTTACGGCTAAATTACGCAGTATATGTTCAAGAAGCAGATTGACTTTTGGCAGTTGTGATCGCAATGAAGCTCCCAATAACAAATCAAATTTAGTCTATTAAAGTACCTGTACTATAATTAGCAAATGAGTATTATGCTATACTTTGCTGTAAAATATTTCTCGCATGTGTACTGTTACTGAAAAGTGTTTAACGTCGACATTAGAGCCACGCATTACACTATTTTAAGCACTCGTGTTTTATGCTTCTAATTAAGTAGAATTGATTAAGTGGTGAATGAAAAGTATTTCAGAAGAAACAGGATTTATTGTTACTCGTCAAATGCAATTAATGTCACAAGTTAGTTCCACCCATTACACACATTTAAACACTAATGTTTCGTGTTACTTGTTAAATAAAATTAGTTTAGTGGTGAATGAAAAATACTGGAGAGAAGACAAGTATTTTCAAAGTTAATTTCTTCTCAAGTAGAATTCGATTCATCCTCTCCCGTAAAACCGTTCACCTGCTAGGTCTTTCTTCTTTTCATCCCGCAGAGAAGTGCACTCGTCGGAATGCAAGGCGCATGCGTCTACCGTATCATCGTAAAATCTTCAATGTGAATTTACAGATCAGTAGAAGTTACTTAGGAAATTGGACCGGTAAACTAATATTATTCTGGAGTTTGCTTTCTGATATGCAGCATTTAATGTTAGATATATTTTAAAGGATTCGATGTCAATCGCATTTTAAATTTTTATCTGCGCTGTGTGTTTGCGCTGAACTGTGTTTGCTAAACGAAGTCTGCAAAAAGAAAAGCAGTCACCGAAAATAAACGACACGAAAAGTGCAATTTCCAGCTGTGAGAAGATCTAGTGGGACAACATTTTCCGTAAAAAGAAAAGCTGGTTGAAGACAAACAGATAGTAAAGAAGCTAAATCAATATTATTTTGAAGCGGGTAGTTACCTCTTTCAATTTTTCATTGCTGTAAGTAGATAAAAATCGTGTATATTTCTATATATATTTACTAAAAAAGTAAAGCAATATTCAAATATATTAATAACATTTTTTATTGTGTATATTTTTAATTATACACACTTGTACGGGAAAAATTAGACAGGTTACATTTACCTACATCTGAAAATGTTTTATAATAATCATTTCATAATCATCAGATTTTTATTCAACAAACAGACTAGAATAATTTTTACTCTTTTAGAACATATTTATGAAATACAATTGAATATAATGCAATAATATACAATAGAATATACATAAAATCTGATTTTGTAAAGGACTTTGCTTTTGTAACCATATCAGTCTTGTTTATATAACTTGCAATAATTTCGATATCATCGTATAGTACTTATATATAAATATCATTTATACGAAACGATCAGTTTATGAATGAGATTTAGTGCATCATTTCTGTACCCTATTTAAGCTAAGATTTAAGTGATTTTTATGATAGGTATATTTTATACAGTAACTTTGATATTTAATATATTTTATTACGAAGAGTTTATATGAAAATAGCTTATTTTACTTTTACTACTGCTGTAATTTAAATATATAACATTTCAAGTTTTATAACAGCCTATTTTACCTCGCTTGAAGGGAAGAGAACACTCATTTGGTGTTGTAAGAAGAATAAGATGTAAAATATATCCTGTTTCGTAATATTACATTCTATCACTCACATCTCTCTGAAGTCTCGAAAACCTTGCCTTTCTATCATAACCAGAAGATATAGCACAATGTCTCAGTCACCGCTAGTCAACGCCACAATGATTGCTGGTCATCATTTAACCCTTGGAAAAGTTGATTATGTTGTCATCGTAATCATGCTACTCATATCATCTGGAATAGGAGTGTATTTCCGATTTTCTGGTGGAAAACAAAGAACAACTCACGAGTTCTTTATGGCTGGAAGGGACATGGCTGTTTTGCCGGTTGCTTTCTCCGTTATGGCTAGTGGAAAATCTGCTATCGCATACCTCGGTGTAGCATCTGAAATGTATATATTTGGAACGAAGTATGTGTTTGTGAATTTGGGGACTTCCGTTGGTGCTGTGGCCGCTGGCTATCTCTTTCTACCGGTTTTCTTCAAAACAGGCTCTTGTACTACATACGAGGTAAGTTCTTATATTAAACTTGTGATTCTATGGCATTAATTAATTGTATGTTTTTGTTAAAATAATGAAAAGTATACAGGGTGTCCAAACTAAAAGTATCAAAAATTTGACTTATTTTTACGGAACTACCCATTAGAATTTTAAAAAAAATATTTAAATACAAAGATCTCACCAAGTTTTAATATCAACCATAGATTTCGATCATATTATCATAGATTTCGATGTATGCACCTTTTGTGGCACGGCAAACATCTAAATGGTAATCCAGTTCTCTCCAAGTTCTTCGTAGTATATCAGGCGTTATTAGACTTTTTTGCTGGAGGATTCATTAAATCCATTGTGCATAAACAAAAAAGTTCTTATGTTAAATACGAGGTTCAGCTTTAATTTGCAGTATTAATAGATTGTTTGTTTTAGTTAAAAAAATGAAAAGGATGTTTTATACGTTTATAAATATATAACATTGTTGATAAATACTCTTTTTTTTTCGGTGTATATATTTGTCAACGGTGTACATTTGTAGACAGAACTGAGATCGTATTCTTAAATATTGGAATCCCATTTCTCAAGCTATTTCACTTGTGTTTTTATATAAAATTTTTAAATTCTTAATTATTAGTCAAAAAATTGATTGAGGAAAAAAAAGGTAAGTTTTGAATTACTCATTACCTGTCGCTTAGAAAATTATTCTAGTTGTACCAGTAGAAGTACCTGGTTATGAGTTCTTACTCATAATGATTATACATGTTTTGAAATCTTTCAAAAATGTGGAATGGTTAAATTATTAGGTTATAAAAGATTTAAAATTTTGGCTTGCATTAACAAATCGGATGAATTGTAGTTTTCCATGTTATTGGAAGAATAGAATTTTTGTATGATAAACTGACAGTCAGTAAAGAAATATATTAACTGTCAACACATTTCTTTAAAAAAATTTAAGTAATACATTTTATTCAAAATTTTTCAGAGGTCAAAAGATGTTGAGGTAATTAAGTAATTTTAATATTATTAAAACCCCGAGAAATATATTATTTTCTTGAAAAATACAACAACAATGTGTTTGAGGAACTAGATAGACAATCGTTGTTAAGGATTTTTAATGAGCTTTCACCTGTAAACTTTGACTTTAAGTCTTTTCAAAATCTCTCACGCGTATATTGACATACTTTTGAGATACGCTTCAATATCGAAGTCACCTCTGCATCAGTATTGAAATATCTCGATTCATAGCAGTAAGGATATTTTTCCTGCAATAATACCAAATTCACAGAAAATGTTACAAAATAAACACACACAAAAAAAATCCCTCTGAAATCCTCCTTAAAGTCTGCCTGCACCTGTCCAATGACACGCAATTTCTGTTATACAACCTTTCCTGGGTAACACGATGCCAGATTTTAGCTATCAGTTTTAGACCACCCTCTAGTGTGTAGTTTATTTTCTTCCTGTTATGTAATATTTATTCTTCGCAGAAAAACGTCTTAGTGGCTAAAACCGTGGCTAAAACCGTTTCTTGTTACATAGTAAGAGGCTAAAAATATAATAATCCTACAATTATTAAGTAAATCTGTTTGCTGGGGTTCATTTTTAACGATGCGTTCATTTACTTCCTCTACCATGTCTTGAAACAACAGAAAAAAAACCATAGAACAGGGATTCTTAAACATGTGTAGTCCGAGGACCCCCTCTTGAACAACATTTCTTTTTGCGGACCCCATCCCAACTCTAGGCATTTTAAGTCGTTTTTGAGACTTAATTTCTGGCTCAATAATCTCATAGGAGCAACGTTATAATAAATATTGGTAAAAATGTATCGCTGGTAATTTTAATAAATGGTCTTGCGCATTTATAGAGATGGACATTTGTATTAAGACATAGAATAAAAGAGATAAAATGAATAAAAAGAGTAGTAAAAAGAATTTTAAAAGTTGCAAATCATAATACATTAAACTCATACAAACATTTCTTGGTCAAATATTGGTTAAAATAGATCTATCTGATTATGTTTTCTGTAAATGATTTTTACTTAATGAGATGGGTGCAGTGGTTCTCTTGCAACCAGAACCGCAATGTCAGGCTCTATGTTGAAAAGTTTTATTCTGAGGTCCGCTTCTACATTGTTTCTTTCTATACTTTGATTTCATGTATATAACAGTACCGAAAAGGCCTGTATACATAAATATGTTGTGCAGAACGGAATCAAATGTTGGAGGGCTTCATTTGCAAGTGCAGGGTAATCAGATCTGAGAAATAACCAAAATTTTGTGAGTTCAGTTTTGTTGAATTTTAGTTTCAAAGACGTATTGCATGATAATTCCACAAAAAATTCTTGTTCAAGTATAGATTGTTAATGTCAAAATTATTTCGCGGACCCCCGGTAATGGCTAAGCGGACCACAGTTTAAGAATCTATGCCATAGAATGTATCATTATACCAAAAATGCAAAGTTACGTTTTGTACTGTGAGAGAGAAAAATTTAACTGGAAGTACTACTAACGTCCGTTTAAAACAATATTATTTTCTAGTGCAGCCAGAATCACTTTTCAGAAGAAAGTTTCCGAGGACAAACAAAAGCCAATTTAGCCTATGCAAAAGGCTAAATTGGAAGTGGGACTTTTGGAAAAATAACCCTGGAATCACTATTTCTATCGAATTTTGGAATCTTAAAAGGCATACCGACAAAAAAAGCGTTGTTTTTAATGCACTTTGAAATCAACAGTTTGATGTATTGACAAAAATTTCACTACTTTAGGGTTTTAAAACGTCATAGATCAAATATAATAAACCGTTTTAAGTAAAAATCTTGTTTTAAGCATATCTTTTCGAAAACGTATTTTGAGGTGTATGAAGAGTTAATGATTTGAACAAAAATCTAAAAATAAATGTGTCAATGATATGTGTAATTATCTTCTAGAATCAATGCGTTACCCTCGTAACATTTTTAGGAACTCCTAAAATTTTACTCAACGTGTTACAATTTTTGCCGTTTTTAGTGTTATATAAAGATCGTAGTTTTACCTGAAATTCTTTTCCTTTTATTGTGCGACAATATCCATTCTTATAAACATAACCGTACAAAAAAATTAGAAAGTCAAGTTGACTGCAAAACCAAAATCACGACATGTGAAGTATTTCTTTGGTTGTCAGCAAGTAACGTAGGCAATGATTACGTTATTAGCAATTGATTACTAACCAGGGATTTTAGTTGATATTTTCGTTTTCTGCGTCATAAAATTCGTACAAATCAAAATAAACAGTGTTACAATTAGGCCAATATTTTTTTTTAAATTCTCATTTAAAAAATAAACACTATGCATTCACAAACTAATACTTTAGCGCTACAGAAACCAGAATGTAAGCATCCAGTTTTTTTGAAGTACTTTGCAACCTGAGAAATAGTGTAAAGTACTGATGAATAATTCAAAAAGCAGAGAATACATACAATTTTAGTTTCAAATGCTCTCATCCTTTTATTACTTATGAGTTGGCTAAACATAACTTTAAAAAAAAATTTAATTAAGGTTCAGATGATTATCATCTTCCCGCCAGGTACACAGAATCTACAAATTCCTATTTAATTAATATTTTGTTTATTCTTTAAACTTATGTCGAAATAAAAGAAAAACTTTACAACAACGTAACAAATATGTTAATTACTCAGGGTTAAAAAATAAGTAAATGATTTTTTCACGGGATGGTTCTACGTTATTCGAGTTTGCAAAAGCTCAAATAAAGTTCCATTCAATTTTTTTAGCACGATTTCTTATAATTTGCCTTAAGGCATATGAAACAGAAAGAAAATATTTTTACACCAGAGTATTTATTCATTCAGATAAAATATTATATCAACTTGAAGAAATATATCATAACGTTTGTATCAGGTAAACATTAGGTGTTAATAATACCGCAGCTATTGTAATATTTGAAGCTGAACTTGAGGGAAAGAAGTCCTTAAGCAACATTTAACGATTTTCTGTCTTCAAACATCCCCGTATAGCGGTATTCAAGGCATATCACTCTCTTATGTTAGGAGTTTTCGTAGAAATGAGCATATATATTTTGCATGTAGGCGATACATTTAACATTTATCCAACTTTTAAATAATTTGAAAGCTAGCATTTGAAGGCCTTATTTGAATAGTGGGCCAACTCCGTTTTTGTTCATTTTGAGATACAGAGACTTAGTCTAATGAGTGCTGAAAAATGACAAAATGAAGTCTGATTTGTAATTACCTCTGTTGGCAGCAGAAATAAGCTGGATGTGTACCAGTTTTAAAATAAGATAGAAAAACTTGAAAGTGCCATGACTTGGAAGTGAATGAACATGAAAGTGAGGCTAACCCCATTATTTTAAAAAGTGGAGTTGGCCAAAATTCAAATAAGGTCTTCATTCATAGTATTCGATTTTGTAAATCAGGATACCAAGTGCATAAAGCCTCTAAATGGGCGATGCTTAAAGAAAAACATAAATCTCCTGCGTATAGGTAGCCTGGTATTGAATAAAAACATTTGAAAATACAGGAAACTCCAAAATATTTTTTTCCTGCCGTCATAATGTCACAATTTCTTTCCTGCATGGATCTAATTGTGCAATGAAATTACAACAAATAGCTCAAAGAAAAATTATTCGGGTAAGGCGTGGTAATTAATTGTAAATAGTATATGAATGATCGAAATATTTTAACTTATAAAAAAAATTATGGTTTGGGTTAAAAATTAGGTTAAAATAACTGTTATTGACAGTTATTCTTTCTTATGTTGCATTTAAAAATTGACAAAATATTAAAGTTAAGAAACTCTAAAATACAATTTACAATCATCCCGATAACATAGGGGAAATACAAGTATTTTCTTTATGTTTTTAAATAAAAACAGTTACAAAAATGGAGGTAGTTGTAAATCAGTTGACATTGTATTACTTTTTGTTGCGTGTTGAAATTTAACCGTATGTTTAGAATTACAATTTTAAATGACGAAGTTGAATGGCGTCGACCAATAGTACCAACGAGTGTCAGGATTTACCTGCGTACTCATATTCAGTGACAATATTAACAAAGCTATATATATTTTCAATATTGATAACAATATCATATTTATTGCACGGATAACCCGTTCGAGTTCTAGCTTTAATGCAATTCACCAACCAAGTCTGCTTCATCTTCACACGTCTATCACCACGTATCGGTGAAAATGGCGGACCAAGTCTACCCGAGACGTGGTGATAGACACTATCGCATCAAGATCAAATAGACTTGGTAAAAATGATGGACAAAGCCTACCCAAGTCTATTTCAACTTGATACGATAATGTTGTAGGACGGCCAGCGCCTGATCTATTAATAGAACTTTTCTACTTTTTATTCTATGAAAAATAACACTTCTAGGCACTCCATAACGTTCCTTGGCTTGTGAGTAAGTGCAGTTTTGATTTTCTGCATCCCTGACTTCTCTTACTAGATAACTAGATTGATCCTCTTCGCAGTAAGATGGTCTAGGTCAGGGGTCCCCAACCTTTTTTTGCCTATGAGCACATTCTAGAATACCGGTCGGATGGCGGGCACCATTTATTTTTTCAAGGGGAATTTATAGTTGGACATAGTAAATAATATATACACATAATGTAGAAAAAAAATTTTAATTCCAAAAATATAATTTAACATATAAAAACTATTGTTAATATTCTCGTGTAAAATAAATGATTACTAAATAATGCATCCAAAATCTACAAAGTATAAAAATTATTTATAAAAAATATAAACATCAAAATCAATGTGATTTTTGGCATTGCATTTCATTGGCCATTACTTCGTAATTAGGAGAGTATGATAATATTCCTGCTCGCGCTTGCGTAAGCAATCGTCAAAATGTTAATGTGTAAGTCGTGATCTGTACTTTAATTGTATGATATTCATTGTCGAAAATAATGATTCACACAGATATGTGGAATCGAAAAACTATTTTATTTTATATGCTGCTCTTTTCAAGAATGGAAATTTGTTTCTGTCAACTGTATTCCAGAAATTTTCATCGGATACAATGGATTTTAGGACAAAGAAATTTTGGATCTTTAGAATGACATTCTCCAGTTCTTCTATCTTTACTTGAACAAGCTCTGAAATGTATGTAGCTAGTTCGGTTACATTTTCTTAGTAAGTAAAAGGATTAACAAAAAAGGTGACTATTGGCTCAATGATATTAAACCGTTGAAAGCGCTTTTTAAACTGGTCTTGAAGTAATTGAAGTTTGATAACAACTTCAAGGGAACTGGCAAGTCATTTTCCCAGTCTCCTATCATTTTTTTTTCATATTTGGAAAATGAAAAAGGGACTTAATCTTCAAACGTGATATCCAGAAAGCCAGTTTTGCTTTAAACGAGTTTATAGACACTATCATTGTAAATATATATGTTTGTCCTTTCCCTGCAAGTCTAAGTTTAAATAATTCAGTTTTTCCATTATATCTGTTAAAAAAGCGAAATCTGCTAGCCAACGAAAGTCTGTTAGTTAAAAAAAATTTGATTTTTTTTATAGAGATAATTTTTTTCTTCAATTAAATCTACAAATCTAGGGCACAAATCGGGCACACGTAAAACGACCGGCGGGTGCCATGGTGCCCGTGGTTATAGGGTTGGGGACCCCTGGTGTCGGTAATCAAAAATCACTTGCGATATTACATACTGACTTGTTTTCTATTAATGTTGAATTACATTCTGGTGTTATAATGCTATTTTGCGAATTATTTATTAAATAGTAGTTATTTATTAAATCACAACAACCCGAAAATCATATTTTCATTTTACCCAATGAGAAAACTTTGTGGGGGGATTATAAATTGGCTCTAGACGGAGTCTATCTTGTGAATATCTTTACATCAGGTCTACACAACATACGGACCACCGGCACTCACTGTGTTGTAGCCCGCGAAGTTTTTTGTGAAGACGCATGATATTATAAATATGAAAAATATGGTATAGTATCTTTAGATTTATAATATTAAGAAAGGAAGCAATGAATATTAATATTTATATTATTTCCAAAATAAGGAGTAGTTTATTGTTTATTAGAAAAAACTATTTTACGCTATACCATCTATCCTATTTTATTTGCGGTCTGGAACAGCTTTCTAGAAAGTAATATGGCATTTATCACATTATGAGTTGTGCAGTCCAGTTTTACATAACAGTATAAGTAGTTAATGAAGATTGTTATATAGACCTTTTATATTTTTTTTGTTCGGTTTTGGATGTATTTGTTCCCAAAATAAGGATTTCTTCCGAGCCTTGCAAAACTGTGTACCAAACATTTTTGATAGATAAACTTTAATCGCAAATATTAACAAATAACCTCCAACTAGAAATCCAACAACATTCTAAAGATATGATGCAATGGCAGTGTAACCAATATTCCCTGCCTCAAAACAGGAATTTCCCCTCTGTTAACAATTATCCCACATAACTCTATATACCAAGATACATTTTATAATGATTGCGCTCAAAAATGCATTAGCATTGAAGAGGTATTTTAATCAGGTTTTCAAAAAGCATTGAAACTAGTCGAGAACAACACTTTATTTCATTATTTAGCACAATTTTTTTCAACACATTTATTTTACTTCAATTTAGTACCTGGAAAAGAGATATGGAAAAGTCCTCAGAATGTTCTGCTCCCTAACATTTGCTGTCCAGTCGGTAAGTATTGCTTTTCTAACTCAGTAAAATGAGAGATAAGTAGCCAACAGATCTGAAAATATTTCAGTAAAACTTGTAACAATATTGCGAGTAAATGTGCTCAGGACACACACATATATATACACACACACACATACACACAGACAGTGGAGTCTCGATAATCCGAACTTCGGTAATCCGAAAGTCCGCTTAATCCGAAAACAAAAATCAAAAAGAACTAAGGTTACAATAAAATCACAGTGATACTTAGTAATATAAAATATATTTCGGAAAATTACAAGAAAATTCAAAGTTAGACAATGTACTGAACTAATTATTCCTGAACTACATTGGTTTGAAAAAATCTGTTAATTTTTTTTGTCGAAGAGAAGAATACCCCTGCCTTGAAACCAAATTACGCCAAATTACGTAGCGCTTCATCAAATGTAGCCGTGGCGTCTGAGTGGGATACCCTCTGCTCTCTGTCACCGTCTGCTTCACCTTCACTCTCGGTTGAGACGTTGATAGGTTCTTTCAAATCCATTTCAATAATCTACCGATCGTGTAAAACCTTACACTGTACTGTACGAACAACTTTCACTCTACTGTACTGTTCTAAGCAGTGTTCCGCTCTCATATCACCCATTGCGTCCCGGGATTTGGTAATGCTTAGACAGACCCTGTAAATTAACTGTGTAATCACACGAAATATGTAATATTTATGTAATCACGTGTAATTATGTAATTTAAGTATATATTAAGAATGATTTCGCTTAATCCGAAAAATTCATTTATCCGAAAAGGGTCTGGTCCCAATCATTTCGGATTATCGGGACTCTATTTTATATATATATATATATATATATATATATATATATATATATATATATATATATATATATATATATATATATATATATATATAATATGCATTTATTATTCGGACCATATGACGCACCTTTTTGCATAAAATTATCGACTTAAAATTAAGGTGCTTCGTATGGTCCGAAGGTAACAATAAAATAAAATTAATATATTATTATGCATTTCATATACATTATTTACTATACTTATTATATATTTTTTTTATCTTTATTAATTAAGAAATTGAAAATATCTTTATTCACCGAATAAAATACAAAATATTATTTCCTGAAAATCCTCACATAAATTTGAGGTGCGTCTTATGTTGCGAAAAATACGGTGTGTGTGTGTTCGTGTGCGATAGAGAGATAGATAGATAACGCTACACCAGATTTAATTCTATCACACTGATTATCTATTTTTGATATGTCTCCCATTATATAACTGCTACAGTTTTTTTTGTATGCCGCCTGGCTATCGTGGGCATATATTGCACCACAGAGTCACAAGGGCAAACGAAACTAATTTTCCGTTGTGTGCTGGTGTGAGTTTTCAAATTGCGTACTTAATGCATTTTGTATGCATTGCGTACTTAATGCTTTATTGCGTTGGGTACGCATTGAAACCACACGTCACTATTTCCTTTTCTCTGTTCTTTGTAAATATGTGAACATCTTCCAGTGTTTTCTATTTGTTATAAAGTGTATAAATGTTAAATATCCATAGTGTCCATAATGAATAAAAGTATTATTTCCACCAATTGGATTTTGATGTTACAAAAGGCCCGACTACCAAACCTTTTGCCCTATATCGTTATAAGGTTTCATACACAGTGGTTTCCTTATATATATATATATATATATATATATATATATATATATATATATATATATATATATATATATATATGTTATATAAAGGCAGAAGGAATTTCTCTGGCAGACACTATAACGATATTCGGAAACAGAAGAATAGGCATTTACAGCTGGCGATGGCATCTTGAACTGAAAAGTTGTAGTCGGATTGAGCGACTTGAAGATCAATCTATCAGTCTAGTCGATGGGATTAATAGATTCATTAACTCTAGCACATTATTGATATTTAGTTAATTAATGTACATAAGATGTATAAAGGAGAAAGTTAGTTGCATTTTAAAACGAAGACAGGAGAGAGTGCTTAGTGTGCGGTCTACTACGTATCCAAACGCTAAGGGGCCATGGATGGCCGAATGGCTAGGGCGCTGGCATTCGGTTCAGATCCTGTGGTTTCTGACCGAATGCCAGCTGTAGTCCTGTGTGTTGAATCCCACTGTTGGCATGGATGTTTGTAGCCGTTCGGAATCGGCTTTAAACTGTAGGTCCCGGTCTAAATTAGCCCTCGTGTAGCAAAAAGTTGATCGTAACGCTTTAAACCAAACCAAACCAAACCAAATCAAACGCTACAGGAGTGTGCACTTTCTCACTAGAATAAAGATGCTGAGAGACAGCTATGTGCCACACTGAAAATGGAAGTAGTTACATAAGGGAAAGACAATATTAAAGTTAGAGAATTAATGGAGTAGAATTGAAACTGGTGAGACGCTATTAGAAATATATATATATATATATATATATATATATATATATATATATATATATATATATATATATATATATATATATATATATATATATATATATATATATATATATATATATATATATACGCAATTTTGCTCGCGCCTTTTATCAGTGCCAGGTAAAAGAATTCTTATCTCCTAAGAATATGAATATATTATTAAACTTTGCAATAGAGGTGTAGGTATAGAAGGGTTCGACTTTTAATGACAAATTGACCAATGGGAATTATACCTTTTCCCCTGTTATTTGATTCGTGCAGAAAAAATTAACATAGCTCTCTTATAAAATCAACCAACTCTGTTATTTAATGAACTTTCCTTGATATAGAGTAGGTCTATTTGTACCAATTTCTCTAACATTCTACATTAAACGATATGAAATTTCAGTGCAAGTGGTCTCCACGTTGTTTTTTCCTATTTATTTTTGGCCAGTATTTTTTTTAGAACTTTTTCTTTAAAATTTAGGAGCGTAACAATTAATTCTGTTCTTTTTATCTATTTCTGGAAAGTGGCATAAGTCGTTGGTGCCATTCCTGATTCGTAAGTATTCTTGACAAAATAACGAGCAATGGAAGCAAATGAAGGACATTTTTCTTTCAGTTATCCAAAGCAAAACTGTTTAATTCTACCATTGTACCAAAACGACCAAATTTTTTTCTCATGTTTCAACGAATGCAGAGTTTTGAGGTTGATAATGTCTCTGTGGGTGCTGAATTCCATAAATATTTTGTTTTTTTTAAATCTGGAGTAAAATTTCCAACTTTTTATTCTTAAAAAGATTTAACCAGAGTGTTGATATTATTAACGTCACATTTTGGAGGCATCAGTAGCAAATTTACTTCTTCCACACACATGCAATAAAAAATACGTGTAAATAAGATCATTATTGATCAAACAAAAACCTTGCATCTACTCATTTTCTATCACAAAAACCACAAGTTTATCTTGATTGGTAGTTCGTTTAACATTTTTTGTAACAAGGAACCATTGCGTAAGTTCGGGTTCACCTGCCCGCCAAAGCAAAGTTATAACTGTCATGACTACTTCATTGGGACTAATAGTCGTTTATCTATGATGGTCGTGCAGTAAAATAGCCAGCTGAAATCACGCTGCGCTTGGGCATATGCTATCTGGATAACATCTATCCAAACGCATTCTGCATTGAAAAAGAAATCTTTATATGCTTAACCCTGCATGTGCCCACATAAACAAGCCCCATTAAACCTTAAATCTGAGAGAGTGTAGACACTGATTTAGCGCTGAATGTGCATATAGGCTTTCCTCTTAGAAGCAGCATAAATGGTCAAATGCCATTCAAGTACTTTTCCCCCTAAAAGGTGATTTATGACTCTACAACAGACAACTGTTGATGTGTCATAAATCAGCTCTAAAAAATTCCCTTCCAAAAACTCTACGTTCACTTTAATCACCAAGTTAATGAACAGGGAAAAAATTTCTAGAGAATATTTAGTTAATGCTATTTGTTAAGACTGTAAACCTTTTGTAAGGCTTTTGTATCAGAAAAAGAAGTTAAGGAATTTTGTAAGACCTAACCCTGTATCCCTTAATTGCGAACCTTCAGTACAGTGCATGTAATATGCATCTGCTATTTATATGTTAATTGTTTTTGATTTGTCATTGAAAAAGTACCAAGAAATTAAATTTTTTTCGTTTAACAGATGTTGTATATTGGAGTAATCTTGTACGCACCAGCTTTGGCATTAAGTGCTATCACAGATCTTTCACTATGGACATGCGTTGTAGCTGTGGGTGTTGTGTGCACATTTTATTGCACGTTGGTAAGTTAATTGATTTTTTCATTTTAAGAGTGAATATACAAAACTTTTTTTCTATAATTATCACTTTTATTATGAGAATACAAGAAATACGCAGCTCTATATGTCAACGGTTGGAAGACTGCAAGTAGGCTGTTGCAATATTCAGTCTTTCAGTAACACACAAATTAACAAATTCGTATAATTAAAGCAGTTTGCAAAGAATTTGTGAAGAGAGATGGAAAGTTATATATATCTATATACAAAGGGTATACAGAAGGTGCCAGAGGAAATGCAGCAGTTTTTAACGCAAATGATTCTTATAAAATATGAATAAAATCCCTTAAATCACTCTAAATATTTACACACGGAAAATATTTTAAAAAATTATGGCTAACATTTAGGTAATGAGTGAAGAATATTTTTATGCATATTATAATATAGAAATAATATTTTTGCAACATGTCGATCTGGTGTGGGTTAAGACGAATGTGCTAAATTAAATGTTAGAATTTTTTTTATATCTACCTTCAGGATTCTACATTTACCATTTTTTGACAAAAGAAAATTCTTGTTACATAAATGGGTAAAGTGAACTACAGAAAGGAAAATTTGTCCTAGAATAATTTCCAGAGAAACGGCTCGATGTACTTGTGATAAATGCCTTAAAAAATCTCTAGAATATTTAGATCCGTATAAAATGTATATCTATCTGCGTGAGTTGATATTTAACCTTTTCCTTACAGGGTGGGATAGTATGTATCCCTAGAATACGGCCCCAAGAATGAATATATATATATATATATATATATATATATATATATATATATATAAACCCGTTAATGGTCGTTCTTACAAAGGGGGCATGAAATTTCTCGTTCTAAAGAGAAAATCGGAAAAATGGGCCCTGTAAGCTAAAGGTTAAGATCGTTAGGATCACAAAACTCAGTAATTCTCCTAGATTATTCCATATATCCTCTATCGGCAATACGAGCAAAAGGCGTTCTGTTAGCAAACGCAGTTGCCAAACTAGATTTCTTGTAGCAAAAGTTTGTCGAATCCCTGTCTGCACTTCATAATCAGGGATGGATGAAATTTTCTCTAAGATTCAAAATACTCGGAGGTGTTGAACATAATCTAAAAGGAGCTGTTTTCAGTATGATATATTCAAAATTGTGCCTCTGTCCAGATTATTCTTATGTTTCTCAGTCGATAAAGAATTAACTTTACAAAGCTCCCCATAAAATACGAATTATTTTCCCGTATGTTTTAGTTGCAGTCGTCGATGTACCAGTAGCCATGCTAAATTGCTCATTACAATGAATAAACAAGCCCATGATTTCTGTGCCAGTGTTTAATTGATGAAATTGTTTACTACCAGAAAAGAGGGATAGTATTTGTACGCTCTTGAATGGAGAGCTTACAAGTCACGTTTACCGAAGTATACAGATGATATTCACTATCTCAACGCAATTGGATTACCTTCTTCTGCGATAATTGCAAGTCTTTAAGTGAACATGGCACACGGATTTTACCAGTTAAATATATTGCTTTTAAGTATTGTGCAAAGATGATATTCAGTTTTCAACATCCTTTTTTATTTTCTTCGTAGGGAGGGATGAAAGCTGTTTTATGGACGGATGTATTTCAGGCAATCCTGATGTATGGAGGACTGGTGGCTTTGGTAATTAAAGGGTGTTTAGATGTGGGTGGTGTCGATACAGTTATATCTAGAGCAAAGGAAGGTGGAAGACTTCTTGTTCCCGGGTAAGCATAAATGTTTAAGGAGACAGTGGACTTTCAACATTGTGAAATTTGTCCAAAAATTCGATTTTTTTATTTTATTGAATTGTGAAACTACGGACGAGTAGGAATGTGTTGCAAAAAGAATTTTTAATTTCTGTGATTGCTTTTCTAGTTATAGGCATTTGTATTTAATTTAGATATTATGTGGTTACTAATAGCAATAACTTTAAATGCGTTTTTCTCAAAATAAAAATTTTCATGTCATACGAATATTCAAACTGCTCCAGGCGCATTTCTAATAATCGTATTGCTTTGAAATTTAAGTTTTATATACTTGACAGTATATCAAATAAATCTTATTTAAAAAAAATCATGCTTCGTAGCTCAGAATTTATAAATTTTGTACTTGAAAAGATGATTTATAGGTATTTTGCGTCATAAAAAGTGTGTTTTCACTGATATTATTTTTTTCTCTTTATATTTTTAATGAATGCTTAAAATAAGCAATAAGTTTCATTGTCAGTTCTATAAGGTATCCTGTAAATAAAAATGACCATATTATATGCAAAAGAAATGCGCATGGAACATTTTTAATGAGGCAATTTTTAGATATAATTAATAATTCCTAAATTATTAATATTTCATCTTTAAATTTTAACCACTTTTATATATCTGTGGTACTAATCACATATTAAAATTTCAAGCAAATACATTCAAAACAAAAAAGTTAGATTTGAAGGTCCACTGTCCCCTTAACAAAGCAAGTTTCTAAAGTATGGTAGGTTGCTTACGCAGCCGAACTGGAGATATCACATTTAAATTTTAAAATATAAATGAAGAAAATGAATTAAATATTAAAAGCCATGATTCTGTTTTAGAAGGAGAAATTATATGTTTAACTGGTTGGAACTACATCACCTAAGGGTGTAATAACAAAGCACACTTCATGGAAGACTCAATTTTTCTTCACAAAAAGGAAAATGTGTTGCTGAGAATTGAACATTATCTTTAATTTTATTGTGTATATGACCTTTTTAAAGTATCGTCACTTGAGTCGGTTCAAAATCACGGGACTGGGCCTTTGGCTAAATCGGACTCCGACCCTTTTGGTGCCAGTCAAAACAGGAGCCGCACTTTCATTGCCCATAGCCTTCGTGATTTGATCTGATGTTGCTGTCGGTCATGCGGCATAAGCAATAACAACAACCATTTTAAGGTAGACAAATTTTCTTTCAATGAATTTTCATCTTACCTTGAGTGATAATAATTTGACGTTTAAGCGTCTGAATCCCCGCATATTCTAGCATAATCAGCATCGTTCTCTTATTTGTATGTCTTTCTCCCTAAGGAATAAAATAATTGAATATTTTGATAAACTTGCTATTCTTCCTCCGGAGATTCGGAAGTTCTCTTACCTGGCACGGGTTTTACATTAAATGTTCGAAACTAGTTCAAAATGATTTACTTTCTTGTAAATGTACGCTTTGTTATCTCTATACTTTCCCCCTCACTGTTTTCGAAGAGTAAATTTGAGATCAGTTTATCGAGGAAATTAATTTAAGTAACATTCTAATTATACACTTTTCAGAAAGTTGTATACGTATACTTTTCAATAATGAAACTGTTAAGTGCAATAATCTTATCTTTCAGATTCGAAATGGATATGACGACTCGTTATACGTTTATAAATCTCTTTCTCGATGGTTTTTTCATTGCTCTCTCCGCATATGGAGCTAGCCAGATGCAGGTCCAGAGGCTCCTTACTGTACGATCTGTTCAGAGGGCTAGATGGTAAGATGTGTACATTATACATCTTAACCCCTTAACAACCGCATAATTTTCAAGAAAACAGTATTAAAAGTGCCTATTTTTTCCGGAGGATTCCATTTATTTCTTGATCTGCCACATCTAGTTTAAAAAAAAAAAAAACCCATCCCCAATTACATTATAAAAGGTCTGGTGCTGCCATCTGGTATGTAAAATAAGAAATACATTTTTTTCAGGGTAAATGAAATGGATTGTTTTAACCTTTTTGTGCGTTACTTTTAAACACTCAAGCCCGGAAATATCAAGGGCACGAGAAATAGAAGGCGAAACCTCGACCCGTGATTTTGACGGGAGCGAGAGGGAAGGGGTTAATAACGTATGTCTGATTCAAAAAATGTGTGCCCATACCAAGAAGAAACTCTAAATTGCATTTCTAACTCATGTTGAATGAAAGATTCGACATGGAAAGGCATGCATCTGCTCTTAAATAATTCTAACCAAAAGGGCTAGCTAGTTCTTAAGAGAATAACTTACATTTAGAATCGGAACTTTCTATGATCTTATTTTTCAAATTACAGATAGTTATGTACCCTCTATAACAAGATTCCCTATGTGGGAATTCTTGTAAGCAATACATGTTATATTTTCCCGTTTTGAGGTTGCCTGATCTTTATTCTGGGGGAGAATTTTTCTGTACCTACTTTCGTTCCCTTATCTACTTTCCCGGAATATTTTTAGTCGTCAGAAGTGTAGCCAAATTATACAGCTATATAATAAAATATTCATTTTAACAATGCAAGCATGATTCTTTAAAATAACTTTTATTTGGTTGCATAAATTAAAATAATAAGATTGGGATAATAAACGATGAAAGTAGCATAATATAAAACAATCTATTAATGCTAAAACTGTAACATTCCTACCTTAAATTGTAAAATTCCTTCCTTTAGAGTACCCTTCCCAACCCGTAGAAGTCTGCCGACCACTAAGCCAGAAATTGAACCACTAGCCAGAATTGGACTACCCCCCCCCCACACACACACACCGAATTAGGGGGGGGGGACCTTCCGAGGGGTAAGGGGAGTATAGAATATCTCTCAGGGAAAAGGGATACAAGATTAACGTACTCGCATTCTAACGTATCATATTCTAATAATAAAATATGTTAAACTTTTAAGAAATTTTAATTTAACACCTGATAGTCCTCTGATATACTCGGCCCATCTAGTTCAATGAACATTGCTTTCAAAATCCCCGTTTTTTTTTTTTGTGCAACTTTTTTATATGTGGTGCCGGACCACTCCAGAGGCTCTCACGGACCACCGGTTGGGAACCGCTGTTTAGAGCAATGCGCAAGAAACACGCCTTGTGACTGCGTGTACATGCGCAATACTCTCGATTCATTCAAGGAGGGTTATTTTTTTCTGATTATTTATTACACATTAGATAAACCGATACTTTGAATCTATAAGAGTGTCATTATTTTAAATGGTTGAGTAATTACTTATTCTATGCATTTACAACTAAACGAAATTTTATAACATATCACTTTTCCTTTTCAGTGCCCTGTTTTCGAACATACCAATGAATTTCCTGTTTCACACTGTGAATTGTTTTGCTGGGTTAGTAATTTATGCGAACTTCTTCAAGTGCGACCCCTTAAGTTCAGGGGAAAAAATCATCACTAAACCGGACCAGGTGAGTGAAAAATGGTTTTTTTATTCAATGTCAAAATAATATATATATATATATATATATATATATCAATAAATCGAAAAATTTTAATTTAGGGATACTGTAGATACCGATAAAAAAAACATGAGCAAAAATTTAGCAGCATGAAAGGGAAGGAGTAAATATTCATACTCAGCATTTTTGGGGTAAATTATTTTGTCAATTTATCTGTAATATAATTTGGTTTGTGTAGTAATAGGTTACTCATAACATATTAAACTTTTATCTGTCATATTTCAATAATTTTTAATATTACTGCTTCCTTTGCTTACCATAATATGCTAGGTTAGCTTCAGAATTAACGCATGGCCGACATCAATATTTACGTAAAATGTTATACTGCTGATACTTCTATGTGAAATATTCTGGTAACTGTCATTTTCAGATAATAAAACTTGTTAAAATGCTGACAAATTAATGGATGAATTTAAAATATTTACTTAATTACATCCGCCATTTTTACCTTTATCTATATATATAAAACAGTTCCGTAACCACTGACAGACATACAACGCACAGACAAAACCGCTGGACCTAAAGGGCTGAAATTTTGCTTGGCGATTCTTCTTATGGTGTAGGGGTGCACTATGAAAGATTTTTGAAAAATTCTTAGATTTTTTAAAATTTAAATGTTTAAGCTGTTTTTGTAACTTTTTTTAAAGTTTGTATTTAAAATAAGAATCTGAGTGTTATAAAATTTATATCACTAGAAAGATCATAAAAATTCATTTAAAAGGAAATCTTTTTCGAATCTTTACCTCACTCTTCTAAATTTTGGTGAATTTTTAAAGATTAATTTTTATAATTTAATTTATTAAATGCTGATCACGTTATTTCTTTTTCTGGTACCTTGTGATCGTCATGTGATAACAACGAAATAGACAAAAAAATATTTTTTTTCTTCTTAAAGATTAGACGATTGGATATTATCCAAAAAATATTAAATACAGTAAAAGATATGTTCCTCAAACTGTACTATATTAACTGTACTATATTCTTTAGTATGTCCTATTAGATTTAATTTGAATATTTTCTTCTACATTATTTTGCTTTTAAAAATATCCCTTACGATTTTTTATATATATATATATATATATATATATATATATATATATATATATATATATATATATATATATATATATATATATATTACATCAATTGTGTACATTGATCGTCGTATTTATTATAAATATATAGATATATATATATATATTTTTGACATTAATTGCATTCATTGACCATTGAATTTAATTTGGATGTACTCCGTAGCGAAGTACGGGTTTTCAGTTAGTATCTTATATAAACTTGCTCCTATTGAGCTGCTCTCCTCTGTGTTTAACGTTTTAATTAACGTAAGATAAATTGCAGGATTCCAGTGGCCCACTGTTCTACATTTATTCCTCACATGACTAACCTCTGCATTGTTAATTTCATAATCAAAACTGCTTTTGTGAAATAGCAACATTTATAATTCAAAACAGTTCAAAAAAAATTTCACGGAATTTTTAAAGCAATAATTTTAAAGCATCAACATTAATTTGGAAGCTGCCGAAATCTTGAAAAATACGTGAGAATTATTAGCTTTAATTGCGTCGTTCATTAAGAAAGATAACTACTTAAAAAAATATTTTTCAATTTCTTTCAGCTTCTCCCTTATTTTACACTCACAGCTTTTGGCCACATTCCTGGGTTGTCTGGTTTGTGTGTTTGCGGAATGTTGAGTGCAGCACTCAGCACCATGTCTTCTATAGTCAATTCCCTAACTACTGTAACAGTGGAAGACTTCATCCGTCCAATGTGTGCTATTCGTGAAAGACAAGCAACATTCCTAGCAAAAACCATAAGTGAGTTTCTTCATTTTCGATTTCTCTCCCAAAGTCTGAATTGATCATATATTGTGTAAAGGAATTTTGACTGTAAAGTTATTAGAAAATATTTTACTGTTTCTAGAATTAAAATTAAAAATGTCATTCTTAATCTTTATTTATTAAAGTAAGATTTACTTTTTGTGCTTGAATTTAAAGCGTTAGTTTTTATTTATGGTAAATTTTACATCATATTACCTATTCTATGCGTTGAGGAAACTGCTATTCGGTCCAAATAGCAAATCAACCTCAAATGTTCGACGTTTTACATTCCTTTGCCTACTTATACCTTGGTCATAATAAATATTTGAAATTAATTTGAATGGGCAGCTGGCCAGTGATCTGAACGTCTCTGGTTCGATGCCGGTCTTTGACTAATCCACCGCCGTATACACTAACGGCTGCTACTGCAAGAAAAATTTGTTATGGCTGCATTGTCCTCCAAGTTCTCAAATTTATCTCTGGAGGTACGGGGTCAAGTGTTCCCGTCTCTTCACTTGACTGAAAGACTTCATCCTATTAAAATCAGTATTAAAATCTAGAGCTGCCAAGTCTTCCCGTCTCGTCACTTGACTCGGTTCAATATTACGGGACCGACCCTTTAGCCAAGTCGGACGCCGACACTTGTGGGGCTATTAAAATCTAGAGCCGCAACACTTCGCCCAATAGCCATTGTGGACTTGGACTGGCAATATAATGTCGATCAAGGGGCATCAGTCACAACAACACAACGTATAATTAACACACACCAACAATTGATTTGAATAGCCAGTATTTTACGAGATTCGTTGTATTTAATATAGTAAAAGATAACTTATTTAAATTGAAAATTCACTAGATAGATTATTTTTAATGATAAAATCTAAATCATAAATAAAATAAATTTCGTAAATGCGAAGGTTTTTATGAGATATTAATATCACTTAAACTATCAATTAAATTTTTCAGCTTTGGTGTATGGCTTTACGGGACTGCTTTTATCATACACTGTCGCGAACTTCGGAAATGTGCTCCAAGCTTCATCCATTGTGTACGGATTAGTTGCTGGACCAACGTTAGGTGTTTTCCTCCTTGGGGTTCTAACATCAAGAACCAATGAAAAAGTTAGTACATTATTTTCCTTCTTTTCGCTTGAAAATGCTGGAATCATTCTATAAATTTACAAAGATTTTTTTTTTAAAATTGTCTTAAATAAGATGCGTGTGTATACCGTATTTACGCGTGTGTGGGTCACACTTTTATTCCATAAAATAAGTCGGTAAAAATGGGGTGCGGCGTATACACGGAATTTTAAAATTAAATACATTAAACACCTTATAGTTTAGAACATTTTACTACCATAAAGCACTAGTATTTACATACCTTACAACCTATTACACAGCATTATACACACGGCAATTCAATGCATTGTAAATATTATTGTTTGTATATATTAGACCCTAGGACTATTTAATAAAACTCTTGAGTTCCCAAGAGTTTGTCTTCGTGCGAAAGAATTCTTAAGTGTACTTATAATCATCTTTCTTACACTGTATAATCATCTTTTCACCACCATCATCTAAGTCTGTACCTGATATTGTTAGGCGAGCATTGAACTCTAAGGAATGTACGACATTGCTACATTTCGCAGAACGATGCTACTTTGAGTTTACAACGGAATTCAGAAAAAAAAAATTACCCAACTGTTGTCTCAACTTTCAGGTGCGGCTCACACACGCACGCGGCCTATACACGAGTAAATACAGTATACCAAGAATTTTACGCGCATTAAGTTCCTTCATTTTTAATTCTGCAATGCGTGATCGTACGAACTCTTTCCCCTTTATTTAAAAATGTATTTTTTAATAATATAAACACAAGAAGATATTGAAGAGTAATAATCTATTGCAATTATGTTATAAAAAATTTCAGGTAGTCGAAACTACCGTGGATTATTAAAGTACGATTACTTATCATTGCGTACCTCTTCTGTATGTAAATATGTATGTGAGTGTTACATATATATATATATATATATATATATATATATATATATATATATATATATATATATATATATATATACGTATGTCAAAATTGTGCCGCATTTTGGTACTTTCATGTTTAACTGTTTACTGCTTGCTCAAGCTATACAGACTGGGTTTGGCGCACTGCCAAAAGTATAACTCGCGACGACGAACGGTTTTAGCGTCTGAAATTTTGCTTTCTGGACGACCGTTATGGAGGAAGTAATCTTAAGTTAAAACATACACCGGTCTGGAGGTAAACTATCGGTGCTAAGGGTGCTCGAATCGAATCCCGACAAGCGCCGTTAAATTCCTTAGTGTCTAGGCCGGGTATACGCACGTTAAATCCTTAGACCAGAAAGTCGTATAGTGTCAGTGGGTGGGGAAGGTGCGATCCCCTCAGATGTCGCCCCTGTCGGTTCTCGGTCAAAATTGTGGTGGTACCTAGACAAGTTGGACTCCGATCCGTGTGGTGCTGCTACTATAAAACCGGAACCGCACTACTGAGCCCGAAACCTATATGGACCTGTTCTGGAACATCCGTCTAGTGGGGAATTAGGAAAAGCAACAAACATACACCAAATATTTATTCTGTATTCTGTGCAGAATATTTGGTTGCATTTATTAATAATATAAGTAGTAAAATTTTCTCTGTAGTTAATGACAACACCAAATAAATACATTATAGAACGGTAAATATATTATAGAACTTAAAGTATTTCTTTGCCTTTTTACCAAATGAAAATATATATATATATATATATATATATATATATATATATATATATATATATATATATATATATATATATATATATATATATATATATATATATATATATATACTTACTTACTTACTTACTTTAAAAAATATATGTTAGAATATTGTTTCACATGCTATATTTTTATCCCTCAGAGTGCTATAACTGGATTGGTGATCTCTTTATCACTAACTGCTTGGATTAGTTTTGGAGCAGCTTCCACGAACGTTGCTCATCCTATTCTTCCCATGTCAACAGAAGGTTGCCCGGAAACCAACAATACTATACTTATGAAAATGTTGCCGTATAATGAAACACAATCAACCACTTTTACCAATTCCGGTAACATACTGGAATCGGAAACTGACTTTGTCACAGAGAGAAGTACGGAAGATACCAATAACAAGTAAGTTTTTCAGATTCTGTAATTCTCTTCGAACGGTTTTTTATAAAAAGTTGACGTATTATATACTTTTTGGAATCGCAAACTCTTTAGTTTTGAGATGAAGTTAAAGGTAACATATACGGAGATCATATAGATATTATCTATTAAGTGTGATATACACGTTTATCTTTAGATTTATATAAGCACTAGCTGAATACCGTGCTCCGTTACGGAGTACATTCAAATTTAATACAAAGGTCAATGTATGCAATTAATTCCAAAATCAAAAAACAAATATATTTATAAAAAAAATCATAACGGATATTTTTATAGACAAAATAATGTAGAAGAAAATATTCAAATTAAATACAACGGTCAATGTATGTAGTTAATTTGTATGTGCAATATCCATAAAACATACTAATTTGAATTAAATTCTTTAAAAACTTTCATCTCAATTTGTCTAGCCGTTTAATTTTATCTTTTACCGTATTTTAATATTTTTTTCTCAATTTATTTCGTTGTTATGCAAGTAGCGCAAAATTAATTTAAAGTATCACAAAAAGAAAAGAAACCACGTGATCAGCATTTAATAAATTCAATTCAAAAATTTAATCTTTGAAAAATCCCTAAAAATCAGAAAATGAATTTCAGGATTCGGAAACAATTTCATTTTAAAGGAATTTTTATGATCTTTCTCGTGGTATAAATTTTATAAATTTCGAATTATTATTTCAAATGCAAACTTAGAAAAAGTTACAAAAACAGCATAAAATTTTAATTTTTAAAATAAACTAAGAATTTTTCAAAAATCTTTCTTAGTGCACCCCTGAATCGCCATGCAAAGAATCGCCATGCAAAATTTCAGTCGTTTTAGGTCCAGCTGTTTGGTCTGTGCGTTATCTGTCATTCAGTCACGGAATTGTTTTATAAATATAGATGTTGTTGCCACTTAGTTTCTGAAAGAAGATATTCAATAAAATACAAAATGAAACGTGCATGCAGCTATTTTAAATTACTGCGTCATTAATTTCTTGATGTATTTGTAAACACGGTTTCAAGAGTGCAACCGAATCTAGATCGGCAGGCCTTTCTGCCACGAACCACTGCAAGAACAATGTGTGTGCTTGCAGAATTGGCCTGTTGAAGGCTGTAATGACTATTGGAAGATTCCAGGGTTTGTCAGTATGTATTACCCCATGTTACTGCAACAAGGATTCGAACGCTCAAGCTATATTCCTCTCCACATATATTTTTTGGTGTAGTATTATATTCCTCTCCACATATATTTTTTGGTGTAGTATGTCTTCTGTGATGTTGTTGCTAAACCCTACTGGTCGAAAGTTCCATATCCATATAGGCTTTGCGGACTGAGGAGTTTGGCTCCAGTTTACAATAGCACTACGCGGGTCGGAGTCCCGCTGTAGCTAGGTGCCACCACGATTTTGACCGAGCAATTCCCAGGTTCTTGTAGGTAGGTGCGACCTCGATTTTGACCGAGCAATTCCCAGGTCTCTTGTAACTAGATGCCAATTCGATTTTGACCGAGCAATTCACAGGTCCCTTGTAGCTAGGTGCCACCTCGATTTTGACCGAGCAATTCCCAGGGTCGACATTTGGGGGGGGGGGGGGGGGGATCGTACCCTCTCCCACTCTATCTAACCTAGTAGAGGGACCTTCTGATCTATAGACTTAATGTGCCCATATCCGGACTAGACATGTAGGTATTTAAAGGCACTTGTTGGGAGTAACATCGGCGCCGAAAGCCGACGTGCTACCACTAGACTACCTTAGACCCACAACTTTTGACTAAAGTATTAAACCTAATTATTTAGGTTTAAATATATAAATAGAACAAATATCCATATTAATGATTTCCATGGAACCTCTAATCCATAATACAGGAGAACTTTAAAAAAAAACTTTTTCGCTGTTGCAAAACGTACAGTCACACCACATAATGATTTCAGGCAATTTAATAACTCATAGGATATGAGAAAATTGCGATAAATTCATTCATGGAATTCAAACCCGCCAGAAATACTACAGTAGGTTATTTTTAGAAAGCGTGACAGCTGAGTATTTTGACTGAAAAAAAATTGTCATTTATCTGGGCTGACTACAAATTGTCATTTTTATGACATCCGATAGTAAGGCCATTCTTTCTTGTAGAACTACACCCATCTAAACAGATTAAGTCAATGAATTTATTTCGTCGGGACGTAAACTGTCATTTATTTCTAACTAAAGCTAAAATATGCGAATAAAATTGGGAATATTAAATGACATCACAAAAATACAAATGAGGGAAAATTTATGAAATAAAGTTTTATGAAAGCTTTATTATATAACAAAACATACATCCAAATTATTAATTATTAAAATCATAATTAACTACAAAATCAACTATATGATATATATATATATATATATATATATATATATATATATATATATATATATATATATATAAAATAAGTTTGGCTAAAACAATTCAGAACTCTAAAGTATGGCTACTTCTTGCATTGTATCTTTTGAAATAAAAAAATATCGATTAATCTTGTTGTATAAATTATTTTTTTACATTCATAATGAAAGCTGTCCTTTCTTACAAACTGTTGTTTCATGTATACATTACCTTGTTCAAATTCTAATGCTGATGACGAGAATTTTTGTCTTCGAAAATGGACCGAGTTATCTCTGAAACTTTGTTACAGTAAAGATACTGAAAATGAAATCCTAGAATTCGGAACCTTGGAGTCCGTAGTAAACTCCTTTTAATCCTCCAGTCTTTAAAATAATTTTGTTTACTTAACTACGAAAAATCTTTGTCGTGTAATATGAGTCTCATAGCCTGTGAAGTAATAACAAAAGAATATAAAATGAAACCCTTCCATTAGGTTGATTTGATTGACTAAAATAGGAAGCAAAGGAAAAGGTTAGAAGTGCAAGTATTATCATAAAATGTCAATACGCAGCTAAAAATTGAAATGTTAGAACGACAAGCCTTTTTCGCTAATTTCACTTCAAGAAATCTTGTAGGAAAGACTTATCCGTTAACTTCTAACGAGATACCATTCTCACTTGTGATATGTTCGATTTAAAAAAAAAAACTTCCCAACTTAATGAATCCTTATACATTATGCATGCATCAAGTCGATTTGATATCTTTTTCGATTTAGCACAATTACGCCAATTGTAGTGTCACTGAACGTCAAAAGGATACAGGTGCTCTGTTTTATGGCTTTTATGAACGAGCTGAATAAATTAAGTACGGTCACACCGAAAACAAACTTTATTATCGTTATGTCATTGGAGAAAGCATCGAAGCTAATAAATGAAGTAAATGAACGAGCTTCTAATGCAATATACTCCAATATAGGAAACCCTCTCTTACTTTCGTAGTCAAATTATGTCTATTTGCGTTGTACTGTCATGAGATCACTGGGAATTGAAGGCCTTATTTGAATAGTGGGCCAACTCCACTTTTAAAAAAAATAAGGAGTTAGCCCCACTTTCATGTTCATACAAGTCATTTCTATCTTATTTTAAATCTGGTACACCTCCAACTTATTTCTGCTGCCAACAGAGGGCATTACAAATGACTTCCGCAGTCATTTCTCAGCACTCATTATGTATCTCAAAATGAACAAAAATCAAGTTGGCCCACTATTCAAATAAGACCTTCAATTCATTCCAGTAATTAACTTTTTTAGTATGCGATATGAATACTAGCCTCATACCATCCCCCATGAAGAAATACTTCCCACAAAGCAGTACATGGGATAAGTGCGCATTATATCCCCAAGCATGACCGTTACTCTTAAGGAACAATTTTTAACCAAAAAAATTCAAAACGATAAACTTCGAAATTGTTGTTCTTTGATATGAAAAAAAGCGATTAAAGCTGACGTTGACGAATTTAAAAGGAACCACCCCTACTACTCCAATTTTTGTTATAATTGGGCAACGTGATCTGAGTAAGGGCCTGTTCACATAGGAGTCTGTTGCGTAGCGTTAAGTAGAAGATGACGTTGAGACGAAAATAAACCAATCATAGGCGTTAAAAATTTCGTTGCTAATCGTTTGAAGGCCTATGATTGGTTTGTTTTCGTCTCAACGTCATATTTTCCTTAACGCAACGCAACGGACTCCTATGTGAACAGGCCCTAAGTCTGGAGATTTGGTTTTATCCGTAGAGATTTTTACCCATCGACCGCAGCCTGTTAAAGATGATAGCTAAAATTTGTACCTTGGGATCACATCTCACCTTTGGTTTTTCCAAGGAGCATTCCCCATCCCAACTTTTTTTTAAATCTTATTTTCCGCCTTTGGGTGGCGGTACGAAGGGTATTTTTGAGCATCCTCATCCCGAAGATTCCGACAAGTTGGGCTGTGTGTGCCCCTTGACAAATGATCTGATTGCAGTTGCGGGATACGCGACCCAGGATTGTGACTGTTTCCTTTCCAAATCAACAACCACCAGTTTTTTGTTTTCTTGTACAGTCACTTCTTCTGTACCCGAAATTCAATTTTCTCCCTCATTCCGTTCAAATGTCGCATTCCCGAGATTCTTTCAACGATTTCGCCATCGTTTTGTCTTTGGTACTCGCAACTTCCTTTCTCAACCTCTCAGTTACATCCCTGATTCTCTCTAGTTACCCTAAGTTTTTTTTTAAATTGCTAGTTTCTAACAGATAAAATCTGTCTATGTCTTTCTACAACCTTCTGGGGGGGGGGAGGGGGAGACACCACGCCTCATCCTCGTCTTTGTGGTGGTGGTGGGGGGGGGGCATGGTAGTGCTAGTTGAGTGTAGGTCATCCGCTGCGTGGACCACTTAGGATACAACCTGGAATGCCATATAGCTTTGTGTAGTACCGTCTGGCACATGGGAATCACGTTACTGAAAACCATTTCTCCCTCTTATTTTACCTGAAGTAAAATGCCTCTTTTTTCTTATAAAGATTACCGTAAAATCTTGAGTTTAATACGCACTTTTTTCACATTTTAGTCCACAAAAATGAGGGTGCGTATTATACTTGTGTACCAAAAAAAAAAATTTAGTTTTAAACATTGAATAAACGACAAACAATAGATTAGCTGTATTCTAGTGAAAGTGATTAAGACTGATATAATATGACAGTGTTGTTTGTTTTGAATTAAAAATTTAAGTTTTTTTTTCTATCGAACTTGACGTTTTCGTTTATTTTTATTACAAATTTTATTTATATTAATAATAATTTGTGCAATATTTAAACGAAATATTGAAAGGTCATGGGTGCGTATTATAGTTGAATTTTAATGGTCGAAAATTTCGTGCAAAATCAAGCATGCGTATTATAGACGGGTGCGTATTATAGTCAAGATTTTACGGTAGTCGTTTTAATTGGTCTGTTCAACATATAAAAATGGCTTACTCAAAACCTTTTAAAAAGATATTTCTTACAAAACCCAGGGAAATCGAATGCGTTGAATACCCAAAATGCGTTAGGTATACGCAATGGAGAACGATTTCCAGGAAATCAATGTAATAAACCGGCGTGCTACAGCTATTAGAGGAAATGACTGGCAAAATCTTCAGCAGAAAGCAAAGGAACTATCCGGGGCTATCGTGCCTATGATGATGTGTTATTAAAATATAACCCTGTTGGGAATATATTCCTTGTTCCACTAAGGTTTGTGGCGTAATTGTGCTTAACTGGTAACCGTCTCAAACTAAAGGAAGTCTAAAAATTGACTCAAATTTGTACATAGATAACACATTTATGAGTTCATCTTGCAAACTCCTACCCAGGACCATGAACACTTGTTCCGAAAATTTTCAGGTAAACACAAGTTCTCCTTTGAAAACACATTAGAAGCATTTTCAAGAAGTTATTGCAGCTGATCATTGAATGCCTGTAGTATAGCGGGTTCACAAACTCTAGTCATTTTTCAAGAAATAACTTAGTAATGCAGTATTCGACGGGGTTCAGATCTCCCTAATAAGTTAAAGGTACATTATATTCATAATCTAGTATCTATTATAAAAGCGGATTTTTATTTATTTAGTAACCGAAACTATCGCTTAGTATGTATCATTTACTAGTATCAGAAAGAGCCACAGTTCCCTAACAGTTTTGGTATAGGTTTATTCAAGCATAGTTCACGAATTTCACTGGACATTATATGTAATAACTAATGTAAACTCTCATTGGTTAGAAGGGCAATATTAAAAAGTAAATAATTTTGTAAATTATATAAGTTTGAAATCCTTAGAAACTGAAATGCTGAAATTTAAAAAAAAAATATTTTAGCATTTCCTTTTATCAGTATCATTCCAAATCTATTTTCACAAATTTGCATGTTACGCACCAGTTTCATATGTTGTCTCAAATCCATTTCCATTTAACAATAAGATATATTTTAATATTTTCCAGGTATATATTCCCCCTATATAGAATTTCATACATGTGGTTTACGCCAATTGGAGTTTTAACGACTGTAGTCTTTGGATACTTAAGCAGTTTCCTGTTTGGTAAGTATTCTACTTTCAATAGAGTCCTCACTTGGAGGTATATCAAACGAAGATTGCAGTTAACTTTATATCAGAAACATAAATGCTTGTGTGGCGTATGCCCCTTGACAGACAGTATATCAGATCAAATCCCTAAAGAGTATTGGGCAGAAAGGTGCGGCTTCGGTTTTGAATAGCACCAGAAGGGTCAGAGTCCGACTTGGCTAAAGGACCGCACCCACAATTTTGAACCGAGTCAAGTGACGAGACCGATACACTTGATTCCGCAACTCCAGAGGTAAATTTTGAGAACTTGGAGGACATTGCAGCCCCGACAGATTTTTCGTGCACCAGCCGAATTTAGCGTACATGGTGGTGGATTTTTCAGAGACCGGCATCAAACCAAAGACGTTCAGATCACTGGCAGCTCAGATTTTTTTGTTTTTTTAGTAGAGGTATAGCCTCATGATAGATAAGTTGTAGAAAATTTCTTAAATTTGAAATTTAATCCCTTTTCGCCGTAGTATACCGATATCACAAAAAAGCTTCGAATTTTATCACTTTACCTTGGAAATGATGAATTTAAAAACTGAAATTTAGCTAACTTTTCACACTGTTTCAAATATACTCTGAAAATACTTTTATTTGTAATATAAAAACAACTGGGGCATATAACATTGAAAAACTAATTAAGCAAGAACACAAAATTTAATATTTTTTATTTAATGAATTTTTCTTAATATAATTAGTTACTAATGATGAACACATTCAAAATTTATTTAGTCGGAAGTAATGAATTAATCAAAAGATTTGACTCGTGTATATTTTTCCTAATGCGGAGGCACTTTGTCGGGAGACATTCGCATTTTTGTTATTCACCGCTGGTCTGCTTGCTACTTTATCATGGGAGCACCATTTAGTGAGCCAGCATTGCTCCCTATAAGGGGGTCAACAAAGCCTTATTCAGGATTTGAACCCGTACCCACTGCGTGGCAGCTCACGACCTAACCATTATATATTGTGGGTGGTGACTTGTGTAATTTTAAACGATATTCAAGGTTTGTCTGCTCTTTCTCCATGTTTTGAAAATACAGGGTGTCCCGGCTATAAGTATCCAAAAGTAATGATTTATTTTTTGCGGAACTACACATTACAATTTTTAAAAAAATATTTAAATAGAAAGAACATCTCACCAAGTTTCGATATCAGTCGTAGATTTCGATCTTAGTATCATAGATTTCGATGTGTGCACTTTTTGTCGCACGACTAACGTCTAAATGGTAATCCAGTTTTCTCCAACTGTTTCGTAGCATATCAGGAGTTATTAGACTTTTTTGCTTTGGGATTCCTTAAATCCGTTGTGAATCAGCAAAAAATTGAGGATGAGTTGAAGAAGCCTATCATTCAAGCAATTCGTGTAACTCCCGATATGCTACGAAACACTTGGAGAGAACTGGATTACCATTAAGACGTTTGTCGTGCTACAAAAAGTGCACACATCGAAATATATGATACTATGATCGAAATCTAGGATTGATATTAAAAATTGGTGATGTTCTTTCTATTTAAATAATTTTCTTTTAAATCTAATGGGTAGTTCCGTAAAGATAAGCCATAACTTTTGGATACTTTTAGCCCGGACACCCTGTACAACATCGTTTTACTACGCGTTAAACTATTGACTCATCACCTTTGAACCTTCAAAAAATCGAATTTTACTTTTTTGCATTTTTAGAATGTTTGAACATTTCTGAATCATTTAAAACAAACCGCGTTAAAATATTCCAAATAGAACATTAAAAACTATGAAATGAAAGCAGCAGTTCTAATGGAAACATTACCAGTGTGGGAACTTTAAAAGCCTTTTTCTCGAAACGATAATTTTCATAATTGCGCGCACTGTATAAAGGAAACTACTGAAGATATTCCTTTCATATTTTCAAGATAGGTGTAAAATGATGCTACCAAAAATATGCACCTAATTCTTTCTTTAAAAAAATATTTTACTATGAATTTATAGCATTTGACTTGTAATTTTTATGGGATTTTTCAGTTTTTTTAAATCTGATTGCCCTGGAGTAAATATTTTTGGGTGTTTTATATTTTAAATAGGTGTAGTAATATTTATAATGTTTTAACATCACAAAAATGCAAAAAATTATTATTGAAACTTGGTGAGTGTTGTCGGAAGTCTACGCGCATTATATCGGTATAAATTTGAAATTTTCAAAAAATATACTCACTTACTTCATAAACAAAATTCTTATTTACTTGTAGTAAAATTAATTTAGGGAAAGTAATCTATAACGTTTAGAGAAATAGTACTGAAAATTTCATATATAATGGACAATAACAAAAAATATTATAGAAGTTCGTACAAACAGCAAAAATCCTGTCCTTTCAACTTGTGCAAATGCGAGTCCCCTTAATAGAAAATAAATCATGTCATGCTACTCTTATGTTTTCGCCACCAAATTAATAAAATTATATATATATATATATATATATATATATATATATATATATGATTAATTTTTTCAAGAGAGACCATCATCACCGAATACGGGTAGGAAAAGAAGTTAAGGCCCACAACACTTAAACAAGTTTCTGATAAAAATGGAAGGTGGGGGATAACTACTGCAAAGGACCCTTTAATTGTAATCGTCATTCAAATATTTTTTTTCTTCTTGACTATCGATATTTAATACACTTCTGCCGGAAAAAATACTTTTGTATAAAATGGAACTCTTTTTGAAAGGCAGGAATTCTACAGTTTTCATTCTATTTTATAACCATCTAATCGAATACATCCCATAAAACTTTGAGCATGGTTAGTAATAATCATAATTATTTATCTCTTGCCATAAAGAATGGTGTACTGAAAAATAAAATCCAGAGAAAAAGAAATCAAGACGAAAAACCACAGCAAGTGGGTTTATCTTACCTTTCGGAAGTAGATTGTACCAAATATTTAACTAATATAGGACCAGTTCGAACAAACCCCAGAAAGTATGCATACAATTATGTTTTAAGAGATATTCGATTGTTACGTCCTCTGGAAATAGTTCTAAATGTTAGATAATAATGTGAGACACAATCATATATTTAGAGCGTCGTAAACATGGACGTAGACATGAAATATGCTTGCATTTATGGTCAGCGATTGTGTTCGTATGTTTGATAAAATTATTTTATCTGGGGTGATAAACAGCCGTAGCACATTTAGTTTTAGGATGTTTAAAGCGTCAGGTACCTTTTAAAAGCGAAGAACCTCAACAAACACATTCCTATTTTCAATCATTAGTAATTCTGAAAATAATTTATTCAGAAATATGAAAATTTTACTGTGAGTTAAACACTCTTTATTTTTTACAGATATGACTCTGTAAAAAATAAAGAGTGTAAAAAAATTTTCTAGCTTAAATATAAAATTTCTATTTTTTAAATTTTAACTATTGTTTTTTTCAAAGTTATGTCATTGCGCACAGACTTGAATCTGCATATTAATGAATATACGCTTTTTTTAGTTTTAAAATTAAATTGTATGATATATCTTCAAAACGACAAAGTATGAAAAAAATTCGTAATTCTTCATAGAAAAAAATTTAAACTTTAAAATTTCCAAAAAAAAATTACTGTAATTAAAATTTTTATAATAGAAATGACATAGTTGTTTGTCATTTTAAATACACTGTACAACAAATTTGAATTTTTTTTCTGTCCTTTAGATGAAACTATGTGATTCTGTAGAAACAAAAGGTACTTGATTCATATATCAAAACCAAAATGGTCCATCACGTACCTTTTTTGTAGGAGATCGACTTCTCATATTTATACAAATTGGTTACAGAGATATGTAACAGAGGTTTGATTATAGAAAACACAAACACTAAAATCATTTTTTTGGCCGTTTTCTCTTGTAGACATCGTTGGTGTGTCCCTGATAACAGACCAGCAATATTCAGCTAACATATTTCCATTCCATTGTCCACTGAAATGTTTTTCAAACATAGAGATGTCCTGGCAAAACCTTTCCCCATGCCCATCACTAATTGTGCTAAGATTTTGAGGAAAGAAGTCCAGATGTTAGTCCGAAAAATGTAGTTTTAAAGACACATTGCAACCTATAATACGAAAGCATTTCACCATGTCACCAACAACATGGTCATAGATTTCAGTTTTCCCATTTCCCAGGAAACGTGAGAAGACTGATTTGAATGCCAGCCAGTCTTCTTTTTCTGCTTGTGACAGTTTATTTTCAAACTCTTCATCATGAAAGACTGCTTTAATTTGTGGGCCAATAAAAACCCCTTCTTTTACCTTTGCCTCAAATAAATTTTTTAATTTGTTCCTGAGATGCAAGAAAGCCACTCCTTCTCTGTCTAGAGCTTTTACAAATATTTTCATCAAACCGAGTTTAATGTGCAATGGTGGAAGGAAGATACATTGCGGATTCAGAAGTAGTTCATGTGATATGTTTTTGATGCCAGGAATAAAGTTTTTTTTGGAGGCCACTGTTTACGGAAGTAGTGATTTTTTTTTCTGTCACGGCTGTCTCATTCGCAAAGAAAGCAACAGAATTTCATGTATCCCTGTTGTATGCCTATCAATATACCAATGACTTTCAATCTCTACAAATGTGCCTTTTGAATGTAGTGTATTCAATTAACTTCAGTATAGTACTCATAAATTCGTAAGTTTCCTTTGTATTTGTAGAATATGCTACAGAAACAGATGGACAAACATTGCCTATATGGAGGAGCACTGCTTTGAGACTACGTTTGGACGAGTCAATAAACAGGCGCCACTCTGCTGGATTACGTTCATATCCCAATGCCTGAAATAAGCCATTCACATCACAGCAATATACGAAGTCTTCTTTCTTGGCAAAATAGTCTACAAAATGGCTTTGTCGTCTTCTAAATTAACTTATTTTTACATCTTTCTTTAATAGATTCCAACCTTGAAGCCTAAAACCCAGTAATTATGAGTCTGTTCGAGAGAGTTTTAAGTCATGATCATTAAGCTCTGTCTCCGATTTCATGATGTGAAAATGTCATAGATGTAAATGGTTGAAAGTCAGAATCTTGATGATTTGGGTCATCGGCAGTGTCTTCCTCTGAATCAACAGTATATTTATCTGGAGCTGTGGGTATAGGAAGATCTTCAGAATGAGGAACTGGTCGCATAGCGGAGTGTAAGTTTGGATACTCAACACAATGTTTGGATTTTGAAGAGAACATCTTGACAGCGGTCAAACAAAAGTAACAATCCATTACGTGATTGGTCGATTCACGCCAAACCATACTTGCCGCTACAGTACAGATTTCCATTGCTAAAATGTGGATTTTGGGGGAAATGGTGCGTGGTAAACAAAAAGAAATTACAGATTCTTTATTTTTAGCCAAAAATATGCACGAAACACGTTTTTATCTAAAGGACATTTTTCATGTTGTACAGTGTTATACATGTTTATATTGCATGTGTATAAAATTTCATGATATTCTAGTCAACTGTTCTGGTGATATCATGTGCGCAATGCCATAACAGTGAAAAAATAAAATTGTTGAAATTTTAAACAATTAAAATATTTCTTTTCAAGCTAGAAATTTTTTTTGAATATTATAAAGAAGTGTTTAACGCTTAGTAAAATTTTCATATTTCTGAATTAATTATTTTCATAACTACTACTGATTGAAAATAGGATATGTTTGTCAAGTCTGTTGGCTGTTTTACACGGTACCTGACCCCGTAAAGAAACCTTAAAATTAACCTTAAAATGTTAACCTTAAACCTTAAAACCCCGTAAAATTTACCTTAACCCCTTAGTAAGTTAATCATAGCGCTCTGAACAAACCAACCAACCTTCATAGCGGTACGTGATGTTTGGAAATCCACATGTGTATTACGATGGAAGGAACTTCTTTTACCATTATTAAATAAAGATTCTTCGAGATAAAACTGTAGTTCTGATCATTTGTTACATTTATTTTCAGGCAAGACCTCCGATCCAGATGTTTGTTTGTTGAGTCCAATCGTTACTAAGCTGAAGATTGTGAAAACTCCGGAAAAAAGTAACAGTGTTGAGGTGAGAAATTTTTGATAAAAAAAAAAATCTTGTATTCTGATTACTTGCTATATATCGGATTAGGTGCTAAATATTCGGATTAAGGATCTAAAGAATTACAAATATTTTATATAACCTTCACGATTTTCCCAATAACTTAAAAAATTCAGATGGGGTGTCTAAAATTGCTTAACGTTGCTTTAATGAATATTCATATTACATTTATCAAGAAACGTTATAATTGTATTGAAAGTTTCTGCGTACAAGAAAAAGAAAATCATGGTTATTCAGTTAAGACGCTTATAAATAGAGTTGTATCCCATTTAATTGTTAACAGTTTCAATAAATTTATTACGAGTTTGAGAGTAGAAGTTAGATCAGGATTCCCAACGGGGTCCAGGTGGAAGTTTAAAAAGGGTCTATAGCATTCCAGGGGTCTATTGGGGGTCAATGATACATTTTTCTGTTTTAAACTTGAATTTAATTTTTTAGGAATGTGATTATTAGATAATATTCGTTTTAATATGTATAAATACAGATTTCCATAGGGCGGAGTAACCCACGCATCTAAAGTCGAATGTCATGACGCTTTTGTATATGCCGCCGTCGGCTTTTATTTATGTATCAACACCAGGCAGAACTGGGGAAATCCACTGGACATTAAACAACACACGGGCCCTCCCGATGTAACCAATCAAAAGCAGCTTCGTTTTTCTCTTGGCGATGTTCATGCAATTACAATAAATGTTTCTGAAATCTTGTTTATATTTGTGAAATTAAAAAAGAAAGTAGTACAAAAATAATAAAACATAAACCTAATGAACCACTTTTCTAATTTTTCGTTCACATTCTTAGTCAAATTTTTATCTTTAAGTGTTTTATGTGCAATTATTAGTATTATGATTATGTTGTATGCTTTATATTATAGAATAGCATGTGAGGGGATAGATGAAGAAAATAATTTGGGAACCCCTGAGTTAGATCAAGGAGAATTTCGCTGTGTTTCATATACTGATTTTTTTTCTAACTTGGCGCACTTCTCCGGAGACATTCGGCCAAACATCACAATTAATTGCTGGCGTCTTTTAGGAGCACCATTTGTGTGATCCAACATAGCTCCTGGTGCCACCACAATTTAGAGCGAGGACTCCGCGGGACGACATCTGAGAGGGGAAAGGTAGGGGGGGACTCATGCTCTCTTCCATATCTGCAAACTCTATCGTGGGACTTTCCGGCATACAGGTATAACGCACCCATGCCCGGCGTAAGTACGAGAGCATTTACTGCAGGTTATCGCAATTCGAACCGAGCTCACTCAGTACCGAATCCTGACGTGCTAACCACTAGTCTGCTCCGAGCCCACACGTAATTATAAAGATTTGTATAAATTTTGCATGTCGCTATGGAAGAGGCTTATCGTGAGATAAATTTATCTATTTACCTTGACACTACTTTATGCAGAAAAATTCAGATATCAAACTGATTATAGATAAACGTATCAGTGAAACACGTGCTAGTAATGGTAAAGGCTGTTTTAACGTAGGATCACGTTCCTTCATAACGGTTCTTCGGGAAGGAAACTTTCAGACGCTAAAACCGTCCGTCCGTTCGTCCTCGCGAGTTACAATTTTGGCAGCGCGCCATACCCAGTCTATCGCTTAGACAAGTTAAACAGAAAAGTACCAAGATGCGTCAAAATTTTGACATTCATATATGTATATATATACATACGTACATATATATAGATACATATATACATACAAATGAGGTAAGCAATGATAAGTAATCCTGCGTTAATATACCGCGGTAGTTTCGTTAGAAGAGACTACCTGAATTTTTTTTTTGGGGGGGGATTCATAACTGCGCTATATTCTTATTAATTTGAACCTTAAGTTTTGTATTAAGGGGTCATCTTTTCATCCATCATTGTATAGTTAAGAAAACTTCATAGAAACTTTCAGTATCATATTTTAATCAAACTACGATCCTAAACTTAGAATTAGAAGTTTTATGTCCACAGTGTTTAAAGTTTCTGCTTCTAGAACCAATCAGCGAAGGCATACTAGGCGAAAATGTCTCTCCCAACCCTGAACTTATATCTAATTGCAAAGGAAACGATACGACAATAATTCAAAGAAATTTTAATTCAAAATAAAATCATAAGTCATTGTTAAGGCTACTTCTACAAAATGCTGTTGCATTTTTTCTCAAAAATATTTATTCAAAACTAGATTAAATTGCTTTATATTATTGTTTTATTCTTATTTTTTTTAAAGAAATATATATCTTTTGAAAATTCTATTTGCAGCTTGTTTCCGCTTGTAAACCGAAAGATGAATCAAGTGTAACATGAAAGTTAGGGAATAATCCAAAGGTCCTGGTTAACATCATAGAACTGAATTAGAGGAGCTCTGCGAATCTTCCATTCGGGCATGCAGCCAGAAAGTCCGACAAAAGAAAGTCCAGAAGAACTGAAACTTTTGATAAACAGTTTATTTCGTATCAGATATATTCACGCACTAATAACATTTTAAAAACAGGAGAGAAGTCTAACAAGACATTAACTACGTGTAAAATTTTATTAATATTTATGTACTTTTATAAGTTTAACTACTCTTCTTTCTTGATGTTTAAAATAACCTTTTTTTAAATTATTTGTTTAGCTAAGAACTCTGAAACTATCTTCCCATTCATCTAAATATGTGGATCTTCAACCTTTAACTTGTCCCATTTTAAAATGTCATGCCACTAGTTACATGGTTCAATGGATGCATTTTACTTTTATTATGAACCAACATCCAAGAAAAATTTTAGTGCTTGAGCCAAAAAGGAAATCATATCTTATTGATGATGTATAAAGCGCCGTCCATTAAGCTCACTCGCGCAAGTGGGCTGATCGTGTTTCCGAATAAAAGAAATATTTACAATTAAATACGATTGACTCTGTGTTGAAATTTTGCACTTCACTATCGCATCAAGGGTGATTAAGGACAGCAAAAAAAAAATTTAGTTGTTTGGTTTTCAGAGACATTTAACAACTTTTTTAATAACTAATTAGATCACAAGTGTCAAAAAGCATATTTGAAATAACCCGTTTCATTTGTCTAGACCAGTGGTTCCCAACCGGTGGTCCACGAGAGGCTCGGGAGTGGTCCGTCCCCACATTAAAAAAGTTCCCAAGTAAATGGGGATTTTGAAAACAATGTTCATCGAACTAGATGAGCGGAATATATCCGATGGCTATCAGGTGTTGATTTAAATTTCTTAAAAGTTTAACATAATTATTTTATTATTAGAATATGATACGTTAGAATATGAGTACGTTAATCCTGTATCCCTTTTGTCTGAAGGATACACTCATAGCCCTTGGAAGGTTCCCTCTCTTCAGGGCGATGAGGGGTGGTGGCGGTCCTCATATGGATTAAATTTCTAGCTTACTGGTCCGAAGAATTCTACGTGTTGGGAACCACTGGTCTAGAGTGAATCTAAATGTACTGCGAAATTCAAATTAACCTTTTGCTTACAGGGCCCATTTTTCCGATTCCCTCTTTAGAATGGGAAATTTTATACCTCCTTTGTAAGAGCGGTCATTAAGGGGGTTATATATATATATACACGAGGGTCATTTTTTTAAGTAAGAACCGTTTTGTAATGGAGTAAAAGAAACTTTAGTTATGAACGTAAATTGTATCACAAACTAAAATATGAACATTTTTTCACTTTTAAACATAGTCACCATTAACATTTAAACGTTTGTCAAGTCGTGTCACCAGCTTTTGCATCCCATCATCAAAGAACTCTGCCTTTCAACAGCTTCTTTCAACATGTCATCATTTTCGAAGCGCTTTCCACCAAGAAATTCCTTAAGTTTTGGAAACAGATGAAAGTCTGAGGGTGCTAAGTCAGGGCTGTATGGTGGATGATCCAGTAATTCCCAATGAAAATTGTTCCCAATGAAAACTGTCAAAATCGACGGCGTGGACTGCTCTCTAGCGGCGTCGCTCTGCTTCACGACAAAGCTCGGTCTCACGTTGCGGCAAGACCAAAGACTCAACTGGACAATTTTCATTGAGAATTACTGGATCATCCACGATACAGCCCTGACTTAGCACCATCAGACTTTCATCTGTTTCCAAAACTTAAGGAATTTCTTGGTGGAAAGCGCTTGGAAAATGATGACATGTTGAAAGATACTGTTACTAACTGGTTTAACGGTCCGGCGGCAGAGTTCTTTGATGATGAGATGCAAAAGCCGGTGACACGACTTGACAAATGCTTAAATGCTAATGGCGACTATGTTGAAAAGTGAAAAAATGTTCATATTTTAGTTTGTGATACAATTTACGTTCATAACTAAAGTTTCTTTTACTCCATTACAAAACGGTTCTTACTTAAAAAAATGACCCTCGTGTGTATATATATATATATATATATATATATATATATATATATATATATATATATATATATATATATATATATATATATATATATATATATATATATATATATATATATATATATATATATATATATATATATATATATATATATATATATATATATATATATATATATTATATATATATATATATATATATATATATATATATTATATATATATTCATTCTTAGGCCCGCATTCTTTGGATAGATGCTATCCCACCCCATAAGGAAAAGGTTAAGATGTTTATAATTTGGTTCCATATGGCTTGATTTCATGAATTTTTTTAACGTTTCCCCTGAAATCACGGGTTATTCTAACAAATATTATTCTATTGTGTGTTGTGTTTAGTATATTTCCTTAGCGACAAAAAAATGAGTTTCAGCTTTTCAATGACGTAAAATTGAAACTCTAATTTTTAATCTAAATAATTTGGTTAAAATAGCGTTTCCTCATTTGGTATTCATATCATAAATCTCGGGATAGATAATCAAATATAAATCTGCACTTCTCTTGAACTACCCTCCAACCTTTGGGTCACCCATCATTCAGAATAATATAAATAATTGAAGCTAATTTCAATGTTCACCGAAGTAAAGGTGAATTTTGAGACGATTTTATGAAAAATTTCTATTTATTCGGGCTATTCATCATTTCAAAATGGGTATTAATTGTTACCAATAATTTTTCAAAATTAAGTTCTGTGCTGCAATCAAAAGATACTTTTGTTAAAAAATTTTTTGGTTTATTTGCTCCCTCCCCCCCCCCCCCCCTCGAAAACATTCGAATCCTATCTATTGTTTTCTCGATTTAGAACACATAGAAACACATTACCAAAAGCCGATTGCCATAAATCGAAACTTTTAAGCAGTTGAAATACACTCAAACCTGTTTTTGTGAGGTGGATAGGGACCGCATAAAAAATAGCCCACAAAAAAATCTCCTAAAATAACTTAAAATTTCCATTTAGTTAATATCTTTAGTTAATTTCTTACTTTTTCTAATTTTTTATTCATATGTATTTTCACGAACACTTTTTTACATATATCGCACAAAAACAATAGCACAAAAAAAATCTCACAAAAAAAAATCACGCAAAAACAGGTTTGAGTATATTCAGAAAACAAATGACAAAAATCCAATTTGAAATAACTCCTTCCGTTTTCTAGATTCAATCATAAGTCAGATTCAATCATACTGTGATATTCAAATTATAGTCTATAATTTGGACACATAAGGCTTGATTTTATGATTTTTTATAATGTTTCTACTGAAATCATGGGCTATTTTGATAAATATTCTTGTATTGTGTTTCTCTTTTACTATCTTATGGACTAACAAAAACTAGAGTTTCAGCATTTCAATTAGCTAAAGTTGACACTCTAGATTTTAATCCAAAGTATTTGGTTAAAAACAGCGTTTCGTCAGTTGGTGTGTGAAAAGGAAATTTATTACAACCAGTACGTAGGAAAGAAAATTTGATTTCCTCTGTGAAAGCAGTGATGAAATAAGACGGCAAAAAGATTATTCGTCGGAAGTTTTTAATTAAACTTTGTTTCAACAATCCAAAGTTTAACAAAAAAAAAAGCCAGAGAAATTGCTTTATAAAAATTCTGAGTCAAGTTTTGCAATTGAAAATATAATGCAGTATGCGAATACATAAATAATCTGCTGCTAATTGATTTATCTCTGTACTTTTGCGGTTGGAAGTCCATCTAAAAATAATTATATAACAGACTTCCCAACTTTGATACCAAAAATTCAAAAACATCTTAAAACTGATTTTATCTGTTTGTCATCTGTTTATTAGAGAGCTAGCCAGTCTAAATTTTGATTTTCCCAGAAACTGTTTAAATCAACATAAAATATAAAAGTAGTATCGATATCCGAACTTTTTATGAATACGAAAGTCCAACTAAAGGAAAAAAGAAAGAGGTAGATTATATAAAGGTTGATGTAAAATTTTTAGGATATCTGCCATCAATGGAGCCCTCTATAAGGATATGGGTTTCAAATTTGGATTCATCTCATAGAAAAACATTAAGAAAAAAAATATATATATATACATACACACACGTACATGCATACATACAGTGGAATCTCGATCGATCGTTCTCAGAATCATCGTTTTCCCGTATGTGTCGTTCATTTCACCCAGTCCCAACAATCATATTGCTTTGTTATGTTCCCGCATCTATCGTTTTCCCCAGCATATATGGCTGAGTTCAGTCGGTCCCTTGAAAAACGATAGATCGAGAATCCATGATACATATATATATATATAGTATGCCCACTAAAGTCCCTTACCACCCTCTTAACTTTGGAACGGCTGCTGCTATATTCATAAAAGTCGTGTCTAGGTATAGTAAAGTAGCCATGCGCTACTGAATGAAATCTCCTATCGGGCCACCTGGTGGAAAACTGCGGAGTTAGCATTCCTATCTCGAAAACGGAACGAGATAGGGAAAAAAAAGTGATTTACAAAGTTGTAGAAAATCATCGATTTAGTACGAAAAGATAACTTGTGGACATTAATGAGAAGACTACAACGGTTAAAACGCGCATTTGTTTTTTCGTGATTTCCTACACTGTGACGTGACAAAAGGATCTGAGAAAGAAAAAAAAACAACTAATTTTAACAATAAACCTTTATTTGAGATGTTCAAACTTCTCACCGTCAGCTGCAATACACAATTGGATCCTCGTTTGAATCTCCCGATGCACACGTTGGAGCATAGAGCGTGACACGTTGGCACAATCGTCCGTAATGCGTCGTTTAAGGTCCTGCAATGTTTATGGAGGGGTCGCATACACCTGCTGTTTCAGGTATCCGCACAGGAAATAGTCCAGTGGAGTCAGATCAGGCGAATGTGGAGGGCACTCGAAACCGCCATACCCAATTATTTGGTCCCCGAATTCCTTGACGAGGTATTGCTTCTCTGGAGATCTCAGCTTTGGAATACTCAGCCATGACGACGAGCATAAACATACTACAACCCCAAGAAGATGTCTCTTTTATAGTTGTCTCAGGTGAACAGGTGTGACGTTTCTTACGTATTTGCATACTGCAAAAATTTCGAACACCAAGCGCAAGTTGCGTTGAGTTGATGCGACACTATTTTACATGATCTACGTATTGTCTACTCTGTTTATAAAGACAATCAGTACAAGGATGAAAACCTCGAGGTTTCAACCGCAGTCCTTTTGATTGGGGATCAAAAGCGATATACCACTGTGCACATTGCGTTGTCGTGTTTTGCCCGAAAGATAATCATTTATCCTTTAGTTCAAGTTTCGTGGCGTCACAGTGTAGGAAATCACGAAAAAACAAATACGCGTTTTAACCGTTCTATTCTTTGCATTAATGTCCACAAGGTATCTTTTCGTACTAAATCGATAATATTCTACAACTTTGTAAATCACTTTTTTTTTCCTATCTCGTTCTGTTTTCGAGATAGGAATGCTAACTCCGCAGTTTTCCACCAGGTGGCGCGGTAGGTGGTTTCATTCACTAGCGCATGGCTACTTTACTATACCTAGACACCACTTTTATGAATATAGCAGCAGCCGTTCCAAAGTTAAGAGGGTGGGAAGGTACTTTACTGGGCATACTGTACTCTACTGGGCATATATATATATATATATATATATATATATATATATATATAGATAGATAGATAGATAGAGAGAGAGAGAGAGAGAGAGAGAGAGAGAGAGAGAGAGAGAGAGAGAGAGAGAGAGAGAGAGAGAGAGAGACAGACAGAGTGTCGTGTCCGAGATGTATATATACATAACACACACATATATACATACAAAAGAGGTGAACAACGATAAGTATCCTACGTTAATACACCCCGAGAGTATTGTTAGAAAAGACTACCTGAAACTTTTTTAAAAATATGAATTTAAAGTGTAACGTTTATCAGGAACATGTCAAATTTAAGTTCAAATAAATGCTTTCTACATTGCTGGTTTTATTGATTTATTAAAAGATATAGGGAACAAACACCAGGTTAGCATGCAATAATACAGTTTCAAAGGTAGTAATGGTATTCAGTATAGTAATACACTGAATGACTGCAAAGGAAATCGCTAAAGATAGTTTTTTTTTTATTCCGTTAATGTGAGATTTGCGATGTATGCTTAGAGCACAAATATTTGATATCAGGTCCAACAGCTGTGACCGTGAGAACAGTAATTTAATCTCAGGAACGAGTTAATCGATCTGTGTCATAACCCGTCAGGCGTGAGACTAATTAATTCAATATTTATTTTAAATGAGCCCTACTAAAATTTTATTGTTTGCACACCGGTGAGGAATCATTGTACTAAGCGTTCGTGGGACATTTTTCAACAAAATGCATAAAATTCTGTATTTTTTTTTCTCAGTGAAATATTTTCTCAATCTCAAATAAATTTGTTTCACAATGTTCAGCACTATCTTTTTATTGATATGCTCTTTTTTCACTCATAGTGTTTTAACGTAGGATTACGTTCCTCCATAATGGTCCCCCGGAAAGCGAAATTTCAGATGTCCTGCGTCGCGAGTTATAATTTTGGGCAGCGCGTCAAACCCAGTCTGTTTCGCTTGGGCAAGCAGAGAACAGTTGAACAAAAAATTACCAAAATGCGTCAAAATTTTGACATTCGTATATGTATATATATATATATACATACATACATACGTACATATATAGAGATACATATATAGATAACACATACATACATATATGCATACAAAAGAGGTAAGCAACGATAAGAAATCCTACGTTAATAACCCGCGGTAGTTTCGTTAGAGACAACCTGAAAGTTTTTTTTTTATTTCATTTTAATTTAGATTAAGGTGAAAGAATTTTCATTTTTGCCAATTTGGTATTAACTTGGTCATAGAGGAACCGAAACTGTTAACAATACCTTCGGTTCTATATCTTCGGTATCTATTGTTAATAGCTGTGTATCTATCTCTGATAAGCTTTGACAACAATAAAATTTAGTTTTTAATTAAATACTGGTTAAATGCTAAGGGAACAATAGTTTAATATTTTTTATTAGTTATTAAAATTCTCCGTTACTGAAGCTACTATTTAAGTATTAATAGACTATTAATGCAACGAAATTTTAATATTTCTTATCATTTTATTTGTTATTAATATCTGTTATTGAAGTCACTATTATAATATCTGTTGCTGGAGTTATTTTTATATTATTAGTTATCGAATTAGTATTATCCTATTATGAGTTATGGAAATTGTTATTTAAGTATTGTTCAAATGCTGATTTAATAAAAAAATAATATTCCTCGTTATTGTTTTAGTTATTAACATTATAAGTTCTTGAAGTCATTATTATTATTATTATTTGTAATTAATATTTTTTACTTTTTTTCTTTTTGAAATAATATATGAATTGCGAATTAAAATAATTGCGTGCACAAAAGGAAAGTACGGCAGAGAGAGACTTAATCTATTTTTAGAATGCTAGACGCGTGTCTTTTGACGAGACGAAGCGTTAATAGAAGAAGCGGCAGTAAGCGACTTTTTTCGGAACTCAGATTGTTTCGTTTTTTTTATCCCTTCCTTAGCACAACATCGCTCACTCAAACTTACTTCCTTTCTATTGTGTGGATCTTAAAGTCTTACATAACGTGTCTTTATAATATTTAAGAAATAAAAACTCTTGTGTAACGTATTTTTTTCTCTTGGGTATTTGATAGCTTTTTGTTCGTGGGTAGCCTGTTGGTGATACGAGCACAATTAGTTTGAACTTCTTTTATTGATACTTATATTTTAATAACTGAGTTCTTGAACTCTAACTTAATGCTTAAGGAGTAAAATTTAAATTCTCATAGTCATTATATTAACCTTTAGCTTTTGGGGCCCATTTGTCCGATTCCCTCGTTAGAACGGCCAAGGGGGTTATATATATATATATAGTCATTCATTCTTAGGCCCGTATTCTTGGGATACATGCCATCCCACCCCGTAATAAAAAGGTTAAGATTAGTTGTAAAAAGGCAAAGACAACAATTCGGTATTTTTAGGGGGGGGGGGGAGGTTACAGCAACGTACTAGAATAGTAAGTTATAGTTGGTATTAATTATTTTACATTTTTAAAGTTTAGATTTTTTAAAAAAATTTATATCAAAACATAGTGTTGTTAATTTTAAGAAATAAAATCTCGTGTTTAGCCTATTTTGTCGGCTACTGAGCGATTTTTGTTCGGGGTTAGCCTATAGATGGTGATAGGAACACAATTTTGAACTTCTTTTACTGGTACTTGTATTTTGATAAATCAGAGTATTTGAATACTCATTTTATTCTTAAGGAGTAAAACTTAAATTTCCTTCGTTATCATTATACTAAGACCAATCGTAAAAATACGTAAATGCGATTGATTTGTGGTGGGTGTTTATAATTACTTACGGGCGTGGAGGGTGTTAAATGATTTGATATTTGTAAATATCAGCCTTATTTTGAAAGTTGTTCCTAAGCCCAATAACGTAAAATTTAGCAAATAATAAGGAATATTTACGTTTCTCATTCATGTTTTTAATGTAGGAATCAAAACCATACATTGGAATCAGCAAAATTTACGATATTCAGAGTTTAACTTATTCCAATAACGGTAAGGATTACTAGAGTTTATGCTTAGATTAAGATATAAGGGGTATGCAGATCAATATTAAAATTTTGTCTGTAAAAGAAGGCTCCAAATTGCTATCAAAATGGGAAAAATACGAGAGTTTGACATTTACCCTCTCATTTTAAACATATCTGTGGCGTTATGGAAGATGTTGATATGTCATTTTTTCATGTTTTCGTCAAATTAGAAAAGTAACCTTTTTTGTGAAATATAAAATCGCCCAATTAAGTTTTTCAATCCAAATGTTCTTCAGTTAATACTCCTATTGAACCTCGAGTATACGGCTGGTCTTCAATGAAAATTTTCAATTAGGGACTAAAATTTTGGGGGAGGATTGAGAAAAAAAAACCTTTTATACATAACAGCATTTGCCAATACGAATAACTTAGTATCATTTCATAATTCCACATATTAGTTTTTGCCACATTAAAGAAACCATTTTAAGTGTGACATATCAACTTAAAACATAAAATTCAATTTTTCGGACATATCAACATCTATCATAACGCAACAGATATATTGTTAACCTGTAAGCAAACGTTTCATCGTAATACAGCCATATATATTTCTGCTCAAGTCCCAATCTCCATAGATAAAGAAATCTCCATAGATAAAGAAAACCAATAAGTGATTAAAACGTTAATTTTCACCAGTCTTCGTCTCATAAACTAGAAGAAATTTATCACAAACCTGAACTCGTGCCCCTTGTTCTCTTTTCGGAAATGCATTATGAGTGCACCCATGGGGTGCTAGGGATTTTTATAGTGTTTTTTTCCCAATGCGGAGGCACTTGTCGTCAAACATTCGCCTATACTATGCCTCAATTTTACTGCCCATTTTATTGTGGGGGCACCATATAGACAGACAGCATTACCCCCTATGAAGGGACGACACGAACGGAGGCATTTTTCGTGGCGTGACGCCAGGATTCGATCCGAGCACCCTCAGTACCGAAAACCAGCGGATTTTTATAGTGTAGTTTAGGGCATTTTGGCACTCCAGTGCATGCCAAACGGCAGATTACTTAAACTCAATTAAAGGGATTAAAAACAAATGTTGCGTCTACCGACTATCAGGTCTCATTGCAACATACCATGATTGTTCTAAAAATATATGAAACGAAAAGTGTCGTCCTCGGAAAAAAAACCTAGACCTGATCTTAATACAAAGGTAAGTTCACCCCATAACTGCCCTTCCTAGATGTAACACGTACCATAAAATCTTGAGTGTAAATCTTGAGTAAAATTCTTGAGTGTAAGTCATCCGCTGCGTGGACCACTGGGGATACAACCTGAAATGCCATGTAGCTTTGTCTAGTACCGTCTGGCACATGGGAATCACGCTACTGAAAAACGATTTCTCGCTCTTATTTTACTTGAAGTAAAATGCCTCTTATTTTCTTATAAAGATTACCGTAAAATCTTGAGTTTTTTTTCACATTTTAGCCCGCAAATATGAGGGTGCGTATTATACTCGTGTACAAAAAAACGTAGTTTTAAACATTGAATAAACGGCAAACAGTAGATGAGCTGTAGTCTAGTGAAAGTGATTAAGGCTGATAATTTCACAGTATTTGTTTTGAATTAAAAATTGAAGTTTTTTTTCGTACCGAATTTGACGTTTCGTTTATTTTTATTTCAAATTTTATTTATGTTAATAAATATTTTTGCGATTTTTAAATAAAATATTGAAAAATTATGGATGAGTGTCATAGTCGAATTTGAAATTTTTTCCGAAAATTTCGCGCAAAATCAAGCATGCGTATTATATACGAGTGAGTATTATAGTCAAGATTTTACGGTAAGTCACTGCAGGAGAAAAAAACAAACTTCTCGGCCTTTAATTTCTCCTCTTTCAAGTAAATCAATCTAAGTTAAATTCTGCCTTTTATAGCAACCTGGTGAATATTGGAACTAATTATTATTGTCTGCCTCAAGTATTAAGGCATTTCATCGAACCCTGATCCTCAAATGCTCCACATGGAATGATACGATTCTTTTAATGTAAGGCAAAAATTTCTTTTAATGTAAGGCAAAAAGGAGGGAGGGAAGCAAATTTAAAAATGTTTCATCTCACACAATATTTTCCTTTTTATATTAATTTTATTAATTTCAAGACTCTGCCAGTCAAGACTTTTTTTAGTTTATCCAATACCGAACAAATTTGGTTACACTTGAGTTTGAGTTGGCTTTCGCTCCGCCGTTCTTTAATCATTGTTTCAAGGGGAGTCATTACCTTTAAACCTTCAAAAAATCAAATTTTACTTTTTTACATTTTTAGAACATTTCTGAACATTTCTGAATCATTTTAAACAACCCGCATTAAAATATTCCAACTAGAACATTAAAAACTATGACATGAAAGAAGCAGTTCCAACGGAAACTTTACCAGTGTGGAAACTTAAAAGCCCTCTTTAAACTTTAAATTTTATCGTAATGATCATTTTCATGCTTGCGAGCATGTATAAAGGATACTACTGCAGATATTGCTTTCATATTTTCAAGACCGGTGTGTAATGATGTTACCAAAAATATGCACCTCATTTTTTATTTAACAATATTTTATTAGGAATTTATAGCCTTTGACTTGTAATTTTAATGGGCTTTTTCAGTTTTTTTTATATCTGATTGACCTGGAGTAAATATTTTTGGGTGTATTAAAATTTAAATAGGTGTAGAAAGATACCTAATGTTTTAACATGACAAAATTGAAAAAATTATTATTGATAATTAGTAACTGTTGTTAGTCTGCGCGCAGAGTATCAGCATAAATTTGAAATTTTTAGAAATTACACTAACTTCTTAGTCCATTAATAAAATTCTTGTAATTAAATTAATTTAGGGAACATAATCTATAAAGTTTAGAGAACTAGTACTGAAAATTTCATATATAATGGACAATAACAAAAGAAAATTAATGAAGTTCGAACAAACAACAAAAATTCTGTCTTTTCAACTTTTATATAGGTGATGAGTTCCCTCAAGTTCGTTTGTATATCAACGGAAGGACTATAAACAATGACAGTGATTTTTTTTATACTGCAGTTTGATACATGTGATTCACTACTAAATGTCAAATATCAGGCTATTTAAACATGACTGGAAGGTTTCAAAACAAATGTTGTCTCTACCAACGAACATACACCATTGCTAGGGTACGTAGATTTCGCATAAAAAATATCGAAATTTCTCAAAAAAAAAGAATATATAAAATTTCGCATTTATTCGCAAATAAATAAACAAATAAATAAATATATATATATATATTTATTTATTTATTATATTATTTATTTATTTATTTATTATATTTATTTATTTATTATCATATATATATATATATATATATATATATATATATATGATGTGTATTCAAAAGTTTCGCACTTAAAAAGCCGTTTATCACCGAGTTTTCGCCGAAAAGTAGAAAAAAAAATAATTTTCGCATTTATTCACTCTTATCGGCAAATTTCGCATTCATTCTTGTCTGTTTCGTAAATACGAAAATTACGTATCCTTAACCATTGTATTATATCTTGACTTTTCTACATATTACATAAAACCGAAAGTATCATCCTTGGGGGAAAAAACCTAGACCTGGACTTAGTACAAAGGTAAGGACAATCCATAAATGTTCTTCCCACACTAAACAAGCTGGAGAAAAAAAAAGAACTTCTCGGCCTTTATTTTCTTCCCCTTCAGATCAAACTAAATAAAATTCTGTCTTTTTTTCGTAACCTGATGAACTTTAGAGCTGATTATAGTTTCCCGTTTCAAGTTTCATCTCTCAAATATCGTTTCCTGTCTCAACTATCAAGGCATTTCATTCAACCTTGATCGTGACATATTCCACATGGAATGAAAGAATTCTTTTATTGTAAGGCAAAACTCTCGGATATACATCTCGGATATGTTATATAACTATAGAGTGGGGAAGCAAATTTAAAAATGTTGGAACGCGTTCAAAATTTTCCCTTAATTTTTACTGCTCAAAATTTTCCTTTCCCTTTTTTAAATTTTATTTTAAGCCGCTGCCAGTCCGCAGTTCTTTAGTTTATCAAATAGTGAACAAATTTGGTTACGTTTGAGCTTGAGTTGGCGTTCGTACCAGACCTAGTTAGTCAATGTTCTTAATCTCTTCTTCTGTTTGTGAACGTAAGGACTTGAAACAATGAATACCGTCTCCGGCCTCCAATTAATATGATGCTTAGTCCCTGCCAGATAGGGCCTGTTCACATAGGAGTCCGTTGCGTTGCATGAAGGAAAAGATGACGTTGAGACGGAAATAAACCAATCATATGCCTCCAAACGATTAGCAATGAAATTTTTAACGCCTATGATTGGTTTATTTTCGTCTCAACGTCATCTTTTCCTTAACGCAACGCAACGGACTCCTATGTGAACAGGCCTTTAGAGCGAGCACAGAATTAATTTATTGGTCTAAAAATAGCGTCTGATATGATGCTGTAAATTCAGGTTTACAGATTTAAAAAATAATTTCTTTTGAAAATTTGAATTTGGAAAATCGTAAATTTGAAGATCTTCCTTACACAGTTACCTGTACATCACTGAATAGTGACTTATGACTGAGTTCAAAACTCAGGAGGATTGAAAAATTCAGATAAGTATTTTCTTAAGAGTTAAAACAAATTAAAACATTTTTACATATATTTTATAAATTTGGAAAGTGATACTACTGCTAAAATGAACTAAATACGAAGAGAAAAAAAGACTTAAAAAGAGATAATTGCTAAAAAAAAATTTCAGGTAGTCTCTTCTAGCGAAACTACCGCGGGTTAATAACATAGGATTACTTATCGCTGCGTACCTCTTTTTATTACCATGTTTTTATTAACTCGCTTTCTTGTTTGTTTGTTTGAATGTGTGTGCGTATTTGTAAGGTACAAATCTTGCAATCGATTTTTAACTAATTTCCCGACTAGCTAGACATTTGAAACTTTTAGAATAGCTCAGAACACGATGACAATGCATTATTTTAATACTTTTAGCTATCTTTAAGCAGCATTGAATTCATTTTCAGTTAACTTTGTTTTGTAGACTGGTGCAGCCGTCTATCGACCGGGACGGGAATGAAAAGTTAAACGCAAGTTAACCTCCAATTAACTTCAATTTCTTTCAAGTTGATGGGATAATTCATCAAACAATTTTTAAAAAGTATTTATTAATACATAGAATTGTCAAGTTTATATGATTCAACAGAAAATTTAAAAACATGGTATATAAAAATTTCTTTTTATCTTGTAATTATTTTGAAATTTAAAAGTTCAGTGCGAATGATAATAGTAAAATAAAAAAAACAGCGCGCGCCTTCTAGGGAAAGAAAGAATTGTGTAGTTCGAAATTAAGATTTCGCGCGAAGCGGAGATCTTAATCTTTAAAATGGTATCTCATTTATCGATTTTGGTTAAGTATGAAGGGAGAAAAAGGTATAAAACACAAAAAAAACTTTTATAAATAATATTCTGCCATTCTTGATTTATAACTCGCGGTGACGATTTTAACGTCTGAAATTTTGTTTTACCGCGGGCCGTTATGGAGGTACGTAATCCTACGTTAAACCATGTTTTATATGTATTTATGTTTCCATGTGCATTTATAATGAACAACATTACTCCAGTTCAGACGATTCAAATGAAGGAATAACAACCTATGACTTGGGGTTGTCTATAACTGGGGTCGACAAACTTTTTTTACTGAGAGGGCACATTTCAGAAATGTGAGAGTTCGGCGGGCACCACTGGATGAAGAGGGGGGGGGGATTAATATTTAAATATGTAAAATTTTTATACATCAATTCAAATTTTAATTTAAACAAAACAATCTTAAAATTGATAACTAATGCGATATTTGACACTGCTAATCTGCGAGCAACTCGTTGCAATATGGCACTAAGTTGAATTCCCAGTCCTCAAGTCCAAATTACTTCTCTGGTCCAAATTATTGTCAGTGAGGCTTGATCGGTACTTTGATTTTAAGTATTTCATATTGGAAAACAAAGATTCATAATCATATGTCTACGCGCAAAGATAGTTCAATTTGAGAGCAGGTAAAAAGAAGCTGACTCACAACGAGGGGAGAACGACGCTGTAGAGAGCAGGCTGCTCAGTTATTGATTTTTACGGTTTTACGGATTTTAATTTCTTTTTACTATATTTATTCATTACAACTACGAATGTTTCTTAAATCTAAAATTTAGATATTTGAACGGCGGGCACTTCAAAACCGCGTTGTCGACCCCTGGTCTATATGATTCGTGAAATTAAGAATGTTCGATCTCATGCATAATTTTCCTTTTTATTTTAATTTTATTTTAGGCCTCTGTCAGTCAAAAGTTCTTTAGTTAATCCAATAGTGAACAAAATTTTTTTACATTTGAGCTTGAGTTGGCATTCGCTCCACCGTTTGTTAATCATTGTTTAAAGTCCCTTCAATTTTATATGAACGGACGGACTATAAATACGTTTCCCAAGTTATGGAGATACATCGTTGGTCCCCAATCAATATGAGACTTAATCTCTGCCAGTTCGATTGAGCACAGAAATAATTTATTGTTTTCCAACAGTGTCTCACTTGATACTGTAAAATCAGGCTTTTTTCATAATTAGCAAATTGAAAAGGGAGAGTTGTTAAACGAATATTCATTGTTCCAAGTTTATTGAAAAAAATTATGAAAATTTCAATTTTGAAAATCCTAAAATTGAAGATTTCCTTTATAAATTACTTGCACAGCATTGAATCAGGATTTATGATTGAGTTCAAAATGCAGCAAGAATGCAAAACTCAAAAAGGCTTTTCTTAAATGTTACCAAAAAAATAAAATAAAAATGCCCAATACATTTTTTAGAATTGGGAAGTGATAACTACTGCTAAAATTAACTACAGACGAATTGAAAAAAGAAGTGCAGAAAAAAAATCTGTGTTTCATATGTCGTACCACTTATAGAAAAGTGTTAGATCTCAAAATAGCCATATTTTCAGGAAGAGCTAAAGAAGATGTATGTAGAAATTCCATTTCTTGTTTTATGAAATCCTATGATAATTTTGGGAGAACTTATTGTTCGAATCATTTCAGAAGGCAAAACTATATACTATTAAAGTAGCATGGTTTTGAATTTTAATTACGAGATATAACCCTATTCTAGTCACCTCATTTTGTCAACATGGACTGAAAAGCTTGAGGGAATACTGTGATATCTCTATGCTAATGCACAATCTATCTAAACTTTTCACAATACTAAGAAAAAAACCTTGATAACATGATCAGCATGTTAGAACAAATACAAATTTATTTTTCAAATAAAAACATCTATTTTCCAAAGAAAATTTAATGAACATTTTTATTACAGGAACATTTTAATACAACACCATTAGGCACTGACAAAAATCTTATTTTCATTCTTCGCACATAAGCAAGTTCCCCCTCCTGGTTGTGGACGAGGGTAATAAGCGTCATCTAGGAGATTGTGTTGGTACTAGGCTTATAACATTATTCGAGAATAAGAAGCACTTGTTATAGAGCATTGTGGGGCAATTATCTCAAAATTGGAAATTTCGGAGATATAACACTCTTCTAGCAGAGGTGCGATGTATTTATGTTTCCATGTACAATTATAGTGTACAACATTACTCTAGTTCGGATGAACTGAATAGGGGACTAGCAACGTATGACCGGGATTGCCTATGCGACACTTAAATTATCAGGGCTGGTCCGCCTGGAATTTCAGAACAGCAGTAAAAATCGTAACTAAATAACAACAAAATTTAGAAATTGAATGAACTCAATATTTTTTTCAAAAGTTATATAACCTTTTTTTATCCAGTTAAATACAGTCATATGAAGTAATATAATTTTATCGTTGAATTAAGCATTCTATTCATTAAGTAGCAGAATAACTCCGGGCTGTTTTGTTCGGACTGGAGCTCCCAATAATAAAGGAAATTTAATAACCTATATTATACTTTAGCAATGAGTACTATATATACTTTGATGTGTTCTGTTAAATACGTTTTGCTTTAGTATCGTTAGTCGTGAAAAGTAATTAATGAACCTACTTAGTTCCATTCATCACACTTCTTTAAGCGCTCATGTTTTATGTTACTTACTAGCTGAAACCCGCGCTTCGCTACGGAGTACATTCAAATTGAATACCACGGTCAATGTATGCAATTAATGCCAATATATATATATATATATATATATATATATATATATATATATATATATATATATATTTATCTATTTATAATAAATACGAAGATCAATGTATACAATTGATGTAAAATAATACATTTATAAAAAAATCGTAAGGGATATATTATAGACAAAATAATGTAGAAGAAAATATTCAAATTAAATCTAATAGGACATACTAAACAATATAGTACAGTTTGAGGAACATATCTTTTACTGTATTTAAATATTTTTTTTGATAATGTCCAATCGTCTGCCGCATTAGCAAGAAAAAAAAATATTTTTTTTTGATCTATTTCGCCCGTGACGATAAATTTATTTAAAGTGCCAGAAAAAGAAATCATGTTATCAGTATTTAATAAATTAAATTCTGAAATGTAATCTTTAAAAATTCACCAAAAATCAGAAAATGGAGGTAAAGATCCGAAAATGATCTCATTTTAAAGGAATTTTTATGTTCTTTCTTGTGATATAAACTTTATAACCCTCAAATTATTATTTTAAATGCAAATTTTAAAAAAGTTACTAAAACAGCTTAAAAATTTAATTTAAAAAAATGTAAGAATAATTTTTCAAAAATCTTTCTTAGTGCACCCCTACGCTATAAGAAGAATCGCCATGCAAAATTTCAGCCCTTTAGGTCCATTTGTTTGGTCTGTGCGTTGTATGTCACTCAGTCAATCAGTCAGTCTTTGAGTCAGTCAGTTACGGAACTGTTTTATATATATAGATTACATAGATTTCATTTAATGATGAATGTAAATACTGTGCAAAAGAGAAATATATATTATTACACGTGCAAAGTTCTTAATGTCACAACTCAGTTTCACCCATTATACTTTTTAAAGTGGCCATGTTTTATGTTACTTATTAGATAGATTTCATTTAGTGATGAATAAAATATACTGGTCAGAAGACAAACATTTATTCTTACTCGGGAAAAGAACTTAATCAAAGAACTCACATCTTAGTTTCATCTATCATACTTTTTAAAGTGCTCAGGATTTATATTACTTATTAAACAGATTTAATTTATTGATGAATAAAATATACTGTGCAAAAGAAAAGTATTTATTGTTACTTGAGAAAAGTACTTATTGTCCCAACTTAGTTTCATCCATTATACTTTTTTAAGCTCTCATGTTTTGTGTTGCTTGTTAAATATATTTTATTTAGTGATGGAGGAAAAATACTAGGCAGAAGAGGAATATTTATTGCTACTTGTTAAAGTGCTTAATATCACAACTTTGTGTCGCACATTACACTACTTTAAACACTCATGTTTTATGTCACTTAATAAATAGAATCAATTTAGAGGTGAATGAAATATACTGAGCAGATGAAAAATATTTATTGTTTCTCGTTAAAAAGGCTTAATGTCACAACTTTGTTTCACCCATTACAACTTTAAACACCATTGTTTTAAGTCACTTAATAAATAAAATCAATTTAAAGGCGAATGAAGAATAATGAAGAGAAGAAAAGTATTTTCAAAACTTAATTTCCTCTCAAGTGGAATTCTTTTCATCCTCTTCCGTAAAACCGTTTACCTGCTGGGTCTTTCCTCTTTTCATCCCGCGGAGAAGTGCACTCGTCGGAATGCAAAGCGCATGCGTCTACCGTATTATCGTAAACTCTTCATCTCGCCGACATTAGAGGCTTGTGAGCCTCTGCAAGGTGAAACGGGAGAGTGAATGGTACGGATCGTTAGAAAGTTGCTTAGCGAATTGGACCGGTAAACTGCTATTATCGTGAAGTTTACTTTCGGATGTGCAGCGTTTGGTTTTAAATATATTGTGAAGGATTCGATGTTTGAAATTGCATTTTAAATATTTATCCGCCCTACGTGTTTGTGCTAAACCGTTTTTGCTAAACAAAGTTTGCAAAAAGAAAAAGCAGCCACTGAAAATATACGAAGGGAGAAGTGCAATTTACAGCAGTAAGTGGATCTAGCGGAACAGCATTTAAAGAAAAAGGAAAGGCTGGTTGAATACATAAAAAGAAAACAAAGCAGCTAAATCAACATTATTTTCAACCGGATATATACCTGTTTAAATTCTACATTGTTGTAAGTAGATAATACACTGAGTGTATATTTCTATATATATGCATACTTTAAGAGTACATTTTTTTTCAAAATACATTAATAACTTTTTAATTGTATGTATTTTTATTTAATTACACAGATCAGTACATGAAAAAGAAGACATACAGTTAACGATACCTGAAAAAGTATTATATTATTTCATAATAATCAGGTTTTCATTGAAAAGACTAAATGATTGTTCACAGTTTTAGAATATTTTTCTGAAATATATTATTTCTGTTTCGCCATTTTCGTCGGAAAGTTGAATATATATTGTAATAATAAACATATATATATATATATATATATATATATATATATATATATATATATATATAACAAATTAAGTAAAATCAGATTTGGGAAGTGAGTTTGTTTATGAAACTCTATCAGTCTCGTGAACATAAGTTCCAAAAATTTCGATATCATCGTATGGTATTTATACATAAATATTATTTATAAGAAATGATCAGTTTATGAATGAGATTTAATGCAATATTTCTCTACCCTTTTTTAAGCTGTGATTTAAGTGAGTTTTATGATAGTTATATTTTATACAGTAACTTTGATATTTAATATATTTTATTACGAAGAGTATATATGAAAAAAGATTATTTTTCTTTTTCTACGGTTGTAATTTAAATATATAACATTTTAAGTTTTATAACAGCCTATTTTACCTCGCTGAATCGGAGAGCATATTCATTTGGTGTTATAAGAAGTATTGTGAAATTCTGTTTTGTGATATAACATTCTATCACTCACATCTGTCTGAAGTCCCGAAAAACTCGTCTTCCTATCATCACCAGAAGACATAACACAATGTCTCAGTCACCATTAGTCAACGCCACAATGATTGCTGGCCGTCATTTAGCACTTGGAACAGTTGATTATGTTGTCATCGTAATCATGCTACTCATATCATCTGGAATAGGAGTGTATTTCCGATTTTCTGGTGGAAAACAAAGTACAACTCAGGAGTTCCTCATGGCTGGGAGAGACATGGCTGTATTGCCAGTTGCTTTCTCCGTTATGGCCAGTGGGAAATCTGCTATCACATACCTCGGAATAGCATCTGAAATGTATATATTTGGAACACACTATGCGTTTGTGAATTTGGGGACATCCGTTGGTGCTCTAGTTGCTGGCTATCTGTTTCTACCGGTTTTCTTCAAAACAGGCTCATGTACTACATACGAGGTAAGTTCTTATATTAAATATGAGATTCTGTGGCATTAATTAATTGTACGTTTTTGTTAAAATAATGAAAAGTATACAGGGTGTCCGAACTAAAAGTATCAAAAATTTATGACTTATTTTTACGGAACTACCCATTAGAATTTAAAAAAAAAATTATTTAAATACAAAGAAGATCTCACTAAGTTTTAATATGAACTATAGAATTTGATCATAGTATCATAGATTTCGATGTGTGCAACTTTTGTAGCACGGCAAACGTTTAAATGGAAATCGAGTTCTCTCCAAGTGCTTCATAGTACATCTGGCGTTATTAGACAGTTTTGCTGGGGGATTCATTAAATCCATTCTGTATAACAAAAAATTGAAACTGTGGATGAGTTGAAGAAGCGTATCATTCACGCAGTTCGTGTAATAACTCCTGATACGCTACGAAACACGTGGCGAGAACTGGATTACCATTTAGACATTTGTCGTGCTACAAAAGGTGCACACAACGAAATCTATGATTGATATTAAAACTTGGTGAGATGTTCTTTCTATTTAAATATTTTTTTAAAAATTATAATGGGTAGTTCCGTGAAAATAAGCCATAACTTTAGGATACTTTTTGCCCGGACACCCTGTATTTTAGATATTTATGAAATTTTAAGAGGATTGATAACTACTCCTTTTTCAAGTGTATATATATTTGTCAATAATGTATATTTGTAGACCGAACTAAGATAGTATTGTTGAATATTGGTATGAAAATCTTCCCATTTATAAAAACACTGCACGTGTGTTTACTTTATGAAAAAGTTTTGCAATCCCTGGTTAGTTCTTAACCATTAGTTGAAAAATCGAATGCGGTAGAAATATAGTTCCTGAGTTAATTTTTACCAGCGACATAGAAACTGACATGAAACTCTGGTGGTGTCATTGTCGATGAACTTGATACAAAACGGTTCTGAGTTCGTCTCAGTCATACTAAAGATATATGTTGTTGGAATTCACCAATAAAAGAGGAATCGTAAAATTACTAGATAATGAAATGAATAAAATTTTGGCTTGCATTAATAATTGCATACAATGACTCTAACAGAATTTTTTTGTGTGTGACAAATTGAGAGTTAATAAAAATATTCGTTAACTTCCAACATATTACTTTAAAAAATTTTTTAATTACAAATGTAGTTAAATATTTAATAAATTTTTTTTTAAAGTTAAATTAGATTATTTGAATGAAGTGCCTTAAATATTAATTACAACACAACGATGATTTTATTTTCTCGAAATGCTTAACAGTACATTTGAATATGTTTCAGGAACTAGACCGAAAATTGGTGTTAAGGATCTAAAATGAGCTGCCGCGTGTAAATTTTTAATTAAAGTCATTTTATAGTCACTCACGCGTTTATTGACATATTTCGTGATACTCTGCAATGAAGAAGTCTGTTCTGCATCAGATTTCATATATCTTGGCTGATACCAATAAGCGTATTTTGCATGCAGTAATGCGAAATTCGAAGAAAAAGTAGCAAAGTAAATACACATAAAAGAAATCCTCCGGAATCCTATTTTAAAGACCGCCTGCACCTGTTCAATGAAACACAATTTCTGTTATACAACCACTTTCTGAATGAAACGATGCCAGAATTTAGCTATCAGTTTTAGACCGCCCTCTAGTTTATTTTTTTCCTGTTATGTAATATTTATTCTTCGAAGCAAAATGTCTTAGGGCCTAAAACCGTTTCTTAATGGAGGACAGATGGCTAAAAATATAACCTTAAAAGAAAATGAAGTAAATCTTTTTGTGGAGTTAATTTTTATCAGTGCTTTTCATCTACTTCATTTACCATGTGTTCAAAAAATTAGAAAATGCTATAGAAAGTATGACAATAGTAAACAGATCAAGTTACTTTAAACGTACTGTAAACGAAGGAAAAACTCAACGGGATGTATTGCAAGCCACCGTCTGAGGAAAATTTTTACTCTATCGTTGCCAGAATAACTTTTCAGGGGGGCGGTGAGCCTAAACTATCCGTGAAGCCGATGTTTATTTATGCGTACTGCGGTATTCTTGTATTGCAACAAAAAAGCGTTGTTTTTATAATGTAGTTTGAAATTAACAGTTGGATGAAGGGACAAATATTTCTAAACATTTGGCTTTTAGAGTGAAACGTGTGAAATAGTTTTTAGAAATGTTCTTGCCTTAAGAATATCTTTTTCAAGAACATATTATGAGATGCACAGAAAGTTAGAGATCACTGCATTACGAACAGAAATCTGAAAAAAAAATGGACCATTCAAAATTTAAAACGCAGTTATCTTTTAGAATCGATACATTGCCCTCGTAACGTTTTAGCAAACATACCAAATCCTCTACGATAAGTTGCATTTTTCCCCACTGTTAGCATTATAACAAGATCGTAGGTTTTATCGGATATTCTACTCGTTTCATTCTTTTACCTTTAATGTGCTACATTATCCATTTTAAAACAAAATAACGATATAAAAATTAAGTCAAGTTGGAATAAAAACAAAAGCGGTCACAGGATTATATCTTTGGTTGTCGTCAAGGAAACGTAAACAATGATTTACCAGACATTTTAGTCGATATTTTCGTTTTAGTTATATGAGTCGTAGAAATCGAAATAAACAGAGGCGTTTATCTTAAACCAATATATACATGTATTTAAATTACTCATTGAAAGTCAAAAAAGAAATTCTACATGTATATAAGCGAATGCATAGCGGTAAAGAAACAAGGAAATCGGCATTCGATTTCCTTGAAGTTCTTTGCCACCTAAGAAATAGTGTAAAGTATTGATGAATGATTCAAAAACCAGCGAATACATACAAATATTATTTTTTTCAAATGCTCTCATCCTATTATTTCTTATATACCTTGACAAAACATGACTTTTTAAAATTTAACTAAGTTTCAGATACTTATTAAAAGATAATCTTATTTACGTTTTATACTCATAATTTACACCTTTTCTATTTCATTATATCTAGTTCATTCTTAAAGCTTGTGTCGAAATAAAAGCAAAATTTTATTAGAAATAACGTTCTTGCAAATGTTTTAATATCCTCAGCATTAAGAAAAATTGGTTAATCAATTTTTCTCTTACTTTCGTGTGGTGATGCTACATTTTTTCAGATTTTTAATACTAAAATAAAGTTCCAATTCTTTTTATTATATCACGATTTCCACCCATTTGAACTAAGACATAAGAGACAAAGAATCAGCTTTTTTCCAACTTGGGATTTATCCATTCAAATGAAAAATTTTGTCAGATTCGTTCTTAACGTGTTTTTTAAAAGGCAGATGTTAAAAGTTACAAATACCGCAGTTCTTGTAACGTTTGAAACAGAACGTGGGGGAGTCCGCAAGTAGCTTTTAACGCAGGATTACGTTTCTCCAGAACGGCTCTCCGGAAAGCAAAATTTCAGACGCTAAAACCATCCATCCGTACCTCGCGAGTTATAATTTTGGCAGCGCACCAAACCCAGTCTGTATCGCTTGGACAAGCAGTCAAACAGAAATGTACCAAAATGGGTCAAAATTTTGATAAACATATATGTATATATATATATATGCATACGTACATATATATAGATACATATATACATAACACATACATACATATATACATACAAAAGAGGTAAACAACGATAAGTAATCCTGCGTAAATAACCTGCGGTAGTTTCGTTAGAAGAGACTACCTGAAATATTTTTAGTATTTTCTGTGTTATATTATGTCTAGAAAACGTTACCTTATAGTGGTATTCAAGACATATCACTTATTTGCCTTTATTATCACCACTTATCTGCCCATATCTGTCAGTCTCTTGAAAATTTAGAAAGCTGGAGTTTATAACATGGGGTTTTGTAAACGGTGTTTTTGACAGGCACTTAATTCAATGACTACATAAAACTCCATATTATTTATTTTTTCTGTGGAAATATTTGTCAAACATTTTTACCTGCATGCATCCGACAGTGTAGTGAAATTACATTATATCAAAGATAAATGGTTATACAGACTGTTCACACATTTTTTAGACGATGTATATTGTATTCACAAAACTAAATTACATAAAATTCTTTTGTTTTAAATGTTCTATTTGGCATCCCTTATTCTGAACTATCTTTCGACACCGCAATTTCCAGGATAATAATGCCTTTTGAAGTGTCAGAAGAGGTATTCTATCCCATTCCTCCTGAACAGCTTTCCAGAGTCCTGTAAGGGTTTTGGGACGACGTTTGGATAATGCAGATTTTAAATGTCCGAAAGCACAAAAATCCATAGGTGATACATCGGGAGATTTAGTAGGGATATCAGTGAAGGTTATGGCCTTCATACCAGTTTTTTGTTCCATTTCTTTTAGGAAATTTACAGTGGATTTTGATGTGTGACTGCTAGCTTTGTCCTGATGGCGTCTCACAGATTGATGGCACTGTGGGTAAAGCGATGGTATTTCATTCAGAAAAATTGGCGATAAAATATGTTCCTGATAGTATTTGGAGTTAATCTTGACATTTTTTCCCACTCTCTTTATTTTTAACTTGCCATTATAAGAAAAGCCAGCAACAATCATGAATCCCTTAAAAAACTTTCTTTCGATTCTTTGAACCATGTACTTAAATTTTTTCTTCCCTTTTATGATAATAAATGGCTCTTTTTGTTGCAATCATTTAAATACACCCATGATTCCTCTATTGTGACAATTGTTTTCCATTTTTCTTTGGATAAGTGTTTCTCATATAGAATTCTGTAGCGTGTCCTGCGTTCAGTGATATGATTTGGAAGAAGACGATGCACATTGCGTTTTTCCGCTTTCTTAAGATTTAAATCAACGTTTATCATTTTGTTTACAGTGGACACCGATCATTTTAATGATTTTGCAACTGTCCTTTGACTAGGGTGATTTTCTTTTAACATTAAACAACGTACCTTTGCAATAGTCGAAGATGTCCGTTTTTTCCTTGGATACTTGTTTGGAATTTTTGTCCCACTTGAGGCTCCAATTTGACGTTTGTTTCCTTTCTTGTTGACGATATTACCTATCGACACTTTAGATATCACAAAACCATGACTCTCACATCGTTTTTGGATAACGGAGTATGCATATTTCTCTTCGGAATGAGCATAAATGTAGCCTTCGAACCACTGCTTTGTTAAAAACGCCATTTTGAATAAAAACAAAACTTTCAAGCCGTAGACGATAATTTTGACTTTTAAAAACATTGTACAATTGCAATTATTTCTTTTGCAGCAAACGAATTTTTATTACCGCTTACTAAAATCGTCTAAAAAATGTGCGAACAGCCTCTGTATATCAAGAACATTTTTAATGTTTGTGATCACAAACGCACAAGCGTTGAATAACTATTTTGATTAGATATTTCAATATATAGATAGCAGACATTTTATCTCCTCATTAAGCAGACTTTTAATTTCTAAGTACGTTTATTTTTTTTCAATTTAGTACCTCGAAAAGAGATATGGAAGAGTTCTCAGGACGTTTTGCTCCTTAACCTTTGCAATCCAGTCGGTAAGTACTACAATTCTAACACGGTAAAATGCTAGTTAAGTGGCCAACAGTTCTGAAAATCTTTCAGTGAAACCTAACAATATTATTATTAAACGTGCCTTGGGATACAATAAAGGCAATTTCACTTACGCCTTTTTTCAGTGGTACGTAAAAGAAATCTTATCTGCTAAGAATACGAATATATCATATATATATTATTTCTAGAAGGTGATTATTTTTTCTGACGATCCCTTTTTACTCCTTTTCATACTTGACCAAAATCCATAAATGAGATACCATTTTAAAGATTAAGTTCTCCTCTTCTGAAGACTTATTAATTTAGAATGACATTTTGTATTGTTTGTTTAAAAATTGAAGTATAAACATTATGAAAATTTTTTCGTTCCGCTAGATAGCGTGTGCGGGCTCACTTTCCCCCCCATTATTTAAGAAATTTGAATTTTAAAATAGTCTGCTTTTATTACCATTCTGGGAATTAATAATTTTCTTTCTTGGTAACATCCGCGTAGGTGTACATTATTCTTTTTGTCTGAAAAAAAACAATTTGTTTGGAATAAAGTCTATTTTCTTTCCCCCATGAAGAACATTTTATGAGTGATATTTTTCTCTGGTGTGCCTTTCTAGGGCTTGATTTTATTCATTTAATTCTGTGAACACCATTCAATTGCATGTGACAAAATTTTCCGAAGCAATCAAGGAAAAGCTTCTAATTTGTCTCATAATTGAAGGATAGTCAAAATAAAGGTGTTACCATGTAGATGTGCAATTCGAAAAAAAATGAGATTTGTTCAACGGTCGGTGTACGTGGCGGATCGACCAATTTCTTATGTAAACTCTATGGGAAAATGTGCGCGAGACATGTAAAGATTTGCTTTATTGCTACATGGCAAGCACGCGCTCGCTTATTAATTTACTTTTACTTTTGTCTCTCGAACAACCTATATATTTAAGCTATTTATTTCTAAGCCAACTTTTGGGGCAGTCCGTGAGAAAAAACTACTGCATCAATTTACTTCATTTTGGTCTTAAACGAAAGATTATAATCTATAGATTTGTCAAATTTGGTTTTTGTAACCGCAATTTCTATTAATTAGCGATAATTTACAATTAAAAATTGTAAAAGAGCGCATGCTCAGTGGTATGTTTAAATCTGGCTTTACAAACTCACTGTTTCTGCAGATGATCAGTGACATGTTTTAATGAAAAACACGTTTATTCCGAGGAGTTTCTGTAGATTTCTCTCTGCCATTTTTATTTTATGATAATTGTTTGTGAGATATAAGACTGCACCTGATGGAAATTGTTTATTTCGCGCTGTTTAATTAGCGATAATTCACAATTTAAAAAAATTGCTTTCTGCGCATGCTCAGTGGTATTTTTAAATCTGGCTTCAGATACTCACTAAGCACGAGGCCGCTTAAACACATTAATTTGTTTCTGCACATTATTATGATTTTCAACATTTGCCAATGATGTGTGGAGTATAATTTGTATATTAGTACATTTATTTACTATCTAGCCGTCATGTTTTGACGGGTACCAACTAGTAACCGTTGAATTTGAAAAACATACCATCATCATCATCGTGTATATTACTTCAAGGTGATTTTTTGGGACGATCCTTTTTTCTCCCTTCATACGTAACTAAAATCGATCAATGATGTACCATTTTAAAGACTAAGTTCTCGACTTCTGACGAATTGCTTATTTAGAATGACACATTGTATTGTTTGTTTAAAAAATCGAAGTTAAAAATTGACTTTTTGCCCTAGAGTTCTTTCCGTGAATGCTCCGATACGGCACGGTCAAAAAGTGTGTACAAAGAGGTTTTGTAATGTAAATATCCCCTTTTTCACCAGTTTGTGTCATAAATAACCATTAATATTGTCTAATAATTACAAGATAAAAAGAACTTTTTATAAACCATGTTTTTAAATTTTCTGTTGAATCATATAAACTTGACAATTCTATGTATTAATAAATACTTTTTAAAAATTTTTTTGATTAATTATCCCATCAACTTGAAAGAAAATGAAGTTAATTGGAAGTTAACTGGCATATAACTTTTCATTCCCGTTCCGGCCAATAGATGGCTGCACCAGTCGACAAAACAAACTTAACTGAAAATAACTGAAAATTAATTTAATTCTGCTTAAAGATGGCTAAAAGTATTAAAAAAATGCATTGTCATCGTGTTCTGAGCTATTCTAAAAGTTTCAAATGTCTATCTAGTCGGGAAGTTAGTTAAAAATCGAGTGCAAGATTTGCACTTGACAAACAAACACACATACACACAAACAATAAAGCAAGTTAATAATAATTACAAGATAAAGACTTTTTATATGCCATGTTTTTAAATTTTCTGTTGTATCATATAAACTTGACAATTCTATGTATTAATAAATACTTTTTTAAAATTTTTTGGATGAATTATCCCATCAACTTGAAAGAAAATGGTGAAATGCGTAATAAAGAGAGCAATTATAAGAAATTTTTCAAACATTTATTTATTGAATAACATATATAAACACATCACCCGAATAATTTCGCTATTACGTTAATAGGTTCAATATTACGTTAATAAATGGCGCCTGTAGCGCAGTTACTTTGGCTTCAGACGCTACTCGTATTTTTAAGTAATGGATTTTAAAATATGGGATAAAGATGGCTAAAAGTATTAAAATAATGCATTGTCATCGAGTTCTCAGCTATTCTAAAAGTTTCAAATGTGTAGCTAGTCGGGAAGTTAGTTAAAAATCGATTGCAAGATTTGTACCAGACAAACACACACACAAACAAGAAAGCAGGTTAATAAAAACATGGTAAAAATGTGTTTTGACGTGTACGTAGCTCATGTTCCCCTATCTTGTGTTATGCTTCACCTTCATAGTGTATCCAAAGGTGTTTTGTATACGCAACATTGTTATTTGACAAATAAACAATGGCTACAAATGAAATTCTTCTTTCATCCTACTACAAACCACCAACTTCGGTATAAAATGAATCGTATTTTATCCGCATGGATAATTTTCGCATGGGCCCGCATGGAAAATTTTCACAAAGTGAATTTTTAAATGTGTCTTTTTGTAATAAAGCTGAACATATATAAAGATTCAAGTTGAACAACAAATCAACCGATTTTTTTTCAATGGTAGGTTTTTTTAACGCTTGAATTGGAGTGCAGCTATAATGAATGAAAAATATATTTTCCCCTGTTATTCGATGCGTTTTCTTTGATTCTGAATTCATCTTTATTGTACAAATTTCTTCAACATCCAGCATTAAACGCTATGAAATTTTTGAAAGGAAAAAAATTTGTTTCATTAATAAAATTATTATCCACGCTGTTTTTCCCATAATATTTCGTCTGTAAATTTATTTCGGAAAATTTCCACTAAAATTTGGTAGCGTTACAATTAATTATTCTCTCTTTGTCACTTTCTGGAAGGTGTTATAAGTCGTCGCGTCGATTCCTGATTCTTAAGTTTTCTTGACCAAATAACAAACAATGGAAGCAAAGCAATGATATTTTTTTCTCATTAACCTAAAGCAAATTTAATTCTATCAATAAACCTAATCTCAAAGATAACGTCAACCTGGACGTTTAGTCCATACGACAATGTCAAACTGGAGACCGGCCCTGCGTAGCAAGTCCTGCAAACTCAGTCGAAGATTGATTTCCCCTGTTCTGTTTATGAATTGTATATGCCTGGGTAGTGGACGGACAGTACAGATCTGCCAGCTAATTTAGGCAACCGGCGGCCCCTATAGATAAACCTAAAAGACCCATTTTTTAATTAATTTTTGAATGAACAGTTTTTGTACTAATAATGTGGCAGAGGTTAAATTCCATACCTGTTTTTTTCGCAAATCTCAAAATAGGTATCCAATTTTAAATTCTTAAAATATTTAATCACATTTTTGAAAATGTTAACATCAGATTTTGAAGGTATCAATAGCCAATTTGCTGCTTCTATACACTTATACTGTAAAATGTGTGTAAATATACGTTCTTTATTGATTCATGGTAAAACTGATTCAGGGTAACCTTACTTCTGCACATTTTCCATCACAAGAACCACAAATTTCGCTTGATAAATAGTTGGATTCACATTTTTTTTTGTTACAAGCATCCATTGCGTAGGATCGGGTTCACATGTCGGCTAAAGCATAGCTGTAACTGTGATGTCTCCTCATAGAGAGTAATAGTTACCTACCGGATGCTCCCGCAATAAAATAGCCAGCTGAAATCACGGTGCGCCTGGGATAAAATCATCTGGTAAGAGAGTGCTGCATTGAAAAAGAAAGCTTTACATAACTTTAGCCCACCCATTAAATTCCAAATCCACAAGATTGTAGATATTTATGAGTCAGAAATTAAATAAAAACAAATTGCTTTATAAGAATACCACCTTCCCTTTCACCGACAAATAAGTAAAGTTAAAAATTTCTAAAAAATATTCAGTTAAAGCTATTTTTAAAGATGTTAGTCTTTTGTACAGCTTGTGTATTACAAAAATAAGTTAAACTCTTAGGTAAGAGACCTAACCCCACGTCCCTTGATAATGAGCCACAACTGAACTTAATGTAAAATGTATTTGTTATTCATGTGTTCGTTATTTTTCGTTTTTATTGCAAAAATATAACGAAATTAATTCTTTTTTCATTCATCAGATGCTGTATATAGGAGTAATCTTGTACGCACCAGCTCTGGCATTAAGTGCAGTTACAGATCTTTCAATATGGACATGCGTTATAGCCGTGGGTGTTGTGTGCACGTTCTATTGCACGGTGGTAAGTTAATCAAATTTCTTATTATTTTAAGAGGGAAGATGTAAACGTTTCTTCTATGATTATCATTTTTGCTATGGAAATACAAGAAATATATATATCGTTATACATTAACAGCGTGTAGACTACAAGTAGGCTGTCGTAATATTAAGTCTTTAAATACCATCACAATTAATGAATTCGTGCATTTAGAACAGTTTGAAAGAAATTTGTGAAGAGGGATAGGAAGTTATACGAACTATTTATATACAAAGGGTACACAGAATGTGCTATACGAAAAGCATCAATTTTATTCGGAAATGATTCTTACAAAATACGAACTAAAAAATCCCTAAAATCGCTCTAAATTCTTACAGGAGGAAATTTTTCCGATAAAATAATGTCCAACAGTATCAAATCTTTGAAGAATATTTTAATATATATTACGATAGAGAAATAACATTTTTACAACATACTGCTCTGCAACTAAACTAGGACGATGTCCTGAGTTTTTTCAATTTCTACCTTCAAATTATCTATTTCTACCATTTTTGGCAAAAGAAAGTTCTTGCCACAATAATGGGTATAGTGAACTATACAAAGGGGAACTTCCTCGAGCATAATTTTGAAAGACACTGCCGTATTTACTTCTGATAATGGTCTTCTGATAATCTCTAGAATATCTAGATGTGTATAGAAGGTTTAACTACCAACACAGATACATAAATAAAGCTAGCAGGATCACGGAGCTTAGTACCCCCCCCCCCCCCTAGACCATCACGTATCTCCTCTCCAGGTAAAATGCAAGCAAAAGACATTCTTCTGACAAACCCCGTTGCCGGAGTAGTTTCTGTGAAGTAAAAATTCCCTGTCCGTATTTTAGTCCTGTGTACTGGATACAGTGTTCTCCAGCTCCAAAGTAAGTGGGGATTTGGAGATATAATCTAAAGGGATCTGCTTTCTTTCGGGTGTAGTCAAAATTGTACTTGTTACCAGAGTATTTCTATGTTGCTCAGCAGATAAATAATTAAACCAATAATGCTCCACAAAAAATATGAATTCCTTCACTCTGTGTTTTTGTTCCTTTAAGTATAAGACAGCTAAGCTTAAGTGCTCAAAACAATGAAAAAATCAGCTCATAGAATGTCACAGTGTTTGGTTTATCAAATTCGTTTAATATCAAAACAGAGGGATAAAACTTGTATGCTCTCTAACAAAGAATTACGTTTACCAAACTATACAGATTATATCTCAACATAATTGGATTACCTTATTTAACGATTATCACATGTTTTTATGTGAGCATGTCAAATGGATTTGATATGTTTGATTAAATGATTTTAAGTATTGTGCAAAGAGGATATTCAGTTTTCAAAGTTCTAAAATAATTTTCATCGTAGGGTGGAATGAAAGCTGTGTTATGGACGGATGTATTTCAGGCAACTTTGATGTACGGAGGACTAGTGGCTATGGTAATAAAAGGATGTATGGATGTGGGAGGTGTTGATACAGTTATAGCTAGAGCAAAAGAAGGTGGAAGACTCCTTGTTCCTGGGTAAGCATAAATGTTTAAGAAAGAACGAGAAAGTAATATGGTAGGTTGCTTACGCCGAAGAAATCAAGAAACCACATTTAAAGTTTAAAAAACAAAAATTGAAAGCCACAATCATTTTATTAGGTTGAAACATTATAGTTAGATGGTAAGTTTCAGGGAGGACTGAAGCATTGCTTTGTGGTGTAATAACAAGGCACACTTCACAAAAGACTCATTTTATTTTTTCCTTTACGAAAAGGAAAGTTTGTTGTTGAGATTTTAACATTATCGTCTTTTCAAGAGTTTCATATCTGATTCTATTCTCAGACAATGAAACTACATATGCACCCATCCATAAAGATCACGAGAAAAACAATCTAATTCACGCCTTTACAAGCTAGTCGTTAGATCTCATCACTGAAGGGAATGTGCTTGACACAGCGAGAGATTGTTCACAATATTGTAATTGTTCAGGTGAATAACTAATCTATTTTTTGTTGATTTAAATGGACTGTAATTGACATGCTTCGAGGAAAGCTGCCCTTCCTTTGGGATAAAACCTCGAATTTTTTTTAAAGTTAAAATAATTATGTAATTAGCAGAAAATTTTTTGTTCCTTTTGTGACTAAATATATTGAATTATAAACACAGGTGAAAAAGAGAATTATTAAAAATTCAAAACAAGCCCCAAAATTAAAAATATGCAAGAAAATATTGTCTCTGACGTCAGCAAGAAGTTTAAGTGTAACTACAAGGGAAAACGTTAAATATAGTTGATAACCTTAAATAATTCATCATTAGTAGACTAAAAACATTTTCTGTGTTTGTATGTTGTAAAACTGATTTATCAAAAATTATAGAGACTGAATAAGCTTAAAATTATTAAATGAGTTTGTATTTTGACTCTGAATGTAGAAATGGAACCCAGGTTGATTATATAGAGCTTGATTTGAAAATATAGAATTTTTCGAATAAACATTCGTGTAACATTACTCATTTTTTTTTCGATTACAAAGTCAAAGACTTTTTATATATTATTGTTCAGTGCAAAATCTATCAATATTCATACATTTATGATGATGCCAAAAGAAATCAAAATAATATACCTGACATTAAACACAATCATTGAGACGTAATAATGATCCAGTGATTTGAAGAAGTTTTTTATTTTTTAAAGTATAAACGACATCCTCATAGTTCCAGTGGAGGATTAAAAATGAAGATATGAATGTCCATCAAATTTATCTGATTTGAATTTCTTTGGTTTCGTTAGCATTTTCACACCCAAACAGCATGAACATAGCACGACGTAATAGCCAAATATACGGAAAACAAGTCAATTCCAATAGCACTATATAGATCCATTATTTTACATTTTTCGGAATTGATTAATGTTATTAATTTCCCCGAACTATGAAGCAAACATTGATGCTAATATGATGACACCAGTAAAGGCATAGTTTTTGGGTTAATAGGTCTCTGATATTTCGTTCAACAACTAAACTTGTAGTTGAAAAAGCTTGTTTTGTCTTAATTTGTTGTGTTTATTATCTACTGAACAGTAGACAAATCCTAATACAGTAAATTTTCGTCTTTCCCTCTGCGACAATAATTGCACGCTTAAGTGTCTGAATCCCCATATACTAACGTTAATTAGGATCGTTCTTTAATTCGGATGTGTTTATGCTCAAGAAATGAAAGAAATATTTTGCTGAATTTGCTATTTATCCTCCCTGGATTCCAAAGTTCTCTTACCTAAGAAAGTAACTGCATTAAATATTTCGAAACTAGTCCAGAATATTTTGCTTTATTATGAATTTACGCTGTACCGAATTACATTTAACTCCTTATTGTTTTCGAAAAGAATTGAATGAGAGATCAATTTTCCCTGGAAAATAGTTTTATGTTACATCATTGTTGTAAATATTTCAAAATCTAAGATGTTGAACAAAATAATCCTATCTTTCTAGGGCCGAACTGGATTTGACGACTCGTTATACGTTTATTAATGTCTTTCTAAATGGTTTCTTCATTGCCCTGTCAGCATATGGAGCTAGCCAGATGCAGGTCCAGAGGCTTCTTACTGTACGATCTGTTCAGAGAGCTAGATGGTAAGATATGTACATTTTACGTCTTTAAAATATATGTGGCATAAATCTTATCTTAAAAATACAGACATCAACCTACTTAATAACATTCATATTACGAAAAATTTAAAGATACAAACAGACAGGGTTGCAACTCAAATTTTGTTCGGACCGCTCGCTTTGCCACTTGCAAGTTCAAAAATACAATACTGTACTGTCTATTATGTTTTAGGGTGAAAAAAAGTACAGTATTTTATTGCCTTTACAATCTATCCTTCTTAAATAGGGATAAAAAGTATGATAATTGTAAAATTACGTTAAATGACGACTTACGAGCAGTTCAAGATAAGAACGGCCGCCTGGAACGAAACTCGTTCGTAAGTAGGATGGTGTCTGTATGTGAATTTAAATCTGATATGAAGATTAAACTCTCAAACGCATTCTCAACTCAAGTTGAATGAAAGACGAGAAGCTATGTTCAAAAAGACAGGTGACCAAAGGGAAAGGAAAGGTATGCATCTGCACATAAAAAAAATTCTAAACAAAAAGGCAGAGCTAGTTCTTCAGAGAACGAGTATACTATACATTTGAAATCGGGACGTTTTCCGTTTGTATAGTTTTCAAATTACAGTTAAAATTATTTGTCCATTGTTACAAGATTACCTATGTAGAGACTCTTGTAAACAATACATGTTAGCTCCTTACGGTTGGAGGTTGCATGATCTTAGCCATATTACTTTTCGGACGGCAGAATCACGAGTTTCCTAAAAATTAAGAATGTACTCAACTTTATAGTGCTGTTTTAGATCTTTATTATGTAAAAAAAACTGTATTTGCTTTTACACCTTTACGGAATATTGTTTGTCTTTAGGAACGTAGCTATTCAGTATAATAAGACTATCATTATAATGTAGAATAACTTTTATTTTGCAGTTTAACATTAAAGTAATAAGATCAAGAAAATCAATGATAAAAGTAGCATAATATAGTATTATTAATCTATTAATGCCTCAAAATTGGAAAGTCGTTTTCCTTATTAAAAGGCATTATAAATAATTGCTTTTTTTAAAATTTAGCTAACAAAGAATGCACGCCTTGTGACTGCGTGTACATGCGCAATACTCATGATTCTTCCTCAGAATGTGACTGGTTTTCTGATTAAATGATCGAGTAATTATTGTTTCATAAAAAATAGTTTAATAACATATCACTTTCTATTTTCAGTGCACTTTTTACGAACATACCAATGACATTCCTGTTTCATTCTGTGAATTGTTTTGCTGGATTGGTAATTTACGCGAACTTCTTCAATTGCGACCCCCTAAGTTCAGGAGAAAAAATCATCACTAAACCAGACCAGGTGAGTGAAAACTAGTAGCAAAAATCCTATATTATTAATCCTATATTTTTATCCAGCGTCAATATACAGTGGACGCTCGTTAATTCGAACTCAAAGGTTCTCGGAAAAAAGTTCGAATTATCCGATGTTAAGAGAAAATATATAACTTTAAATGTGTATCACTGAAGGAGAAACTCTCCTAGTATGTATAACCCCAGAAAATATATTATACTATGTTATCTAAAGTTAAACATATTAAAAAGCAATACAGACTTACCTTAATCATAAAATGAAGCAGAAGATATGCAGTATAAAGTAAACTTTTATTAAAAATATGAATTACACTTTGGGGAAAAACTGTAATATGGATGTTTGGTTCTGTTTATGATGCCTACATTGCTCAAACATCTTCTCGATTTGAAGTGAACATTTCAATTAATTTTCAGAGGAAGGTTCCATCTGAATAAATGCTTTCAGAGTTTTAATAGAGTTATGGCTTTGTCCATTATGGCCGCATTAAAAATATTTTTCGGCAGGTAAGTAGAGAAAAGCCCTGGCAGTTTCCTACCGAAATTAGTGCATACGTCTTCGATTACATCAGATCTTTGGCCACATACAGTTTGATAAGAAATATTGTGCCTTGACTTAAATCGAGAAAGCCATCCATCACTGCATTTAAAATCTCCAATACCCATTCGAATTGCCAATTCATCAGCCTTCGTCAGCACTAGGGGTCCATTTATTGGAAAATTTCGAGATCTAACATCGTAGAACCATAGCAGTAGAGCTTTTTCTAGAACTTCTTGGGACGCATTTCCCATGCGTTTCCTTCCTCTAGCAAATTTCGATTTTTCCCATGAATCTAAAATTGACTCCTTGTTTTTCAAATTAGTTGGCAAGGCATTTTTTTTTAATTCTATAGTCAGCTGCCAACTTTGTTTTACATTCGCCATTCTCTACTTTCCTTAAAATTTCTACCTTTGTCTCCAAAGTTAGGGTTTTGTACTTTCCACGTGTAGACATCCTGAATTTTTACACATTCACACCACACAATGAGGAAGAAAAACTAAACCACATTAACTTGTCTGCACTGCAGTTATAACTGACGCAGCTCCCTAGAATCTGTAGTAAAGATTAGTTTTTCTGAAATTCTAAGAAAATCAATCCAAATAAAAGAAAATTGCATTTTCCGTTTAGCACTAATAAGAAGGACAATAGCTACTAACGTTTAGCGGACATGCAATAGTCTAGGAATGCAGGCATGTGCCTCTTTACACAGAAAAGAAATTTTGACACACAAAATAGTAAATACAGTGTGTATTTTCTCCATTAAATGAGGGAAAAAAAATATTTTTTGGTCTAATTTTTAGTTCGAATTAACCGAAGTGATAAAAATTTAGTTCGAATTAATGAGATATTTTTAACATTAACTCGAATACAAGTTTTTTGGGGCATTTGGATTAGTTCGAATTAACCGAAAGTTCGAATTAACCGAGTTCGAATTAACGACCGTCCACTGTATAAATATATATACATATATATAACAATGAATAGAAACAGTTTAAATCAATAGTACTGTAGATACCGAAAAGGATACATTGGACAAAAATTTAGCTGCATGAAATGCGGAAGGAGTAAATATTGATATTCAGCAGTTCTTTTGGGCAAATAATTTTGCCAGTTTTTCGGTAATATCATTTAATAGTTTCTATATTGGTCAGTTACTCGTAATATACATGAACTTTTAAATTTCCTATATCAATAATTTTTAATTTTGAACCTTCCTTTACTTACCTTAATATACAAGGCTAGCTGCAGAATTAATTCACAGTTCGTGGGAATATCCTCGTTAACCGGTTATTCTGCTGATATTTCGCTGAAAAATTCTGGTCATTTCCAAACAATAAAATTTGTTCATTGCAGAATCAATGCTGCATGAACAAATGCAGACAGTCTAAGGGCCTGTTCACATAGCAGTCTGGTAGCAGAAGCATAAAAGTAAAGATGGCGCTGAGACGGAAATAAACCAATCATAGGCGTTAAAAATTTCGTGCTAATCGTTTGGAGGTTTGTCACTGGTTAAATATGTTTCATCACTTTAACGCTTCCGCTACTAGACTCCTATGTGAACAGGCCATAATGGATGAAGGAAAAGTATTTACTTAATTACATTCGCCATTTGTACATTTATATCATAAGTAAATTTTCTCCCATACAGCCGCTCTCCGCAGTGCTTCACTTTACCTAATAGATAATCAGAATTTAGGGCTAAATGGCCCAGTTTGCAAGGGCAACGGGCCAGTGATCTAAACGTCTATGGTTCGTTGTCCATAGCTTCAAATTCATCGCAATGTATGCTAATTTCGGCTGATGCACGTAAAATCTGTCGTGGCTGCAATGTCCACCAAGATCTCAAATTTGTCTCTGGAGGTGCGGGGGTCAAGTGTTCCGGTCTCGTCACTTGACTCGGTTCTGAATTACGGGACCGGCTTGCAAGGGGTAGTGCTGGTCGCCTATATGGGGCCCCCTTAAATGAATGGCCAACAGTCTTGCGGTATGAGTTAGGGCGGTCGTCCGCATTCGACACCAGACCACTACAGGTCTGGTGTCTGCAAGGCGTTGTCTGCCCGGTGATTCACATTCGAGTGAATGTCTAGCAACAACTGCCTCCGCAATTGAGGGTGAAAAATTCAGAATTCTAGTTGCCCTCTGCTCTACATTAATTCCTCATATGACAAACCACCCCATACGTAATTACATATTTACAGAAGCTGTTACAGAATTGTTGTAAAAGGATTTCACAGACAAAAAAAACAACATTCATACGGAAGTTGCCTCTTTAAACTGCCTTGAAACATTCATGAGAATTATTAGCTTTAATTGCACCGTTTGTTAACAATAATTACTTCTTGATGATAAATATTTTGATAAATATTTTGATATATCTTGATGATATACAGTGGCTCCCAAAAGTCTTCCTACACTTACGAATTTCAATGAAATAGGGGTCTATCCATTAATTAAACTGAATATTTCAGAATGGGTATTTAATAATAAGATCTATAATCTATTCTTAACAAAACTACATGAAATATTTTGAAAACATAGTAAAACTTAATTTTTAAGAAACCAGTAATCAAAAAGTAACAAAAACTTTATCTCACAAAAGTCATTGTACACTGAAATATTTTCGGATAAATTCACAATTAAAATTATCGTCTGACGCTTTATTTTTGAATTGTGGTGGCATTTAAAATATCGTTTGGCTTTAATTTTTGCTTGCCTACTCCGTAATATTCTATCTGTTATTTAAAAATGGCTCGTAGTCGTAAAGAAATAACGAACAGCATTCGAAAATTGATCATTTTTCCTCATAGTAGTGGTAAATCAGTTCGGAATATTAATACATTACTTAATTTATCCCATTCTACTGTGCAGTATGTTAAAAAACGCTTTAAATAAGAAAATTAGATCGAATACATGGTAAGAAAAGGCCGTCCGGCAAAGTTATAAAAACGTGATCAGAGATTTATAATTAGAAAATTTGTGAAAAATTCACGTTTGAGTGCTGTAAAAGTTTCTGCAGAATTCAATGAAACATTTTCTACTTTAATTTCACCTGAAATATTTTGACGAGTTCTCAGAACAACTGGATTACATGGGCGTTCTGCCCATAGAAAATTTTTTGTGAGTGAGAAAAACAGAAAGTTTAGGCTTCCCTTCGCACTATCAATGATAAATAAGCCCAAAACCTATTGGAATAATGTCTTATTTGCCGATGAACATTTTTGGTGCTGATGGGCGTATAATTGTATGGAGAAGAAAAAAATGAGGAACTTAATCCAAAGAACTTAGTAGGAACAGATAAGCATGCCGGTGGAGGTATCCTTGTGTGTGAATGCATGTCAGCATCAGGACTAGGAAATTTGGTAATTATTGATGGCATAATGAATCATGCTGTTTTTATAAATATTTTAAGAGACAATTTAAAATTATCAGCTCAAAATTTGGGTATTGGAAACAACTTTGTTTTTTTATCAAGATAACGATCCTAAGCACACGGCTCTCTACGTTCGCATCTGGTGTCTCTATAATTGTCCACAAGTTTTAAAAACACCACCTCAATCGCCAGATTTAAACCCAATAGAACATATTTGGAGAGAACTGGAGGTTCGAGTACGAAAACACGACATTCACACGAAAAGCGAACTAAAAACAATTCTGATGGAAGAATGGATGAACATTGATGCAAAAATTACAAAAGATCTAAAGCAATCTATTCCCAGACGTTTAAAAGATGTTGTGGATGATAAAGGATATCCTACTAAATATTAATTTAACGAAAAATTAGAATATTTACTAATATGTAGAGATTTTTTACAAGTATACGATGACTTTTGTGAGATAAAGTTTTTGTTACTTTTGGATTAATGGTTTCTTAAAAATTAAGTTTTACTATGTTTTCAAAATATTTCATGTAGTTTTGTTAAGAATAGATTATAGATCTTATTATTAAATACCTATTATGAAATATTCATTTTAATCAATGGATAGACCCCTGTTTCATTGAAAATCGTAAGGACACTTTTGGGAGCCACTGTATATCAATGATAAATATTTTTATTTTCTTTCAGCTTCTTCCGTATTTTTCCCTCACGACTCTTGGCCACATTCCTGGGTTGCCTGGTTTGTGTGTTTGCGGGATGTTGAGCGCAGCGCTCAGTACCATGTCCTCTATAGTCAATTCACTAACCACTGTAACAGTGGAAGACTTCATCCGTCCAACATTTGCTATTCGTGGCATCACGGAGGGACGAGCGACATTTATAGCAAAAATCATAAGTGAGTTTCTTCCTTCTTTTATATTCAATTTGTCTCCAAATGTATGAATTATTTTGTTCTGCAGCTTAGAAGAAAAGAACTGAAAAGTTTTTTTGAAAATAAAAATTAGATGTGACATACTTTAATTCATTTTAAAATTACATGAGAGTTATTATTTGTATTCGATAAAAAGTTTTAAATTTTTTTATAGTAGTATAAAACCTAACCTATTCGTTGATTACCTGTATTTGTATATTACCTATCATATTGATTAATATGCAATACCTATATATTACCTATCCTATTTGTTGAGCAAATTACTATTAAAAGTCAAAGGAGGTTCAAATGAGAACCCCAGCCTGCAAGTCTGACACTTAGTACGTAGTCAGTATTTATAAAAATTCAGTGTATTTAAACTAATCAAACTTATGCTTACCACTTAATTACGGCCGGACGATAACCGAATGGCATGGGCGCTGGCTTTCGGTATACCAAAATCTGTGGGTTCGAGTCCAACTCCTGGCATGGACATTTGTAGCCGTTCGGAATCGGTTTTAAGCTATAAGTCCCGGTCTAACTAGCCCTCGTGTAGCAACAACTGACTGTAAACAACAAACCACTTAATTACACCGAAAATTTTCTTGCTAGATTTCTCTAAATGATAAAGTTTAACTCCAAAATAAACTGAGTTTCGTTTATGCAAAAAGATTATTTAGACTTATTCATTAATATTAATGTCAGATAAACTTAAACTACCAATTAAATTTTTCAGCACTGGTCTATGGCTTTACTGGACTGCTTTTAACATATATTGTAGCAAGCTTCGGAAATGTGCTCCAAGCTTCATCCATTGTGTACGGATTAGTGGCTGGACCAACGTTAGGTGTTTTCCTTCTTGGAGTTCTAACATCAAGAACAAATGAAAAAGTTAGTACATTATTTTCATTACTTTTTCTTGCAGTTGTTGGTAATATGCCTCTAAATTTATAAAAACTTTTTTTTTATTATATATATATATATATATATATAATATGTGTGTGTGAGTGAGTGAAAGAAAAAAAATGTTCTGGCCAATTTGCGAAATCGCTGGCCACTTCTAGCTTTGGCCAATTCATGTGTCCAAAGCCTAAAATAAACGAGAATTTGCGACTGCTTCGGGTTTTGGCCGGCCAATACGCGTTGGGCTCGACAATCCATGGCAAGTTCGCGAATCGTGTAAAAAAAAGTGTTCAAAGCTAGAATTTTGTTATCTTATTAGGAAAATGTTAAACTGCTTAGAAAAGTGCAGGAAGCAAAGGAAAAAACGGAAAAGTGTTGATTACCTACGGCTTAAGAGATTTAATATAATATCGGTAAGTGGCCATAAAAAAAGATCTCAATATATTTTTACTTGTGAACGAATGAACATGACCTAGAACTGGTATGATCAACTGTCTGATTCCTGTATGACTGTCTCATCCTGTATGATTCAGCTCCGCAAAACTTCAAGCTTTGGCAACTTTTTCTTGGACAATTCCCGAACTGGTTGTAGATTATTGGGCGCATCGCGAATTGGTAGGACAAAACGCGAAGTATTCGTGAGTTCTTGTTTATTTCGGGCTTTGGCCAAATGTCTTCGCGAAAGCTAGAAGAGGCTAACCATTTTGCGAGTTGGCTAGACTTCGGAAATTGGACTTAACATATATATGCAAGACTTTTTTCCTTTTCCTAAAAATGTTTGTTAATCTTATAGACATATGAAAATATTGAAGAATAGTAAAATTTTAATAAAATTAAGTTTGAAAATATGTATGCCAAATATTTATTAATATCAGAAAAAATTGTCTCTGTAGTTAAATGACAGCAGCCTGCAGTGTATTGTTAATTACAAGAAAAATAAGAAATTTTTTATCAGATAACTTTTATTAGATAATATTAAACGTTTAACATATTTTATTACAGTGATTTATTTTTCATTCTTTACCAAATGAAAAAATAATCAATTGTATTTTAAAAATAAACATAGCTGAAACAATATTCTCTCTCTTAGGGTGCTATAATTGGCTTGGTGCTCTCTTTATGTCTGACCGCTTGGATAAGTTTTGGAGGAGCATCTACAAATGTTGCTCATCCTATTCTTCCAATGTCTACCAAAGGTTGCCCGGAAATCAACAGTACTATGCTTATGAAAATGTTGCCGTATAATGAAACAGAATTAACAACTTTTTCTCATTCCAGTAGCATAGCTGATTTTGTCACAGAGAAAACAACGGAGGATACCGATAAACAGTAAATTTTTCCCACTTCTTTGATTTTCTTTGAACTGTTTCTTAAAAAGTTGACGCATATACAGGGGGATTCAAAACTCCATGTACAAACTTTCAGGGGAGGTAGAAAACTCAAAAACAAAACAGAATCACACAGGAATGTATGACCGGAAACACAAATCTGATCGATCAGACGCTGGGGTCGGCAACGCAGTGCCCGCAAAACAATTTTAAAGTGCGTGCAGTTCAAAGGCACTTTAAAATAAAATACATCTAAATTTTAGATATTTTAACAACAAACGATCGTAGTTGTCTATATATATATAAAACAGTACCGTAACTGACTGACTCACTGACTGACATACAACGCACAGACCAAACCGCTGGACCTAAACGGCTGAAATTGCGCATGGCGATTCTTCTTATAGTGTAGGGGTGCACTAAGAAATATTTTTCAAAAATTCTGTTTAGAATTTTTTAAATTAAATTTTTTAGCTGTATTAGTAACTTTTTTAAAGTTTGCATTTAAAATAATAATTTGAGGGTTATAAAATTTATATCACGAGAAAGATCCTAAAAGTTCCTTTAAAATGAAATCTTTTTCGAATCTTTACCTCTATTTTCTGATTTTTGGTGAATTTTTAAAGATTAATTTTTAGAATTTAATTTATTAAATACTGATTACGTGATTTCTTTTTCAGGCACTTTAAATAAATTTATCGTCACGTGCGAAATAGACAATTTTTTTTTGTTTTGCTAATGTTGCAGACGAGTGGACATTATCCAAAAAAATATTAAAATACAGTAAAAGATATGATCCTCAAACTGTACTATATTAACTGTACTGCTATTCTTTAGTATGCTCTATTAGATTTAATTTGAATATTTTCTTCTACATTATTTTGTCTATAAAAATATCCCTTACGATTTTTTTATAAATATATATATATATATATATATATATATATATATATATATATATATATATATATATATATATATATATATATATATATATATATATATATATATATTTCTGGCATTAATTGCATACATTAACCATTGTATTTAATTTGAATGTACTTCGTAGCGAAGTGCGGGTTTTCAGCTAGTAATGAATAATTTTAGTATAAAAAATTTAAAACTGGGCTGCCTGCTCTGTCGACAGCGTCGTTTTCCCCTCGCTGTGAGGCAACTTCTTTTTCCTGCTCCGAAACTGAACTCGCTTTGAGCGTCGACATATGCTTGTGAATTTTGTTTTCCAATATGAAATACTTAAAATCAAAATAACGATCAAGCCTCATTGACACTCATTTGGACCAATGCCTGACAACTGGGAATTCAACTTATGTGCCACCTTACTACAACGAGTTGGCCGCAGATTTGCAATGTCAAATATCGCATTAATTATCAACTTTAAAATTGTTTTATTTAAATTAAAATTTGAATTTAAGTATTAAAAATTTATGTCGCATTAATATTTTCATGTTTAAATACTACCCCCCCCCCCTCCCTCCACCTCTTCATCCAGAGGTGCCCACCGAACTTCCGCATTTCTGAAATATGGTCTCCAAGTAAAAAATGTTGCCGACCCCTGAGCTAGAGGATAAACAAAGATGCAGAAATATCATTTTCATTTCTGCATCTTTGTTTATCCTCTAGCTGATCAGGTTTGCGTTTCTGGTCATACATTCCTATGTGATTCTATTTTGTTTTTGAGTTTTCTACCTCCTCCAGAAAAATGCCATATTTGCGGCCATCCAGTGGGGTTGGTAATATTGGTCCGATTAAGTAAACAGCACCCTCCAGCGTCATGTTTGAGTTTCCGGTCATACATTCCTACGTGATTTTGTTTTGTTTTTGAGTTTTCTATCCCTAAAAGTTTGTAAATGGAGTGTTGAATTCCCCCTGTATATTTAGGAATAGAAAACTCTTCAGTTTTAAGGTAAATTTAAAGATAACATGCCTGTAGATCATATACATATTATCTGTTATGTGTGATATACTACACTTTTATCTTCATATTTAAATGAATATGATATTTGCCTCTGAGTTTCCGTAAGATGCTATTCGATGAAATACAAACTGAAACATCCATGCAGCTATTTTAAATTACTGCATTTTCAATTTCTCTATGTTATTCTAAATATTATCGCAAGAGGGAAAAGGAATGCAAACAAATAAGGAACATGCATCGCCATGGCTTTCTGCAATGTAGAACTGCAAAGAACAAGGTGTGTGCTTGCATAATTTGCCTGTTGAAGGTTGCAGTGCTCTTTCATTGTTACAAAATGCATGCTCACGCCTCATGAGCTTTTCAGTGAACTACATAATTCATAGGATTTGATAAAATTATGATAAAGGCATTCAAATGATAGAAAACATTCCGAAATACTACTGTAGGTAATTTACAGGAAGCATGGCAGCTGAGTATTTTGGAGATTCAATCAAACTGCAAATTTCCCAGAAAATATTACTCTTGACCTATTTTTTCTTTCAGCATGATTTATTGTTAAGCCTGTGGTTCTCATAACGTGGACGAAAGCTAAATCCATGGGTGCTGGGTAGAGTGGAGATTATTAAATTTATATAAATGATCCCTCTTACTAGAGTGTGCAACAGGAATTTTTTATCATTAAGCAGTAACCGAAAAATGTTCATACAGGGAGGCGTACACAAAAAAAATCTGCATTTACAAAAGGTAATATAAAGATAATTGCATACAAACTGGGCTCGCAGTGAAATAACATCGAGCATAGTTACAAAAGGCTAGCCTATAATTTTTATTTTGAATAAATAACCCCAAAATTTTTATTTTGAATAAATTTAATCAAATCGCCCACAATAAACCAATAGTTTCTGTCATGTATACATCGGGTATGTAATGAATTGCGTTCAGTATTCGGTAATGCAAAAAAAAAAGACTGAAAAAAATCAATGCCTACGTCATTAAATCAATGCCTATGTCAATGCAATTGTCATATTAAAATGCCAAATAAATTACAGAAAATCGTGGTAGTTTTGATAACGGAAAGATAAAATTTTGAAAAGAATTACGGTTCGAGCTCAAAGTCTGAAAGACTGTAAATTATATCAAACTGGAAGTCTCCACCTGAAGTAACAGCTGACAAATAAATGAAGATATCACCCTTAAGGAAGGATACTTTTTCTGTGGTTGAATAAAAATAAATTGTTATCAAAGAGTGATAAATCCAGAATCTTGGGATTTACAGAAAGATGAACACTGGATTCTGTGCGTTCCGAACACATCTACTAAGATTTTTTAAAAATTAAATGACAATAGAGTTTTTAATTTTATATTTAATTTAGAATGTTCTATTTTTTTCTTCGACTTTATGGCTTCCAAATATGTTTGTGTCAAATATGTTTTTCTATATGTACTGATCAAGTGCAAATGCCCTCTAATGCTCATTTCCCACACAGCCTTTTTACGAACTCTTGTTAACGATTTAACCCTTGTTAGTAACGATTTAACAACTTGGATCCTTTGGTTTTATTAGTAACCGTAATTTAATGCACTGTTTTACGAGAAGAAAACTGTTTGCAAAGCTATAACAAAAATTATACAAATTTTGTACAAATCGCTTGAAAAAAAATAAGGCAGATTCTCAAATAATGTCCGAGTTCATGGTCTCGCTTAAAACATTTCAATGAGAATATCCATTTAAATGATAGGAGAGATATCAACACATTCGTTTACAAAATGCAATATCTGATTCACATGTCATACAGAAAGCATGTTACTGCATGTAGTAGTGCTGCCATCTATTGTTATAGAATTATAAACATTTAAGCAGACTCATTAAATAAATCAATTTCATCAGGAAATAAACCGTTACTTAGTTATTAAACTTAATAAATTTGAAACCTGTGAACAAAATACGGAAATTTAAGTGTCGCCACAAAAACATGGACGAACGCATATAAAGTTTTATTAAACTCGTAAAAAAAAAGAATAAACGTCCAAAATATTTATTATTAAAATCAAAGTTAACTACAAAATCAGTTAAAATGATATAAATCTAAAAAATCGTTGACCAAAAAAAAAATTTCAGGTAGTCTCTTCTGACGAAACTACCGCGGGTTATTAAAGGAGGATTACTTCGCTTCTTACCTATTTTGTATGAATATATGTATGTATGTGTTATGTGTATATATATATATATATATATATATATATATATATATATATATATATATATATATATATACACATATATGCATGTCAAAATGTTAACGCATTTTGGTACTTTTCTGTTTAACTGTTTACTGCTTGTCGAAACGATACAGACGGGGTTTGGCAAGCTGCCAAAATTGTAACTCTCGAGGAAGGATGGACGGACGCTTTTAGCGCCTGAAATTTTGCTTTCCGAAGGACCGTTATGGAGGAAAGTAATCCTATGTTAAAACATTCGGAACTATCAAGTATTATCATTTCCTGCAATTTATATTTGAAATCATAAAAATTTAAAAATTAATTTTTATGTATAAATTATTTTTCATATTCATAAACATTGTCATTGGAATAGAAAATTCTTCAGTTTTAAGCTAAATTTGAAGGTAACATGCATGTAGATCATATGAATAGTTTCATATAAATAGTCTCCCCCCCCCCCCCGCACGTAACTTAAAGTAAAACGCTAATAGAAGTTTAGTTAATATCGGTAAATTGCAGAAAACCTCTATGAAATTTGATTTTTCCAGATTTTTAAAACTGTGGAACTGAAGATTCCGATTATATCTTTAGCCGTAACATAGTTTTTAACAATGATATGATCCATAACAAAGATTTGATTCTATATTTTTTTTCTTATTTTATTTATATTATATTTATTTTTCTCATTGTATAACTTTTCAATTCTGCTTAAACATCAATTCTATTGTTATTCAATTAAAAAATCATAATATTTCATATTTTAAGGACCCCCTGGCAATCAGTGCGCGGAGGAGTGCGCTAACTGAATTCATATCGTGTCCCCCCCCCCCCCCCCCCCCCCCAAAAAAAAAGTGAGAAGCACGCTACGTCTATGCATCTGATGGTTATAGCTTATGCCGTTATGGTTTACGACTTCCTTCAGATATGGCATACAAAAACCCCTTTATTATCGTTATGTCATCGGAGAAAGCATAAAACTAAATAAATGAACTGAATCAACGAGCTTTTAATGGAATATCCCCTACCACAGGAAATCATCTCTTATTTTCAAAGCCAAATTATGCCAATTTGGATTACACTGCCAAATGATCACTGTGAATTCATTCCAGTATTTGACTTTTTTAACATGCGGCGTGAATACGGCCGTCATTCCACCGAAAAAATCCATCTTACGTAGCAGTATTCGGAAAAGTTCTCATTATATCAGTCAGATTCACCGTTAGGACCTGTTCACATAGAATCCGTCAGTGTTAGCGTTAAAGATTCCGTTGGCGTTGATTGGTTAAATAGATGAATGATTGGTGTATGATTGGTTAAGAAATTTTACGCTGACGGATCTATGTGAACAGGCCCTTATTCTATGGAAAATTTTTGACCAGAGCGATAAATATTATTAACCACGTAGTTGTGGTCAGTGATTGTTTAAAATATTTTTGATGCGAGTAACTCTAAAGCTGACGGATGTGAAGTGAACCACCCCCATCACGCTAATGTCTGCTATGATGGGGAATTCGGATACGTGACTTGCGTAAATCTGGAGATTTGCTTCTACCCGGAAGGATTATGAACTATCGACCGCACCTTGCCTGAAAGATAGATTAAAAACTATCCCCGGGAATTGCAGCTCGCCTTTTGTTTCTCCCAAAGAGCAACCTCCCCACCCTTTTATCTTTTTTTCGAATCTCTTCTTATTTTTCATAACCTTAGGGTGACATCCTCATCACGGAAATTCCGGCAGGGTGGGCTGTGCCCCGTGACAAACAGTCAAATTTCAGTTGCGGGATATGCGACCCAGGAATCCGATGTTTCCTTTCAAAATCAACCAGCACCAGTTTTCGCCCGACTCCCACAGAGATAGTCTCCGTTCCAATAACCAACATTTAATTTTTCATTCCTTACCTACTAATAGTTTCATACATTCTCATAAATTCAATTTTATTCATTCCATGGATACATATACCGGGATCCGTCATAAATTCGTGCAAAGTTTAAAAATTCGTAATAAAAGAAGTAATAATCGGAAAAATTTTCTGTTTGCACCAATAGGATCAAATGGACATTGGATTTTTTTCCATGTTAAAAAAAAAAAAAAAAGTTTCCAAAAGTAGCCGAAAGAGGGAGCTTACACGTCATACTGAGACATTTTATACAAATCAGGCTATCAATAGAATACCTGGCTGGAAATGGATCCGTCATTGGAAGCCAGCAGCATGCTTTCTTTACCTGATCAAGCGTTGGTGGTTACACTTTCCTACAAGAATGATGAATCCACAACTGTTGCATTGAGAAAGTTTCGCACGGAGAGAGGACTGGAGGCGCAAAAGCCCTATTTCATTAAATGGATACTGAATTTAGCACGACATTTTTAGGAAACCGGGAGTTTGGAGGATAGGAAGTAGCAGACCATCCTTGAGCTTGGACCGCGTCCATGTTATACAAAGTGTAATGGAAGATTTGGCAGCCGAGACAGCAACGGGGAGTAGCAGTGCTCGTGAAGCTGGGAGAAGAGCGGGAATTCCGGAACCGCCGATTCCACGTATTCTGCACGGAATGTTGAATCTGTATCCGTACAAAATCCAGGCACTCCACCAGCCTGATTTGCGTAAAACGTCTCATTATGACGTGTGAGCGCCCTCTTTCAGTTACTTTTGGAAACTTTTTTTTATATATGGAAAAAAAATCGAACGTCCCTTTGACCCTATTGGCGCAAACAGAAATTTTTCCGAGCATTACTTCTTTTATTACGAATGTTTGAACTTTGCACGAATTTATGACGCACCCGGTATATTTTGCAGATCGTTATATATTTCGTAATAAAATCATTTTTATTCACAATAAAACATATTTTAATATTTTCCAGGTTTATATTCCCCCTGTATAGAATCTCCTACATGTGGTTTACTCCAATTGGAGTTCTAACGACAGTAGTTTTTGGTTACTTGAGCAGTTTCCTGTTTAGTAAGTATCCATCTTTTAAAAAAAGAACTTTTCCTTAGAGGTATATCAGACGCATATTGCTTTTAACGTTATTTTAGGATAATTATGCGCTTTTTTTTTGTCTTATAGGTATATTAGACTAATATTCCTTTTAACTTCAAGATAATTATGCACTAAGTTTTTTTTTTTTTTTTTTTTTTTTTTTTTTTTTTTTTTTTTTTTTTTTTTTTTTTTTTTTTTTTAAAGTTGTGCTATGATTGCATGATAGGTAAATGGGTAGGTTTAGACTTAAAATTTAAGGAATTATGTCTTTTTTTGATAACGTAGTACAAACATCTGACGAAAGCTTAGATGATTTAACTACACTGTCTTGGAAACGTGAATTTATAAATTCAAATTATCAACTTAAGCTAGCCTTTGATTTTTTTTCAAATGTATCATGAAAATACTTTCATTTATAATATATGAAACAACAATTATGGCCTAAAAGGGCAAAATTATTTAAGGAAGGATACGGAGTTAGCCTTATTTAATTTATTATTTTAATATAATTAGACACTAATCATGAACGCGTTCAACATCGATTTGTTCGGAAATAACGACTTAATCAAAAGATTTAATTAGTGTAACATCAAGCCAAATTCAAGGTTCTTTTCACCCTGTTTTGAAACTGGTTACTGCGCCCTTTTGCAACGTATTATACTCTGAGCAGAATTATTTTAAATAAGTTCTTGCGTTTTAGATAGCAGGCGAATAAAAATTTATATTTAAGATTAAAAAAAAATTTCCTTTTAAAGACAGACCATCGAATACGAATAGAAATGAAATTTAAGGCAGACAACTATTAAACAAGGATCTGACGAATACAGGGTGAGAACGATTACTATTCATTTCCAAGGGCAGTTTTAACTGTATCGGTCAAAATATTTTTTCATCTTCATTAACGTCAATTAATACTCGGGAGTATTTGAAACAATAAACTGAAACACTACTGCTAAGGCTCAGATGCAACGAGTATGTTATGTTAAAATAGTTTCTTTACATCTAAATATACCTCTTAGGTCCGTGTCAAGAAGAAAAGCGCTCGGTAGGAAAAAAACGTACTAGAAACAGGAAGTTAGACGACGGAAGTACTGTATCTGGACTATTAAAATTATAACAGTATGAACTATGATTGTTTTGCTAAGAGTGTCAAGTAAATTCGGTTTTATTACAAGACGGCCCTTCATTAAAGAGCTGTAGGTCCCGGTCTAATTTTCCCTCGTGTAGCAAATGTTGACTATAGCGCTCCAAATCAACCAACCTTCGTTAAAGAGACACGTGATATTTGGAAATCCTCATGTGTATTACGATTGAAGGAACTTCTCTTTTACCATTATTAAATAAAGATTCTTCGAGTTAGAATTGCAATTCCGCTCATTTGTTGCATTTATTTTTAGGCAAGATATCCGAGCCAGATATTTGTTTGTTGAGTCCAATCGTCACTAAGCTCAAGATTGTGAAAAAGCCGGAAAAATGTAATGGTGTTGAGGTGAGAAATTTTTGACTATAAATATCTTGTACTCTGATTTCTTAGAATATTTGGACAACGGGTTTAAAAATATTATAAATATTTAATCTAGTTGTTTTCCTAACAGCTTAAATATTTCTGTAAATGTGGTCTAAAATTGTTTAATGATATTTTAATGAATATTTAAATCCCGTTTCTGGAGAAACATTTTATAATAGTACTAACTTTTCTGCTTAAAAAAAATAACATCATGGTTATTCAGTTAAGGCGTTGAAAAATAAAATTGTTTCCAATTTTATTATCCTTTAATAGTTTCAATTAATACATTTTAAGTTTGAGAATAGAAGTTAGCTCATAAAGAATGTTGTTTAGTTTTACGTTCTGATTTTTTTTCTAAAGCAAGTCACTTGTCCGGAGACCTTCCGCCAAACACTGAGATTAATTGTTGATTTCTTTATGGACCACCATTTAGATGAGCCAACATAGTTTCGGTACCACCACAATTTAGGCCGAGCACCCCCAAGGGAGACTTCTTGCAGGCTCATATCGTCCGACCACCTGTTTAAACCTCATGGAGAGACTTTCAGTCCACCAAATTTAACATGCCCATATACAGCGTAGATACAAGAGTATTCAGTGCCACTTGTAGGAACTCAAACCGAGCTCCCTCAATACTGAATTCCGACGCGCTAACCTCTAGTCCGCTCCAAGCCCACACGTGGTGATATATTTTCCTATAAATTTTTTTTTTGTCGGTATGGAAGTTTCTTATCATGAGATAAATTTATGCTGCTTACCTTGAAACTACTTTAAGCAGGAAAATTCAGATCTCAAACTGATTATAGATAAACTTATCAGTGAAACACGTGATGATAACAATAAAAGCTGCTTTAGTAATTGGGTCCGGGACACATTTAAAAAAAATTTTTATTTATTGAGTTAAAGTTTTGAATTTTTTTGTGATGGTTAACCATATAATTTGTAAACAAAATCACATCATAAAACTTCTCAAAGTTTTTTTTAAAAAATTTAAATTTAAAATTTTTAAAAAGAGTGGGGTAATTTAAAATAACTCCAAATATTATTTGTCGAATTTCAAAATTTTTGCATTTAATTAAACAGAAAAATATAAGTTTTAACTTTGATTCAGCTTTTTTTTAAATATTTATTTTTTTTAAAAAATTTAAATATTTTGAGAAAAAAATTTCGAAAAAATTGATGTAACGTATTTTTAAAAAATCATATTTTCAAAAAAAAATATTTTTTTCAAATTTGCTGAATCAAAATTAAAGTAAAGTAAATGAAAAAGACATGTTCCTCGTTTGAACAATTTATCTGTAATGGTTCTTGACTTATAACAATCTAAAGACGAGTCTGGTGACAAAACCCATCATGCAGAAAAACGCATTTAAATGTTTCAACAAAGATTGGCTGCTATTAGAATGTTGCAAAACAAAAAATAATATCTCCTTTTCTAATTAAGATAGAAATATAATTTAAAAGTCATTTTAAGCGAAATAGAGCAGAAAATGTTTTAATGCAATAATGTTTTTTTCGAAAATTTGAAACATTTGTGTCCCACTTAAAGGTTAATACCAAATTCACTACCTTTTTATTAATTTTCACCTTAAATTGTCTGTGTAATTATCATCGAACAGATCATCTTTCAATCTATTAATGTATAACCATGAAACTTCAAAAGTAGCTTTTACAAACAGGCTTTAATCAAGCTACAATTCTAAACTTGGAATGAACGCGCTTTATGTCTATTATGTTTATCTTTGCTGCTCCTAGAACAGCTTTCTTAGGTAAAATATTTGAAAATAGTTTTCCCACCTGCATTTATACTAGCTTTTTCTTTGTAATTATATATACAATAACAATTTTGCCATATATTGACTGATAATTAAATCATATGTCATGTTAAGGTTAATTATATAAAATGTTATTTTTTCTTCTCAAAATACTTATTCAAAACAGGACTAAATTGCTCTATATTATTATATATTATTATTTTATGATTATTTTTAAACAATTGCTCTATATTATTATTTTATGCTTATTTTTAAACAAAGAAATATGTCCTTTTAAATTTCTATTTGCAGCTTGTTTCCGCTTTTAAACCGAAAGATGAAGCAAGTGTAACATGAAAATTATTGAATAATCTAAAGGTCTTGGGTAACAGAGAATCGAGTTGGAGATGCTATACAAATCTTCAACAGGGAGATATAGCCTGAAAGTCTGACAAAAGAAATAGTACAAGTCTAAATGAACTAAAACTTTTGATAAACAGTTTTTTTATATACAACATATATTCACGCATCAATAACATTTTTAAATAATAAAGTACAAAGTCCATACTGTTAAATCAAGACATTAACGCTATGCAAAATTTTATTAATATCTATGTACTTTTATAAGTTTAACTGCTGTTTTTCTTGATGTTTAAAGTCATATTTCAGAAATTATTTGTATTTCTAAAAACATTGAAATTACCTGCATATTCGTCCGAGTTTTCGAGTTTTCAACCTTTAACACCTCCATTTTAAAACGTCATGCAACTAGTCGAAGGGTGCACAGTATGCTTTATACTTCTAAAGCTTATAAAAAGATAAACACTGTTAGTACAAATTGAAAAAAAGTACAAAATGCAAATTTTTCTCAATTTTTGTACACTAAAGGAATCACAAGATAGTTTTAGATTACATGAATACCGGGTTAAATATAAATATTTTAGCTAATATACGCTAAAATACGTGTTCACAAGGGTGTACGAGACGCAAAATTTTAAGACACTATTTCCTTAGCTTAAAAATTTACTAAACAGCTTTAGGAATCAAATAACACAAAATGTCTCTATGAGGATTTCATAGCCAGATACATTTTCACCCTGAAATGCCTGACCGTACCACTTTGTACATTTGTACTTAAAGTTGTATTTTTCTCGGCACAGGAACGCAAAGCTTCTCAAAATCCACAATAAAAATAAAGGAGTGGCAAATAGTTTATAACTAATCAATAGTTCCTCATACGCCCCAGGAGCATTAAATGTCATTATATCGATGGTGGAATTGCAAATCATTTGTGAAATGTCCATTTTTATTGTGAATTTTAAGACGCTGTGCTCTCCTGTGTTTTCCATAAGTTTCCTGTAAGTTCTAATTATCTCATGCTGGAAATTTTCCTGATACGCTATCTTCAAGAGGTACATCTCAAATTTCTTGTCAGATAACGAAATTTCATAAAGCGTTCCTTTGCCCTTAAACATACCGTATTTAGAATTTTTAAATGAAGTCATTTTCAATTATCCCAAAGAAAATGAGGGCAGGAACTAACTCTACATGAACTAAGTCAACATGCCCTACTCAGGAATATCATCAAACATTCGTATAGAAGTTCTGACAAATAACTAAAAGTTAGTAAGTAGAATTCTTTATAATTAGAAGCCTTATATAAACGCTGTCATATTTTGAAGTTCGTATTTTGACTGACATATAATTGTATATTTTTTAATGAATATGTTTCATTTATATTCTGCCTTAGGAAACCAAGCCGCACATTTGCACTTAGTCTATTTATCTCGATACAGGAACACACAACTTCTCAAAATCCCCAATAAAAATAAAGGCGTGGCAACTAGTTTTAAACTAACGACTAGTTCATTAAGTGCTCGAGGCGCAATAAGTGTAATTATTTCCATGGACATTCACAAATGTATTTGTGAATTGTACATTTGAGGATTTTAAGAAGCTGTGCGCTCATGTGTTGTGTTTACAGTAAGTTTCCAGTAAGTTCTAATTATCTCGTGCTAGGATTTTTCCTGATATGCTAGCTTCAAGAAGATACATCTCAAATTCCTTATCAGATAAAGAAATTTCCTGCACCTTTCCATTTCCCTGCATTGAATATACCGTTTTCAAGGTTTTTGATTTCGATAAAAACTTTCTTCAATAATCATCCCGAAAAAAATTGATTGTATGTTTACATAAAGTGGAAGTTCAAATGCCGTTCTCAAAATATAATACATCAAACCTCAGACAAGAAGTTCTGAAAAATAAAATAAAATAAAGTATGTGTAATTTTAAATAATAGATGCCTTATGTGAACCCTGTCATATTTAACAGCTTCTATTTTAAATAAGAATGTTAAAACATATGATTGTACATTTTTTAATGATCCTGTTTTATTTATATTCTGCCTAAGTTACCTGGACACGCATTTAAATACACCTCAAAGTTACAAAAACCTAATGTGGAATATGTAATTGCATACATGTAAATATTCTGTTAATAAATTTTATATCGTAATTTTTGAAACAAATTTTGTAGTGTATATTTTTTAATAAACACGTTGATAAAACAATTCTCTTAAGTTTTTTTTTCTCTGAATAATTTTCACACAAAACAGGTTTTAGTCATATTCTGTACGCAAAATTCCTCTTTAGAGTCCTTAAGCTATCTCCAAAAAAAGATAACTCTAAGAAAATTACTTTATTACCAATCAACAATAATATGAATACCCGAAAATAAACTGAATGATTCGTAAAATATGGCGCATATTTTTAACAGATCCCTACAGATCCCTATCCCATATACAACAGGTTCTAACGTTGAATTTGGGAATGATGGCCTCAGAAAAATAACAGCCTTTGATGTTCTGAAAATTTTTGCTTTTCTCAATAGAAACCTCATAAGGATTTACCTCATGAGATTTACCTTGGGGTTTTCACATTCTAAACGGCTATACTGTAAAAGTCGTGCTGCATACAGCAGGACGTTAGTCGTATGGTGATTTGTTCCTTCCCTCTGGTGAAACCAACGAATGATATACGGTATATCTCATCTGGCAAATAAACCATTTTTTCATGTTTATTTATTTATTAAATTGTCCATAACTTTCTGAAGTTAATACCCACATTTAGTAGAAAAATTAACTTTTAAAGGTAACAGAATAAAGACCGAAATCTTTTGTATAGCGTAAACACTTTTATGTAAGTATTTCCGTTATATAAAGGCGTAGAATACTTCGACTTTCGTTAAGTAACAGAATTGGCACACGTATTTGGCACAGCGAGAAACTCAATGAAACTCTATTTAAACTGGACGTATAAATGTAAATGGTAGTATTCTCAGCTTCCTGATTCTTTAAAGCATATCAGTTGATTAAACGTATTCTAAACATCGTAAGCAAGTTATAAATGAAAATATTTGACAGAAAATTGTTAATTGAAATCTCTTTTGATCCTGTGGGAAAAGAGCTAAGATGACTTTAATTTAAATGTGTCAGAAACGCATTTTATATACCTTATTGTTTAGTCCATTACAGATGTAAGTTTCGCGATTTATTCCTGGAAATTCACTGTCAAAATTATTAATGTCATTTTCGAACTTCTTTTAATTTTTGCTGTTCAGTAGGGGGAAAAATAAAGTGTCAATGTTAATTGATTTTTTCAAAAGATACTTGAACAAAGAAAATTAAATTTAAAACAATAAGGTACGAACCTCCTAGATGTCGCCCGCAGGGATTCTCAGACAAAATTGAGATGCCACCAGGGGGTTGTGTTAGTTCTTCTATACGGTGCCTCCACTGAAAGCAACCAGCGTTTCTAGCGGATTATGTTCGAATGCCTAAATTGAGAAGTGCCCCGCATTGGAAAACGATAATACAGGATTGTATGAAAAACAATAGATAATTATTTTAAAAAAGGAACATTTGAAATATTTTATACCTTATGCTCATATGTTCATATTTTTTTTATGGTCAATTGAATGATAATCCTTTCCATTGATTGGGTATTCAGACTTTTTCCAACATTTAGAATTTTTCTGTCGAGGTTTCATTCAGAGAACTTAAGTCGTATTTGGTAGTAGGAAAGTCGCAAGAATGTCTTACGCTAAATCTATTTTGGTATTCTCTCTATCGTCCTCGTCGCTTCCGACGTTCATTTGGGACGGTGACGCAATCACTGTTATGTAATCTAAAAATTGAAGTTTCGAGCGTGGAGATAATGAAGTAGTTTTATACTGTTATTGTTTCGCAGGTACATCGTAACATTAACTCCAATTAAATCCACCCAGTTGCTGAAGTGTTGTGTAGTATTTATGAGCGAACAGAAATAATAAAAAAATAAAACACAATTGCTTAAAAGGAGAAGGGGAAAATATCATTAATCACTCAAGTCGCCACGAGATAAGTAAATTACGAAAGGTTGGCAGGCGACCAGTTTCCTCGAACTAAAATAGGGACACGTGCCTCAGGACTGACAATGAACTTAGATACGGAGTAATTCATTTAGTGTTAAAATTTACGTTTTGTGAAACGGAATTGCCGCTCGAGGTTAAAAAAAAATGGGATAACGAGAGTATTTTCTAAGCATCAATATAATTATAAAAAATGACTTTGAGTTTAATTAACATTTACATTTTTTATTCAGTCTTCATTATTTTACATAACATTTTAATACTGCAAGTAATATTAATTGTTTTAATAGTTGCTACTAATACCGTTCGACAGATTCGGACTTTCTTAATCTTGTATGATTATACGTTTCCTTTATGTATATTATCGCTTTTGGTTGTTGAAAATTAAATAATTTCGCGTCTACACCTATCAAAAGTTCATTGGAAGAATATTCATATTTCACATTTATTAATCTGACCCTGAACTGCCATTTATTCAAGCTAATTAATTAATGTGCTAGTAGAGAATCGTAAAAGAGGGAAATTTTAAACCCTATGTGTACGCTATTAAAATGGAACTATTCAAAGACCATGTATTTAGTAATTAAAATAGGTTTTCTCTAATAGTGTGCTATATTCCTTAGTTTATGAACCGTATCAACATCATCCCATATAATTTTCTCGTTAAATGACTTCTAACATATGGGTGGGTTAAAGGCAAAGTGAAGTAAGTAAAAAAATTACTTTTAACATAATTGGTCTACAGGGAAATTTTAAATTGTGGATTCTACATGCGTCTCTAAACGCTTTTCTACTTAATTGTATGAAAGGGAGCGTATTTTGATTCCTTGGGGCTGTCCTTGGCAGTTAAACTAAAAACTCCAGTAGGAAAAAAAATTTTAATCGTACACATCATAAACATTTTAAAATTACATATTATATTAATAACTGCTGCTTCCTATTGGTCCTATAGAAGAACTAAGATTTATCTCTCTTTTGCCATAAGTTAGGGAATACATTTAAGATTACAGAACACTTTTTAGACAGATTTTTACCACAATTTGACATATTTCACTTTGCCTTTAATCCTTCCATATGGCAAAGGAGTAGATAGTAAAACTGCCAAGCAATCGAGAATTTAGTTACTCAGTTTTATTTTGAATCAATTGAGGCGGTGAGTTTCAAATCTGTCCTTATTCATCATGAGTGATTTTTCGTAAATTACCAAAAAGGTTTTGTCGATAACCACATATTTTAACATAAAATTTCTTAAGGAGATAGTTTTAGTTCGTAATCCAACTACTCCTGCAAACAGGATTGCCACCTGCAAGCAGGCTGCTGTATATTAACGCTATTGAATTCGCTCACCTCACTGTTCACCTGTGGATAAAATCCGTCAGAGGATTGCCGACTTGGATTTAAAGATTTTTATTAAAAAATTGTACTCTGTAATAGAGAAAAAAATTTCACACCTTGGGACATTTTTTTTAATGCAAATATTTTTAAATTTCCATTATTAGGGGGGGAGGGAAAGTAGTACAGTGAGTTTTAAACGCTTATAAATTCCTCTCGAGGGTGAAATTTATAAAATGAATCCTGTTCCAAGGTGCAGAAAAGTTCAGGTTATCTGAAAATGTCAGGAAAAATCTTGAATTATTAGCATTTATGTAGCTGTAAATATCAGACAAATTTTCTCCGTAGGTTAACACCGAGGTGAGTGAATCCAATGGGGTTAGTACATAATAGCCCTAGGCAAAATCCAGTGCTAACTATTTTTTTTTTCCAATTTTTAAAAAGGACAGTTTTGAAACTCACCGTCTTAAATTTTCACAACATTTAAAAATTTAATCTAAGCCTTAATTTTATTCAGCTGTTCTATCTTAATTCGGACAAATTCACCGCACACTGCTTTATCAGTAAACTTAAATTTAGCATTCAGACAACTGTACATAGTATCTCAACAGACATGCATCACATGGTCACATGCCCAAGTAGCTTTATTTCACGTAATGTAGGAATGGTATAACAATATATGTCCAGTATTAAATGATATGTTAATATGTTTCTGTTAATAACATTAACATATGTATGTATAACATACATATGCTATACTCAAGCATATAAATATAGCCAATAATATAACATATGCATGTATAGGAATATGAATATGTTAAGTCTGAAAATCATTATGAACTTCGAACTTTTTTATCTTAAAATACAACAAACAACTAAGATTGCCTATTAAGGATGTCAGCAATTCATGACAAAACTTTTTACCTAATACTTATGACCTAATATTCACAGCACCTTCTTTATACGTTGTTCAAAAATTGGTTTAAATTTTAATATTATATGTCTTTCTCATTTTTACAAAAAGAAAAAATATGCCTTTCACTGTATCAGAAAAGGCATAAGAGTACGCGTACATTTTATTGAATATTTCTGTACATTTTTCAAAATATGTTTGGACATTTAAAAATTTTTGATTTATGAAATAGATAAAGTAAAGTACTCATTATTTACTCATACATATTAGAGAGAAAATGCTTTATATTGGCGGAAAAGCAGTTATCTGAAAAAAAGAAAACTCATTTAATTCCTTCTTAGAAAAACCTGCATTAGTTAGTACGCTTTTATAAAGAATTTCACTTAAAGTTGGCATGAGTATTAACAGAAACATATCAACTTATCATTTAATACAGGACATATATTCTCATGCCATTCCTACATTACGTCAAATAAAGCTTCATGGGGAATACACACTGCATGAGACCTTTTCCTTAATCTCTATGTAACAACAAAACAAGATAAATCAACTTTCAACGGATATATATCCTTATTAGAAGAACAAGAATAGAAATGTTGTTCCTAATCAGGATGTCTACTCAGTTAAATTTAATGTAGTGTTAGCCAAATTATTTTATAAGTGCAATTTTGTAGTCTTTTGATGATATGTAATCGCGTGGAGCAAAAAATAACTCTTTTTTTCATATATATTTTATTAAAATGGGATAAAGTTGACTCTGATATTTATTCTGTCAAATTATTAATTTCATGAGAAAGTTTATGAGAACATGCACCAGAAAATATTATCATAATTAATTTTATCTGAATTTTTGTTACAATTTCTGTTAAACTTGCCTTTTATGTATAACTTCTGTTTAGGGAGTAGAAGTTGCCTTTTATAACGATTTTTGAGAGCTAAAAATTTGAACATGATCAACAAATTTTTCGGAGAGAGGCAAATAATTATTTTTATTAATTTGACGAGAAGTGTATTGTTTAGCATTAAAACTGCTTTCAGTTTTTTCTTGAAAAGTTTGGAGGAAAAAGAACTGGAATTTGTATGTAAAATATTATTTTACGTGAGTAATTTTCTTTGTCCATCATAACATAACGTAACTTTACCAGGACACCTCTAAATTCAACAGAAATACACAAAATACATTTACATATATTCTGAGAGATTTATAGATATAGGTATAGATACATAAATAGTAAAATACATAAATAGAATAATACATAATTTACCATTAGCTTTTCTTTGAAAGGATTTTCAGAGGTTTACATTGGTCTCATGAAAGCACATCAGCCTAATACTCTCTTTTACTTTATTTTCAAATTGTTTTATGTTTAAAACATACCGTATAGTTAAATTTTTATCCATTTTTAAAAGCACTTTTTAGTACTTTTCTGTGGATAAGGTTTTAATGACAGTGTGTCTAGCAGCTGAAAAGTACATCACTGAAATCGATAGAAAAATCTTACTAAATTTATTTTAAAGATAATTTTATGCGGGGCTAGCGGCAAATCATAAAATTGTTAATCGAAAAGTATTTTTCCATCGTAAATACCATTATGAAAAATTTTCGCCACGATGAGAGTTGAAGTGGGTGACCCATATTAATATTCAGGTGATAAATGTTAAATTTATAAATATGCTTTTTCGTGATAATGGGGAGCCGAAAATAGATCTTAAGGATTCCAAGAATTTCAGGTTCATAGTATCAGTGATAAACAATTTTACTAATATAGAAAATTATATATTCAGGCATATTCCTTTTATAGGTTATAAAACATATAGGACTATTCTTCATAAGTCCTTTTTGGTCATTTTAAAATATTTCTTTAAATAATTATTTTATTTTTATAAGATACAAGTTAAATAACAGCTTACAAATAGTTTTACCGTACACCTACCCCTCCCCCCCACACACACACATATATATATATATATATATATATATATATATATACGTTCGGTCGTTTAATTATTTTTGGCAACATATAATCAGGTAATTTTATTACTTGAAGAATGATTCTTACTCATGTTGTTTTAATCTGATTTGTTTGACAAGCTATTCTTTTTCGTTTCTTTGTAGTATTGTCATTTAAAAAGTTGTGAATTCTGATAATGTTTAGTTTCACGAACGTAGGGTTAATCGAACAGTACATATATTCCTCCTCTTCAGATCTTACAATCAATAAAACATATAATGCTATCAGCGGTGCAGGCATAAAGCATAACACTAGGGATGAGGCAGGTTCAATCCAATGTAACATCGTAAGAACTTAGTATAGACTTTAGAGTTCTGTTCTAGCGATAAATTGGATTGAAAAATTGAAAATACTTTCATAAATGAGGCTCTACGTAAAAAGAAATGTTTAAGAGTTTCTTTAATCACGACTCTACAACACTTCTTTGCATATCAAAGGCGTATCAGAACTGCAAGAGACTGAGCTTGGACTTTCAGTGGCTTCGTTTTCTCTTAACCATTCGGGTAAGCACAATTCCAGACCTCTAGACTCATGTAGGCTCGGACCTTGAAAATGAATGGCGACTATTTCTTAAACTTTAAGTCAAAGAAATGTGCATATATATATATATATATATATATATATATATATATATATATATATATATATATATATATATATATATATATATATATATATAAGTAGCTCTCCTACAGCACGGCATCTTACAACACGGTTTCGCTCTAACACGATAGGATAAATTGCGGGAATTCTCGTAAAACACTGCAACCTGTAACACGGTTTCACTCTAACACGATTAAAAAATTGTGAAATCCTTTGTACAATACTGTACTTCTACAGCACTAGATATCATGATTTTTGTTTAACACATTTAAAAACTAAATTACCTTAAAATAATGACGGGAAGGAACAATAAACTATAGTGGCTTTACATGAAAATGCATAAACAAATTATAATTTATTCATTTATAACTCTATAAAATTACAAGAAGACCTACGCTTAGCTGAAAATCTTGAATCATTTTTCTTGAATGCAGACCCTTCCGCTGAAAGAAGCTGAAAATTCAAAAGGGAGCTGCAAAATTGTCTATCTCCCTACCGTGAAATCTACAATGACCATGTAAGAACCAGCAGACAAACCAAAATTACATATTTTTTAAAGAGGCTAGAAGGTGCAAAAAATCTAAATGAAGAAAAAGATTCTGAAAGTGAAGGTGACATCGTTCAACTGAAAACATGTTCTCGTTTGATTGTACTTAGCAGTGAAGAGGAAGAAATTTATTAAATTAATGTCACATTAAATGAAAATAGTATTTTTTGTTTCTTTTCGGTTTGCGTTATACATACATTTATATTTTTAATAAAAATTAACTTGCTTATATGAAATTAAAAAAAATTGTTTTTAATAAGTTTTCGGAACGTAACCCCCTTTTTGTACTGTCTCTGGGTCTCATATAACACGGTTTCACACAACACGGCATTTTCTAACACGGCATTTTCTAGGAACCTATCTACCGTGTTATAGGAGGGTCCCCTAAATACATGATGCCCGTTTGGGTTACCAGGGCTTTTTTTATACAACAATAACCGGCATGCATTTTGGAACATAAAGAACTCCAGTAAACACATAACCACAGACCACTCGATCACGAAAAAAAATGGTCCAGACCAATTAATTATTGGTACGTGAAATCAGCTCACTATGTATGATAACACGATTATCATTACGCTTTTAGGAAACCTAAACTTTTACTCTTGACAGAAACGTGAACTTATCTGAGCGCGTGGCGCCAAATCAAAGCTCCCCTTCCCAAGTGCGACTTGCATGTCTGTGGAGAGAAAAAAATCTTCTGTTGTTTAATTAGTTTCTCGGCCTTCAGAACCGGCAAAGCCTAATTGACTTTCACAACCTAATGGAATTTTTGAGTTATGTTTAAAATATTTAGCACGGAGCTGACACCGATAGTCACCACTTAAGATAGATGACTTAGTTATATAACAACATACGTAAAAGACGCTCTCGCGGAGGGGCAAATTCATAGTTTTCGAATCTATTTAAAATGTTTCCTTTTTTCCCCTCTCAATCCTTTCTCCGTTTCCTTGAAATTCTATTTCACACGTCTGCTATTCAATATTCTGAAGTTTACCCGATAGTAAGCAAATTTTGTTGTGTCTGAGCTGGATTTCGCGGTAGCTCCAGCTCCTAATAATCATTGTTTAAATTCTTTCTGTTTGGATAACTGGTATGCCAGAATTCTCTGGTAAAGAGGCTGGTCCTTGGCCACCAATGAAAATGAGGGTTTGACCATCCGGTTCAGGTAAACTGTAGTTACTTGATTTGGAAATGCACCTTACTTGACACTCTAATTTCTTTTTCATAAATCGAAAATAAAAAAGTTTGTTTCCGCCTTCTCTCTAAGTACTGTGAAAACCACTCTACGTTGAACTTTGTACAGAAGAGGGAGGTTTGGGAGATTGAGATCTCCTTCCTCAGTTCTTTCAAAATATAGAAATTTAAAATAAATAAATAAAATGTTTTCATTTGTTGTTTACTTATAAAATGTTCTTTGTGAACAAACAAGAATTGTACATTCTAACCAAATTTTCTCTTTCATGAACTTCAACTGTTTGTGAATTAAAAATTGTTAGTTACTAGAGTGTTTATATCTTTTTTAAAAAAAGAAATTGGATTTGAAAAATTCTGAAAAAGATGTCTGCATATTGTTGAATTTATGGTTGAGCACAAACAGAAAACTCAGGTCGACTTTTCTTAAATGTTACCAAAGAATATCGAAATTTAAAGCAATATTACTGCGTAAATAATCGAAATACGAACAAAAGAAGAAACGTAAAAGAAGGGTTCATTTTCTGAATTAAATTTGCATTTCTTACATAGTTTACTACAATACTAAAAGTAAAGAAATTTAAAATAAATTTTTTATCTGTAGATTATTATAGAATTGGGAAGCAATGTTACAGTGAAATTCGACAAAATATGAATCTATGTATCATATATTTCTGCGAACAAACAAACTTAACATAGTACATTACTATCGTACGGAATATCCAATAACAAAATCAAATATTTAGACCATCAATGATCTTAACTCATTTTTTAAATAACTTTATTTTTTCTACCTTTATTTCAGCACGTAGATTTTTCCGAGTGAATTACGCATTCATTAAAATTCAGATTTTTACTTGACAGTAGGTATTTATGACCTCGTAAAGAAGTTGCCAATAGCAAATAAAATGTAGACTATTAAACTATATATGCTGCACTTGAGAAATATCTTTAATCTTATCCTATGTGTCTGCCCTGTTAAAAATGTCTCGCTACAATAATATATGAAATATGTTTCTCATGAGTAGTATGTAATCGCCCGCACATATATTTTCCGTAAACGCCCACGTTTTCTGAAATTTTTTAAAATTTTATTCGATATTAATATCCTCTCAGGTAAAGTTCATTTCATCCTCTCCCACAAAATCGTTTACCTTTTACCGCTTCTCGTTTCATCCCACTGACAAATGCACCCGCCGAAATGCCAATGTCTTCGCCCGTATTTTTGTAAACTTCATTTTGGCAGCGTTGGAAGCTGGTGAGCCTGTGATGAAGCGTCTGATGAGAGGACAACGCATGGATTGTCAGAAGTTGTTTATCAGATTAGACTGGTAAACTGCCGTTGCTACGTAGTTCTGTTTTTTTTCTTAGATTTAGTAATTACTTTTAAATACACTTCGTAAAGTTCTATTTCAGGTATAGTTCTAAGTGCCTGACGAGGAACATATTCACTTTTAAACAGCTTTATAAATTTGTTGAACTCTTTGTACTAATCTGAGTTTGTATAAATTTTCAAAAAAATTGCTGATAAAAATGCGTCGGCAGTCTTCTAACTTTGAACATTTTATTAGAAAACAAAGATCCCACAGAACACAAATAGAAAATAAAGCAGCAAAATTAACATAAATTTCAACCAGATTTTTTTTACCTTTCTTAAGTGTTCTGATATTGTGAGTAAAAGACATGTTGAGTTTATATATATATATATATATATATATATATATATATATATATATATATATATATATATATATATATATATATATATATATATATATATATATATATATATATATATATATATATATATATATATATATATATATATATATATATATATATATATATATATATATATATATATATATATATGTGTGTGTGTGTGTGTGTGTGTGTGTTTGAGTGTTTGTGTGTGTGTGTGTGTATAGTATATAACTCTCCTATAACGCGGTATTCTTAAAAGACTGCTTCCCTATAAAGTGGCACGAATTTATCTGATTTACACTAATTCTGAGTTTCTAATAACGTGGTACGAATTAATCGCTATATTGGCGGGTTGACTGTAATCTTTATACATAATTTTACCCATGATATTTATTCAAGGTATGCACTGCATGCATTGCATTATTGGATGCTACGCCACCGTTATAACGTTATTTCTCCATTTAAGAACGTAATTAGCTCAACCAATCTCCCTATAGTATAAACTATATTTCATAACCATATTCATTATAACATGGTACTCTAAAGATGCAGTTTATACAACATAGGCGAATGACCCCACTTTCTATTACTTGTGTACTTACTTCTAAGTTTCTTATAACGCGGTTTCCATATAACAACGTATACGATTTCCATATAACGCGGTACGAATAAACCCCGCTATAGGAGGATTTACTGTGTATGTATATATATGTACACACATATATATATATATATATATATATATATATATATATATATATATATATATATATATATATATATATATATAGATATATATGTGTGTGTGTGTGTGTGTGTGTGTGCGTGCCTGCCTGTATGATATAACAGTCAAAAGAAAATATTCAAAATATTTCAATAAAATTTTTCAGTGCATTTTTATTAAATTACTAGCTGTATACCTGGTGTTGCCCGGGTATTTATCCCAATTTTTTATTAGACAGTAAAAGGAATGAATTCTACTTATAGTGTAAAATCGAAGTAATTCTATTTCCCCTTCCACCATTGTTGATCGTAGCTGAACTTGCACTTAAACAACATCGGGAGTGTTACTATTCATCGCAGCTATCCGGAAAACTGTGGATTCGACACTACTCTCAGAAAATTTGGACATTTACCCCCTTATCCCCCCCTCTTCACTTAGACCTGATGGGGGGGGGGGGGCTGACTTTCACTTAAATGGCACCGGGAGTGACATTATTCATTTAAGCGACCCTGAAAACTATGGAAAACCCAACACTACTCTCGGCAATTTTAGATATTTTATTTTTTTACCCCTTCTTCCTCCCCTCTTCCTCCCCCCAATAATAATGGGACAGGACTTGTACTTAGACGTCATCGAGAGTGTCACTTTTCATCTCAGCAACCCCGAAAACTGGATTCGACACTAATATCAGTCGTTTTCGATTATTTTTACATGTCCCCCCTCCCCCTAGGGTGCTAGGGGTGTCTAAACCCCTCCTCCCCGGTGTTTCTTCCCAAATTGTAGATAGATAGATAGATAGATAGATAGATGCATTATATTATGCAAGAAAGAAGACAAGCTGCAGTCGTTTATAAAATAAAAAATTGTTTAAAATGTTACATATTATTTCACAGTATAGTCGAGTTCAAGACAAAAAAAAAATCATAAACTACACCATCTATGTTAAGAACCTATAACACAAAAATGAATACAAGCACCTCCATAAAATTGAACGGCAGTCAAAATTTTATCTTTTTCATCATGACAACATGACGACCGGAACACAGCATCACATAATAGTCAAATAAATGGAAATCTAGTCATTTCCTACAGGATAAACCATTATTTAACCTTTAATGTAATTTATTTCCGTAGCTGGGGATGATGTCGCTCAGACAGCAAACCCACGGGACAGACCCCAACCAGCGGGAGCCACACAGGGGCGGCGGGACCACAGAGCAGACGGAAAGGACATAGAATTTGGAATCGGGGCGCTAAGCCAAGCTCCGAGAGAGGTAAACAAAACTGTTACTGGCATAAAGCCTTCAACGGCGAAATTAGCGTGATGGCGGGAAACGTGGTAGCCAAAGAGAACAAAAACAAGAGGGTTAATTTAGATGGTAAGAAGCATCAACAAATACGGAACAACGACTCAGCTGAAATCGAGTAGAGTCAGTTTTGGAATAAAGAGTCGCAAATCTGAAAGCCGTTTCCAACAGCTAAAATTAAATCATATAACACTAGATGTATTACCCAATCCTGGAGAACCACGGTGATACGGCTTCTTGAATTTTACCATTGGACTACCATCCAGGGATAAGAAAGAAACAAATATCAGGAAAAGGGGCTGCTTTGTAGCAAAAATGACACGAAAAAAAGCACGAATCCGAGACTTAAAGGATTAAATAATAGTTGCCTAATAGCCCGACTTAGCTGCAGTCGATAGGTCAGAAATCATGTTCTATAGGACCAAATCTCTTTACGCTCCGTTGCCGCATCGTTCGTCATTGCAGGTCCCTAATTTTAGTCTTGCCGTGACTACTGCACACACAGTCAACTACAAGTGCTGACTCAGAATATGGGTGGGGAACTGCATCACCGAAATTGATCTGGACCAATCAGAAGGAAAAAATTTCTTCTAATACGAGGAGTTTCAAAAAGCCCTGTGTAATAAGCGGGATGTGAATATGCGGTATCTCTAGACGGCTATCTAAATTTTAGGGACCACCCAGCCTAAACTGTCAGGCACAAATTTATGGTTCCAACGCTTCGGGGCGCCAGACAGAGGCATTGTTCAGTGCAACAATACGGTGTCATAAAACATCGAAAATTAAAAAGTCAGCAGCTATAAATCTGATGTCAAAGGTCGAGAAGCGGGGGCTGTCCGATGAGAAAATATCCCAGACACGGACAGGCGTCGGAGTTAATTAAAATGCACCGGAACATTTCAGAAGCGGCCAATGCGACGAGGGGGACCGAGAAGTTGACCTACGAACAAGGTGATCCGTCCCTCATCCCAATAAAGGGGTGGTGCGACCGAATGAGAAGACAAGGCCACAGCCAATGAAAAAAAGAAAAGAAAATATATAAACGAGTGTTGCAGCGTTTTCTACAGAGACCTTTATTAAAAAAATGACAAGAAACTAATCTGCCACAGGGCCGACAAGAGACTCCCTTATTGAAAAAAGAACGACAAATTCCCTAAGCTACTACAGGACCGATGAAAATACGAATAATACAAAATTGAATGCCGGACGCGAGCTACTTACGAAAAAGAAACAAAAACAACGGAATATGCTGCTACAAGGCCGAGAAGAGAATCCAGTGACGACATGAAATTGATTGCCTAGAGAAGGTCCGCGAATGCGACAAAGTGCAGTACAACAAAAGATCCGAATCAACTAATGCTACTAGGCTGCTACCTTAAGGTGTACGCATCCTCTTATCACGGTTTGAACGCGCAGACGACCGCCGACCAGTGCTGACCAACATGCAGATCGTCATAGAGGTGATCAACGCAGAGCAACATCCGAGGTGTACTCCAAGTTATCGTCGACCACTGAATTCCCGAACTCTTTTAGTAACGAGAAACAGAACTCTATTGATATCTCTCTATGATCTATAGTGAAAGACAAATGTTACTCGAACTGTGGTATCTAAGTGGTGGAGATGAGTGCAACCGATAGCGACAGCAGCCCCATGGGTGAGCATATTTTCTAATATAATTTCTTTCACATCCCTGCTTATCACATACACGCCTCTTGCCCGTAAGGTTCGGCATTGTCAAAGTTATAATGAATAATGAAACGAAAATTCATCGAGTTGTAATTGTAAATGATTTATATATTGAATAATACTATATATTGAATACTACTGTATTTGAATAATACTAAGACTTCAGGATGATGCTAAATAATGTGTGTATAAATACATGTGTAAATAAATTGTATATACATACCGGGTGTGTCACAATTCCCTCCGGGGTTTGGAACGCTTATAAAAAAAATATTACCAATACAGCAACAAAGTTCACTTTACTGGAGAAAGAAACATTACAAGTTTTGTTTCACAAATGTGTTAGTAGATGGCGGCTAGCAGATTGGTTACTAGGTCTGATAGCAGTATTCGTGGTTCATGCGTGGTTTCGGAAATTTCAGGAAAGTGGTTGCTTGTGTGATGGAAAACGAACTGGTCCTCCAGGCCCTTCGGCGGAAAAGGTTACTCGTGTACGAGATGCGTTTGTGCGAAGCCCAAGAAAATCAATTCTTCAAGCGAGTGTGGAATTACAGATCCCGGGAAAAAGCGAGCGAAACAAGAATTTGACTTTAGACTTGATATCTGCAGCATCACGAAAGGTTCACATGTTGAACATTTGTGAAACAAAACTTGTAATGTTTCTTTCTCCAGTAAAGTCAACTTTGTTTCTGTATTGGTAATATTTTTATAAGCCTTCCGAACCCCGGAGGGAATTGTGACACACCCTATATAATAAGAATATCTTTTTGAAAGTTGTACCCCTTCTCTTAGTTAAGTTGCTGAAACAGAATTGGTCGCAACGCGACGCAAAGGTACTTTATATACGATCACAGTCTAACGACCCCACGTTGTTATTACATCATGGTTAGTAGGGTGAAGCGAAAAAAATTTTTATTATTTTTTTCTTTTCTGTATCATCGATCATTGATCCATGGCGCAAGATGCAAAAGGGCAAAATTTCAACCTGTTTAAAAAATAACTTCAGGTGCGCACTTGAATTGAAGCTTTGCAATAAAGTATAAAAAGGCGACTGTCGTATGTAAAATAGCAAAATAGTGTAAATAAATAAGTTTTTTTGTTTTTATCTTAAATCTTGATTTCAGTATTATTTATCTGTTGCATGTCTTATTATGAGCGAAGTTGATTTGTAGATCAAACTGGGTTTAAATTGTTCGTTATTGCTAATCACGTCCAGAACTTTGGGTTACAAACAAATAATTTTACACAACGCACCCAACTACCCCTTTTAAAAATATAAAAAAAATGTACTACCCCAGATAATCACGTCCTATTAAATTAACTTGGACGAGCAATACGACACCAACATTTAAAAAGTGCTAATAAAAGTCATTTAAAAATTCTTATTTGTTTTTATTTGTTACGCAAAATTAAACATATATTAAAAAGCATTTAAGCAATAGACTTCTTCTTAATAATGTTTAAGAGTCATTTTAAGAAGTGTTTTAGACTTTCCTTTTCATGAAAATATTGACATTCTGTCTTAAAAAGTGGCAAGTATTGCCTAGCTTTTATAACCATCTCTTACCTCTGAAAACCATAAAACAGATAGTGCAGTCTCAGTTACTAACTTTACACACCGTTGTACTGCCAGTGTCCTGACAAGGGAACTTCTCAAAATACAGGAAATTGTCTCCTGAAGAAATCATAATCTCTATTTCTTTATCACTGTATTTTATCGTCATTGATGATTCGTTAAATCGAAAAACTTAATATGACATACTTCAATTTCTTTAAATCTTTAAATGAAAATTATTTTCTTTTCCCATAATTTAAATATTTAATTTTTATTGTTCAAGAAAATTATTTTAATTACCTTTTTCATGTATTTAGTAAATAATGAACTAAATAGCATTTATCATGTCGTAGAATTAGCCATTTATCATATTCAAGGACTCTAAATTTTCCACCATTCTTTTCTTTGCAAGCTGAATTATCTGCACCGTGTCTTACATCCTTAAAAAAGTAACGCTAATTGCTTTTATCCCAATTCCCTCTCGTGTAATTCAGGGCTATCTCTTACTGTAGAGCACATAACAAGGTCGAAACCTAAGTTCGTGGCTGCCAGGTGCAGTGGGGGTTATTATCTTTGTATAAAGGAACCGTCTTATTAAATTCCATTCAATTTTTTCATTATCAAGTAGGGATGAAAAGATTTGAACAGAGGAGTGCGTTCGCGGAAAACTATTTATAAAGGCCAGTGGTTCGTAAACATTTTCGAATTCGATCCACTTGCTTTAAATATAAAATCAATCGACACCCTATGAAGAAATTTTGGTAGATGAATTTTTTTTTTAAGTTAGTAAATGTTAACAAACAAATAGGAAAATGAGATAAGCAAAATTTAAAATACTATTTTAAAAATATCAAAGTACTCTTCCGTTATAATGCATAATAACATATTTAAGCATAAAATATTTATTCATTTTTATGCATTCAATTTACTGCATAATAACATTTTTTTAAAATGTCTTGCTTACTTACAGCACTTGTTTTTGGCAAATCTCACATGACTAAAACTTCCTATTTAAATATTAATATGTATCTGTATTTCATGTAAGTAAACATGCACGAAAATTAAAATTAAAAAAATCGTAGGATTACTGCTCATTGCTTACCTCTTTTGTATGTATGTATGTATGTATGTGTTATGTACATATGTATCTATATATATGTACGTATGAATATATATGCATATATGTATGTCAAAATTTTAACGCATTTTGGTAATTTTCTGTTTAACTGTTTGATGCTTGTCCAAGCGATACAGACTGGGTTTGGCGCGCTGCCAAAATTATAACTCGCGATGTACGCACGGATGGTTTTAGCATCGGAAATTTTCCTTTCCGGAGGACCGTTACAGAGGAACGTAATCCTACGTTAAAAAGAGAATGATTTCAAAATTATAAGCATATTTATAGTAATATTTTTTATCTAATAATATGATAAATTAAATAATATTGATTAAATAGATAATAGAATATAAATGTAATATAAATTTATTTAAAACTATCCGCGACCTGTGAAATAATTTTTGCAACCCACAGTTTGCGCTCCACTGCTATAGGGAATAAAATCTTGCATACAAGGTAGGCTGAAAGCCAAACACCAGACACCGGATTTTAGGAGGCTAACCTGTAATCCAAAAATCACTATAATCGAAATTGAAACCACTTATGATAAACTCGGAGGGTCTCCAAAGTATACTTGAAGACTCAGGAATTGTGTTCAACAGCAGGAAGTGAAAAAGTGAAAAATAAACAAAAACCTAAAATATTAATCACATAGGATGGAATTTTAATAGTGGCAACTAGGTATGTACGAAGTATACAGAAGAGATACAGGGGTGAAACTTTTACAGCCCTTCAAAGTCGTAACGAACATTGTTTAGTACCCGTTTCTAACGTCCTGGAAGCTACAGTATGCCGTTGGCAGTAGGGATGCGACATCGATGTCGATGTTTTAAACATCGATTTATTGAAGCCGATGTTTTTTTAACATCGATGTTTTGTACTCGATGTTTTACGTTGTTTCGATGTTTTTTTTTTTTAATGAAAAAGTACCGTAATAAAAAAAATTTACCACGTAGCATAATTTTCAAACTCAGTAAATGTAAGTCTGAATTCTGAAAAGGACAAATACAAAAGGGGGAATGATTCCTTAGCAAACAGACAAATGGCAATTAACAACCAATGAACCAATCAGAGCGCTTGGAATGTTCCTGACACTCCAGAACTTTCCATGGCGTTTTATTTTACAAATAGTATATACACGAGTGCATCCATTTAAGTTTTTGTTTTGTTCTGGTTTTATATAAGTTGACGTTAATATTATTAGTAAGATGCCTCCCAAAAATACTGTTTAGAAATATTTTTACAAAACCTCTGACAAATTGGTGAAATGCAATATTTGCATTAAGTCCCTCCAAACTTCTGGCAATGCCACGAATTTATCTGGACATTTGAAGGCAAAACATGGAGGTATTTACAACGAGAATTTTGAGCCATCAATGTAGTCCAAAGCAACCAAGTTTTTGTCATTTGTGTCTGCCCAATCAGAGAGTAAAATTAAATCACTCCCTCCCCCCACGACTAACGGAAGTAACATTAATGTTAGAGATTACTAAAACAGTTTTAAGAAAATGGATGTTCTAAAACATCGATTGTAATGGAATAATACTATGTTACGGGATGTTATTTACTATGTTACTGAACCAACTGGGATACGGAACATTAATTGTGGCATTAAAATGTGGAGGGTCAAAGAGGTTAAGAATTAATAATTAGATTGGGTGACTTACACTACACTTACATTACTATTGAGGGGAGTAGATAAACAGATGCATGTAAATTAAAATAGATGCAACAGGGTCACAAAGTAACCTGCAGCATGCGGCCATGTGCCAAAATTAGACAAATGTTAACGTGCATAACAAAACAAACTATGAAAATAATAAACCATGAAATTGCACAAGATGGCAAACCGTATAGTGGAAAACTTTATGCGTTGTGTATATTAGAGTAAGTGATAGATCTACATACCTAGAATAAAATACATAGCCTGCACAGTTTACAAAGAAAAGAATGGTGTGACTCACTGAATAGTGTAAGAAATTATATTTATTAATATTAGCATTTAAACAAACACAAAAGTAATATCGGTATGGTCAAATGGTAAAGCTAAAAAAATACTCACATTAAACACATTATTATGGTCACTTGGCCCCCCACGTGGGAACTTCTTAGGCCTAGCCTAGGAACACCTTGAGACACCTCACCACAGAGAAAAAAACAGGTCCCTGGCCATCTCTCTGCTGGAACCTGTCCTAGTGCCCACTTGGATCGATGGTTAGCTTGGGCCAACGCCAAAGGCTGCCATATTGGCAGGTTGATCGCCATTCAGGCTATTTTACAATAAATACCCTATTTATAGTTACAAAAAAAGGGGGCCTGCATTAATAAGAAACTAATTAATAAAGTTACGAATAACTATTCGTGACATCCTCCCCATTAACGAGAGAAAAAAAAAATACTTCCTACAGACCTGTAGTTAGGTTGCGCAGGCCTAACCACAAGTTGGCAAGAACAAGTTTAAATTAATCTGTTATAAACAAAAGCTAGTACTTTTGGTTGTTTGGCCCAGTACAGTCAAGATACAGAAATCAGCTTAGGTATACAGCATAAAAAATGGGTGTGTGAGTATTCAACAAAAACTTTTGCTCGACATATGAGCATATTACAAATATTGATCAAAATTTTGACAATGGTCAAAATACATTATACATAAGCCTTACTCACCTAAAATTTGAACACAACATGCAGTGACAGTAACATGTTTGCATGATATTAAAAGTTAGGGAGTTGCTGCAGAAACCTAGTGTGACAATAGTCAACACAACAAGGTCAGTCAATTACATGACATGTTAACCATAAAGCAGAACAGTGCTGCACTCCATAAATGAACAGGTGAAGTGAGTACCCGTGCACTGGCACACACTAATGGAGCAAACAAATTGGTTAACTTAAGGTATTCTTAATTACCAGGATGCATTTAAGCATTTACAGCATTTCTATATGTATCTCCCATAATAAAGATAGGTGGCCAGCCTACTTATTAAATTACTGTGAATCAAGGTCACAAAAATGTGCAATATTGGCACAGAGTATTGGTTCATAGGTAAGGCAAAAAGACAAATTGATTTAAAAGAATGTTTCATACAAAATTGTCCATCAAGGGATTAAAAATTAAACATATGTACTTAAAAAAAACAATTGACCATACACATAAATAATGAGAGCAATTGTGCCTGTACAAAATTATGTAAAGCACACAAGACAAACAGAAAGGCACATAATGAGTGTGTAGATATCCAGTTGCACATAATAATAATTGTAACCTGAGTGATTATCATCTGGTGAGTAACAGGAACTATTAAGTAGCTTAACAATAAAAAGGACTTGTGAGGATTATGAGGAGACAATCTTCCCACGGGGACGCAAGTTGTATCTCTGGGGTGACGAGACAACAGGTACCACAGGAACATCCTCACTTATATCTGCTACATGGTGACTTTGGTCAGCTGGAAGCGTTTCACGCTGTTCAACCACAGGAGAGACATCAGGATCCTGTTCTTGGATAGTAGATTCTGGAAGAGGTGAGACCAAAGGACTCGAACAATAATTATCGCTCAAGTTAACATTATTAGTTTGTCTGGGTGGAGCCCAGAAAAGAAGGTTTATGTGTCTCCTTAGTAGAGGTGCATTAGGATTTTCACATTCCTGAATAAGCATAATAATTTTAGAAATAACCTTTTTTACAACATATGGACCCTCATATTTTGAATTGAATTTATTTGGCGACTTAAGGTATACTGTGTCACCAACAGAAAACTTACGTAGATGTCTTTTGGCATTAACTTTAGTATTTTGGCTATTTTGGGCAGATTTTAAGTTTTCAAAGGTTTGCTGCATCAATGTTGCAGTGGTATCACACAAGTTCTGGACATAATGAGATACATCAAGATGAGGCATATTACAATCAAAGTTAAATGTATCAGTTATTAAAGGAAGTGCCCTTCCAAAATGCACAAGATTAGGTGATGCCTTAGTGGCAGGGTGAATTGAAGAATTATATATTGCACAATGTAAGGCGAGAGCATGTCTTAGTGACACTCCAGATTTTTGTAAGGCATAAATGGTGTTTTTAATGGATCTATTTACCCTTTCTGAAATTGCATTTGCTTCAGGGTGGTAAACAGTTGAATGCTTTAACTGAATGCCAAACTTTTCAGTGAAGGTATTAAATACAGCAGAGGTAAATTGAGTACCATTATCAGTTAACAATGTCTCAGGACGACCAAAAATATTGATGTAATTAAATAAAGCTTCTACCACATCATTTGCCTTGATCCTGCTTAGGGGATACAGTTGAAGATGGCGAGAAAAATGATCCACAATATTAAGCACAAACACATTATTTTCAAATGGGCCTAGGATATCCATGGATACTATCTGCAAAGGCCTTTCAGGAATGGGACTAGCCTGAAGTGGAGCTTTATGTATGTTTAAATTCTTGGTGGTAGCACAAGTTGAACAATTTCTGATAAATTGCTTGACCTTCTGAAACAGACCAGTAAAGAAATATCTTTTGGCCACAAGCTGGAATGTTTTTGCCACACCTAAATGAATAGTGTGAGCAATTCCAATGGCCTTATTAAGTAAGGACTCAGGTAGACAAATCCTCTCCCCATGGTGACCATCCTTTGTAGTCATGAGGACCATAGAGTCTTTGTCGATTACAAACTGTCTGTCATCAGAACTTCCATGATTTATAATCTTATTATAAATGGGACCAAGCTTTTTATCTTTAATTTGTGCAGACAATACCTCCCCTGGTGTTATTTCATTTAATAGACTATTTTGCACAGTTGTCAACCTTAAGACCTTTTCAAAAACTATTTGCTTATTCAGTGTGCCCTGGTTATCATTTACACTATTATCAATATAAAACACATTATTAGATTTACATAAAAAAGATGGTAAAAACTTGTGAGTTTCTTCTTTACCATGACCATACCTATTAACAGGCTCAACCAAGGAATTATTTACAGACTTATGATTACCAGATTGCACCACATTACAATTAGAGCTATTATTCACAGTATGAGTATTAATGGATTCATGATTTATACAAGGCAAAATTTCATTTGATTGTAAGATTTCAGGATGAGATTCAAGTGTTTGAGTGACAACATTAGGTTCTCTGGATAAATAATCAGGCATAAAATTTTGTTTACCAGGTATATGGGAAAAAGTGAAAGTGTACTCACTTAAAGTCATTAACCACCTAGTTATGAGGTTGGCAGGAGAACTAGTCTTCCTGTAATGCTTAAGAGGTTTGGAGTCAGACAAAATATGGAAATGACGGTTATAAAGGTAGTGTCGAAAGGCTTCACAAGCTTTCACAATTGCCATTAACTCCAGTTTAATTGCTGGATAATTAGATTCGGCTTTATTCAAAGTCTTGCTGAAGTATGAGATTGGGTGGAACTGGTTATTTACCTTCTGAAGCAAAACAGCAGAAATTGCTTGCTTAGATGCATCAGTATTGATATAAAAACTGGCACTCCAGTCTGGCTGGATAACAAAAGGTGCCTTGAAAAAAATGGCCTGGAGCTTTTGAAAAGCCTGTAGTTCTTCAGGATCCCATTTGAGGGGAACAGATGGTGAAGTCATCACATTTAATGGGTACATGAGCTAAGCATATTTAGGTATTAAATGTCGATAATATCCACATAACCCAATAAAGCGTTTAAGATGTTTCTTGGTTTTAGGAGGTTCAAAAGCAGTGATTTTTTGGATATTGGTAGACACTGGAAAAATTTTACCATGAGCTATTTTGAAACCTAGATAATTAATTTCTTCTGTGTGAAAAGTACATTTCTGAGGACAAGCAGTTAAGTTATATTTAATGAACAGATTGAATAAGGTTTTAAGCTTAAGAGAAGTTTCCTCAAAAGAATTACTACAAATGACAATATCATCTTGGTATGCAAACACACCAGACAATTTGGATTCTTCTATTACAGAATCAATTAGTGCCTGGAAAATTGAAGCTGCAGTCTTCAACCCAAACACCAATCTTTTGTAACGAAAGGATCCCCACATTGTAGTGAAGGTTAACTTATCATGATATTCCTGAGGTAAATTAATTTGATGATAAGCATTCTTAAGATCAACAGAAGAAAAATATTTAAACTGAGCCATGGCTGAGATTATATCCTGGATTTTAGGTAGAGGGTAAGACGAGTTCTGGATGATTTGGTTAATTAGTCTCAGATCCAAAGCTAATCTGAAAGCAACATGACCAGAAGAGTCAGGCTTCTTCTTGACCAGCAGCATGGGACAAGCCCACTCAGATACACACCTCTCTATGATTCCAGCTGCCTGAAGTTCCTCTAATTGCCTCTTTGCTTCAGTTTGCAAAGATTGGGGAATTGGGAAAGGGAGAGTTTTGACAGGGAAATCATGAGAAAAGTTCAATTTAGGAATTATTTTATCGGTGTGACCAAGAGTGCTGAGAGATGCAGAAAAAGCTGCAAAATTATCACTTAACATGGTGGACAGAGATTGTCTTTGACACTGTGATAAATGATTTAAATCAAAATTAGTAACAGAAAATTCTTTACGTCTAGCCTCTAACATTTCACCAGATGGTTGAATTACATTAACTGATTCATAAGTATCATTAGTATTATACATGAGACTACATTCTTCAGAAGTATTTGAATTTGTGCATAACAACGAACACTCATGTTTGTTTAAATTAGATACATGATCATTTTCAATCAGTGCATCCTGCAGTCTGCCAACTGCCATATTTTTATTGAGATGTACTGAGGCATTAGACAGATTAGTTATACATATAAAAAAATTGAAATCTTTGCCTTGATTAATATACTCATGAACTGATGGATATACAATAATATTATTGTGGTTTGAAGGTTCAAACATAAAGTAGTTGTTGACATTATCATTACTATGTATCTTAGCACCCACCTGTACATATTTACTTTCATTAGGTGGTACAATGATTTTTTGAATTAATTTTACAGTATTATCAGGTAATGTATTAGGTGAGCTGGTCGCAATACAGTTTTTTACACAATGTACAGAATTACTACATTTATTTCTACAGTTAGCATTGTTATTAATTTCAGACACCACATTTTGTTGATTTTCGGGTAATAAAGGTACAGTAATATCATTAATTTTTACAGATTTATCAAGGGTATCTAAGATAACCCTATTAGCATTAATGAAGTCATAGCCAAGCAAGAATGAAAATTGTTTGTCCTGAATATCAGTGACAAAGAAAGACTGTTTGAAAAATTTGTTTTGAATTTTAAATGTTAAGATTATACAAGCCAAGAAATGGATTTTAGAGTTAAGTGTTGATATGACAACACTTCTAGAAATATTTTTATAATGTAAACTGTCCTTGTTTTTGTAAAAGAACTCACTATCGATCAAAGAGATGGAAGATCCTGTGTCAATTAATGCATTACAGTTAAAATTGTTAATTTTTAATTCAATTAATGGAAGTACAGGATTTCTGGTTGACACATTAAAATTAAGATGCAAGGTATTATCATTATTAGAAGCTTCACTAAACTCAGTCTGTGTATTAGCATGACTCTGCATTCTAATTACACAGTTGGTTTGAGTAGCAACAGTTTTAGCTATTATAGGTTCACACTGAGGATTTACATTATAGTCAACGGCGGCATTAACTGATGGATGAGGCAAAAGTTGAGAACTGACACCATCAGGTACATCAGCTCTCATTGAGTTTACAGAATTACCATTATAGGAAGCAGCATTTGGATTCAGATCAGACATATAATTACTGCGATTATGACTTCTATATGAATTAGATCTGCCATTATTATTTACATTATTTCTTCGAGGGTGCTTATTTGACTGATTTTGCAAGGCATGCTTTAGTTTGAAACAATTCTTGGCAGTATGCCCTGCCTTCTCACAAAATTGACAGACCATTCTCTGCTTAGGCTTGAACTTACTATTATTAGCATTATTATGACGTACCCTGTTATTATATTTATAGCTCACATTATTTTTTACATAATTACATTTTTGTGGGCTTACACTAGACACTATCTGCGAGTCATTTTTCGTACACTGGGAACTTGATCCCTGGCTTTAACAAAAAGACGTCAGCACTACTATCCACTGCTTCAGAATTTGAAGCACCAGTTATATGAGAGTCAATGGATTGAAGTGTTTGAGCTCTCCTTACAGCAATAGAAAACTCCTTTACATCCTCTTTTAAAAGCTGAGTTTTAATTGAAGAGGGTAAAGCAGCCATCAATTGTACAGATTTCAAAGAATCAATGGTATTCCTATCCTTGATTTGTGGATAGAGTTTTGTTATGTGCTGAGACAGTCTATACGAAAAGTTTTTTACTGATTCACCTGGTAGCAAATTTAACGTCACACATGCATAATTAGTGCACTCCTCCTTATTCAGAAAAAAATCACTGAGTTCATTAAGCACTACGTTTGGGTCATCAGACTGCAACAGGTCTTGGGATGAGCTCACAAACTTTAATGCAGCACCGATCAGTTTGGATTTTATAAATGCAGCGGTGTGCGTTGCCGACCATTTATTTAAGTCAGAGACTTGAGTTACCTGATGTTTAAACAAATTAAATGTTTCATGGTCGCCATCCCATGGAGCAATATTAATTTGAAAAGGATGTGAATTAGCCATCATACTATTATTTGATCTAGGCATAAGGCTAAACAAGTTATGACTAACACAGGCGAGGGAATAAAAATAAGTCAGCAGTGAAAGAAACAAAAAAAATGGTAGGTTTAGCTTTCTTCAAGTAATATTTTAAATATTAAAATAACACATAATACGACAAATAAAAATGATAGGTGACATGTGCATATACTTATGAAAAATACGACACTTACTAGTTACAAGCAAAATAGATTCGAAATGCATACATAATTACACACACTATAATAAATATGAATTCAATAAATAGGTAAAATGACTCACAGATACAAAACACTGGTTGAGCGTGTTAACAAAATTTAAGAAACATTTCCAATTTAGTATAGATACCAATTTACACAAAACAAAAAAAATTAAACTATTCTTGAGTCAGGGAACCACACCAAACATAAATTACTATATGCAATTAACTCAGAGCTGGTACGCGGCTCCATATGTAATGGAATAATACTATGTTACGGGATGTTATTTGGCGCGATGGTTACGGGATGTTATCCTGGTCACGGCACCATATGTAATGGAATAATACTATGTTACGGGATGTTATTTACTATGTTACTGAACCAACTGGGATACGGAACGTTAATTATGGCATTAAAATGTGGAGGGTCAAAGAGGTTAAGAATTAATAATTAGATTGGGTGACTTACACTACACTTACATTACTATTGAGGGGAGTAGATAAACAGATGCCTGTAAATTAAATTAGATGCAACAGGGTCACAAAGTAACCTGCAGCATGCGGCCATGTGCCAAAATTAGACAAATGTTAACGTGCATAACAAGACAAACTATGAAAATAATAAACCATGAAATTGCACAAGATGGCAAACCGTATAGTGTAAAACTTTATGCGTTGTGTATATTAGAGTAAGTGATAGATCTACATACCTAGAATAAAATACATAGCCTGCACAGTTTACAAAGAAAAGAATGGTGTGACTCACTGAATAGTGTAAGAAATTATATTTATTAATATTAGCATTTAAACAAAAACAAAAGTAATATCGGTATGGTCAAATGGTAAAGATAAAAAAATACTCACATTAAACACATTATTATGGTCACTTGGCCCCCCACGTGGGAACTTCTTAGGCCTAGCCTAGGAACACCTTGAGACACCTCACCACAGAGAAAAAAACAGGTCCCTGGCCATCTCTCTGCTGGAACCTGTCCTAGTGCCCACTTGGCGCGATGGTTAGCTTGGGCCAACGCCAAAGGCTGCCATATTGGCAGGTTGATCGCCATTCAGGCTATTTTACAATAAATACCCTATTTATAGTTACAAAAAAAGGGGGCCTGCATTAATAAGAAACTAATTAATAAAGTTACGAATAACTATTCGTGACAATCGATGTTTAAAAATATCGATGGTTTTTGGGCGATGTTTTATTAGCATCGATGTTTTAATATTGAATATCGATGTTTCAAAACATCGATGTTTTGTTATCGATGTCGCATCACTAGTTGGCAGCACCTGATCTGTTGATCCTTCGAATAAAGCAGTCTACAGCCTACACAATCTCTGGTGGAAAACACGGAGCCGCTCCTTCATCTTGGGGATGAGATCAAATTCACAGATACCGGGGAATATGGGAGACTGTAGAGCACTTCCCAGCCCCAGAGTGCAAACACATCTGCTACAGTGTGCCCACAAGAATTTACCTTCCATTAGTACGGTGCAACATACTATTTCGTACGATAGACCAGTAACTAAAGCATGGCTGTGTTCATCCTGTTATTGTGCAGGCGTGTGATGTTAGTGGGGAGAGCGCATTCGCTCTGAGATAAGGCAGGTATATGATGTACGTATGGTATAAGTTGCTTTCATGGGTTCTGCTGCGTGGGGGCTCTTCAACATTATTAACATTCCATCCCTCATAGATGATGAAGATATGTGTTAATACAACTGTCAGGTGAGAATTGTGTACAAATGACGTTAAATTGTTGTAGATGGTATAGAGAGATACTATGGTAAAAGATTTGTAGGAAATTAGCATTATAATAAATCATCTCTCCTTGATAGAGTCTCATCCTGAAATTATAAGCCCCAAAGAAACGGAAATACAAATACTAAGGATAAAAATTTCTCCTTTGGCTGTATAAAAAAAATTACCATTCGCAAAGTGACCGTAATCCAGAATCTTAGATCAGAGATTGTATGAGCAGGACGGACAATGGACTTCTTGTAGTCCGAATAAATCTGCTAAGATAAAAAATGAAATAAAGAAAATTTTATGGATAGATAATTGAGTGAAAGTATTTAACATTTCTTTCTATTTTATAGTTATGTAATTTCAAACATATATTTGAAGTATATTTGTCAAGCGCAGATGATGTCAAGCGCTATTTATGTTTACCCCACTCACATATTTGCGTCAGTCTCTTGTAAAACAAGCATGTGCGATCTAAAAATTATTTCTTTGTTGCTAAAATACTTTGGACCCTTATATCTCTTGGTGTTATTTTTTGTTGTCTGAAAATTGTTAAAAGTAATAATCTGAAAAATAAAATAAAAACAAAATTAATTTTTTACAGAAATCGTAAAAAAAAAAATAAACATGGATTCTTCGATAATTTCTCACCGTACTGTCTATCTAAAAATACATTTATGCTAGTATCATTTTAAGCTACAGGAGGGATTTCAATATATACGTAAGCGAAATGCGATTTATTATTCACGTGTGATTGCAGAACCGGCAACAAGCACTTTATAACAGTAGTGCTGCCATCTGTTGTGATACAACTGCATTCTTTAAAACAGCTTTATTCTTCAAATTATTTTTAAAAGAACGAAATAAATTCAACGTTAATTTGCCTTTAAAATTTATAAAGCTTAAACATAACAGGTAAAAATTGTTATTCTCATCTCTAAAATATAAAAGAAATGGGCGTGTTGAGAAAGTTTAAAAATAAAATGCTTTATTAAATCTTTATTTAAAACAAAGTAATGGATATCGTAATATTAATTATTCTTAAAATCATTTTTAATCGAAAAATCTCCAAAAACCTTATAAAAGTAGCAAATCATAGTCCATAAAAATCACGGATTTATAGGGGTGCAGTTCCTTCGTATGCGAGTTGTCAAAAAAAGTCAAGAGAATAGAGGTTACAATGCTTTAACAGTTTCTATAAGCGTGCAGAATAAATTTTAAAAAAGTACAAAAAAGGGATTTAATCTTTATATCATCTAAGGAAATGTGAAAATATACAAATGAATTGAATAAAGGGAAGCTGAAAACAGAACACCTTTAACCGGGTAGGGGTGGGGGCATCTTATTTGTCTCATTTGTCGGAACATCACCTACTACATGCTGTTAAGATTGATGTTTCGAGTAACTTGATATTATTGCTGACATTTACTGGTTTCTTTTTTTTTACCGTACAGCAGTTTTACCCAATATTTCACTTTAGTTACGATACTGTTTACACCAAAGTTCTGAATCAATGTATTTTGAGCCATTCAAGTAAATGCCAGCTGTTGTAAGACGTTCCCAGGTCCGGGGTAAGAGGGTACAAGTCTCAAGGTCAGGTACTTGGGTTTGACGAGAAACGTAAGAAATATATTGACAACAGCTCGCTGAATACGCGACAAGACAGATTAAGGTTTGATATGTGTTTTAAAAATTCTTGATCATTCTGTGATCATTCTGTGGTGGCAAAATGCTGAAAAATGCTGTTTTTTTATTTAAAACATATCTTTGAGACTATTCTTCTTTTACATGAAAAGATTAAGACGATTTGAATTATTTAAGACAATTTGTTCATGTCTCGGAATTTGGCAATTTAATCTGTAAATTAAATTTACACAATTACTTATGTGCATCAGATCTATCACGAAAGCTTTCAGCTTATGTCAAAGAGCTGAAAATATTCAAATGCATCAAACACCGGGTTGGGGATAGAACCTTCGTATATCGACCTGTATTGGAAAGTGATTTAAAATCTTGCTCGTGATCCTCCTTGATCTCGCTGCATATTTCTGAGATCATATCCCGTCTTTGGTGAAGAAGGATGTGTGCTACAAATCCCCAAAGAAAATTCCTTTTCAGAAATACCTTTTATGTTTTCCAAATTTTTCCATTTGCATTCAAACCTGTTTTTGTGGGGTCTATTTTTGTGTGAATTTTTTTTTTGTGCTCTTGTTATGGTATGATTTTTTTATGTGTAAAGTGAATATAAAAAAAATGTCCATGAAAATACAATATTTGAATAAAAAATATCAATAAAAAGGAAGAAATTAACTAAATGGGAATGTTAAGCGATATTTTTTGCAGGTTTTAGTGTATTTATTTTTTAATTTATGGAGTCAATGTTTCACGGTACCTAGATTTCTCTACCAGTATTAATTTTTACGTTAAAAAAAAACCTGTGACTGTGAGTGATTTTTGCTGCAAAAATGTAAATGTTCTTGGAAACTATGTAAATAATAGAGAAAAAGAATATTTTTTGTTATTCTCATCTCAGCAGTAAGCTATATGCCAGAAGGTCTTTGGTGGAGGGGGCGTGAGCTGGAATCATGTAGATTTCCGGGGAATCAAGTAGATTTATCTGTTTCGGGAAGAGAGGGCGGGTAATTAGGTGGAAATTGAGGTTGATGACGAAAATACCTCCACTCTTTGTGCGTCAGAAGCCCGGGTCAAGCAGAAACAACATCATTCCACCTGGATTCTTACGTCTGAAATCATCAACAACGAAAAATAAACAATACGTTGTAAAAAAACTGAAAGTAAAATATTTTGCAGGAATCATCTTAATATTTTTACCAAATAAAATTATGACCCCAGAACAAGGAACAATATCCTAAAGATAAAATATTCACTTTTGTAAAAAGAAAAACGTGTCCGCTACTTAAATTTCAATAAAAATCGCTGGCACTGGAACTGCAGTTTTAATAAAAAATATTTATGCAGAAATGGAACGGAAGTTTGTACTAGTGTTACTATTTTGGAGTCATACTGATCGCTTTCTCTACTGTCACAAACTGTTCAGTCTTCATAGGATATTTGCGAAATATTAAATTTGCCCTGCTCTAAAATATAAACAGAATCTACGATTTTAATTATAAATATTCAGCAAATCGTGAAAGAATAAAATTAATTCCTAATCTCCCCCTGTCATAGGGACATGACAATAGTGTAACGGCCAGGGGCAGGAGAATTGAAAATTACGGGACAAAGTAAAATAATTGCTAAATGTAAGAAAGAAACATGGCAAATGACGGGCAATAAAAGAGAAGGGGAGAGAGCCAACAATATAGCGAAACTAAATATATAGATTGTGCTTGTAGCAAGAAGTATAAGATAGAAGTTGAAGAGAGTGAGTTGCAACGAATAGAAGAAAAGAAGAAAGGGAAGACTAAATTTATGATGGCTATAAAACAGGCCACCCTGCTTGATGCCGGAGCATGGGAAAAAGTTAAACTAGAAGGGAGAATTTTATAAATACCGCCCTCGATGCTTATTGGTGAAAAGGGGATTGAGAAGAGGCAGCCCCGGACGAATGACGATGGCATGGTAATAATATGACCAGTGGAAATTGTAAGAGGTGGAGTCAGCATTAATAAGAGAAAATAATATGAAATAAGATGGGGAGGCACATAAGAAGGAGAGTTAGTCAGAAGTTTAAAAACAAGTAGTAGTGCCAATCCGATGAATATGTACGAAAAACCCCCGATGATATAAATATAAGTCGTGGCCCATGCAAAGGGGCCCTAATACCTAGGAAGAGAGCGACCCAGTGTCCCGTGCCGAGGGTCTGCAAGGAGTGAAGGAGTCATATAACATATGATGAGAGTGCCCCGGTGTCCCGTGTAGAGTGTCTGCCATGATTGAAGGAACCTTGTACCAGACGAAAAACGTGCCCTAGTTCACGTGCGATGATAATACAACGAAGTTCGTCCTTACGAGTGCCAGCTGCTCATCATAGTGATCCAACAGTCATCTTTCGAGGTACCAACTTTTGCGTTTCCTTTTTATATTACCGTCATTGCTTCTCAGTGTGTAGCCTTAATAAATAATATAGAGCGCGATGAGGATGTTATTTGAGTATAAAATGTTAAGGAGATGACCGATAATTCGTAAAAAAACAATTTAATTAATATGATGTTATCTAATATATAAAAATGAATGTTTGTCTATCTGTAATTGTATAGAAATCCACAGTTTAGGAGCAACGATCGTGAAATTTTACATACAGGCGTCTTTAAAAACAGCCGAGGGTCTGAAGAACTTCAAAAATCGATATTAATTACCGTTAATTTTTAATTAATAAAAAACCAACAATTTTTTAAACTAAATGTAAGCTGTTACTCTTTGTGGAATCACCCCTCTGAATATGGCATCCACGTTAGGGTTAGCTGGCAAACAGCGAGTGAAAAGATAAAAATAAATAAAGTCAAAAAGTTTCAAGTCATATATTAAACCAGAATAATAAATAAAAATAATAATCTTTCAAGTCAGATTTTATACTCTAAAATAAATCGGATCCAACGGCATATTGACACTCTCACACGCGATGGAAAATTCGAATCAACCACGCTAAGTGTCACGAGATCTTTTTTAATCGCTACTGCAATCCCCCTTGCTTATGTCTTTGTGTCTATTGAAGAGTTAAAGACTAAGCTTCTATCCTGCTAACGTATTTCTCACTTAAAACTCCTCGTACTCCATAAATGTATGTATATTCACAAACCCATAGCAACTTTCCAAAAAACTCATTGCGTATATCTTTTACTTTACTCAACAGAGTCGTGTGTCATCGTGGCGCATTCGTTAAAACGGTTCATTTGGTACCCTGTAAGACTCGAATTCGAGTAAGGGATCGTGCAGATTTTGCTGAACCTGTATTTTCAGCTTTTTTATGAAGGCCTTTTTTATTTCAGCTTTTATTTTATTATTTTTAAAATTATTATCTTTATTTTATTTTATTATTTTTTAAATTATTATTTTTATTTTATTTTATTATTTTTTTTAATTATTTTTATTTTTTTTTTCAGCTTTTTTATGATGAAAGACCGAATATAGCTGAAATCTGAGGAGTTTATTATACATTTATATATTTTTAATTGGTTTTCATATTATGAATGTGTATAACATTTCGTATGTTTTTTTCTATGTAATTTATACTGTTTTTAGTTTTTTAATGGATTTTGGTAAGTTTATTATAAATTTATATATTTTATATTTTACTTTTCAGGATTTTTTGCTCCAATGATAAAGGCTAAATCTTTTCTATGTTATTTATACTGTGTTTAGTTTTGAAATTGATTTTGGTTAACAAACATTCATCAATAATTTATTTCTGGGCTTTGTATTGCTAACAATTAGGATAACCAACAATTTTTGAAGGATGCTATTCTCGATTCACAGACGTGCAATAGATGGCGCCACTATTTTAAACTTTTAGTATTCCATAAACCAACACCTCCTAAACGTTCATTTAGGAGGTGTTGCATAAACCCGCACTTCGCTACGGAGTACATTCAAATTAAATATAATGTCAGTGTATGCAATTTATGCCAATATATATATATATATATATAGATATATATATATATATATATATATATATATATATATATATATATATATATAATAAATACGACGATCAATGTATACGAATGATGTAAAAAAACAAAATAATATATTAATAAAAAAATCGTTAGGGATATTTTTATAGACAAAATAATGTAGAAGAAAATATTCAAATTAAATCTCATAGGACATACTAAAGAATATAGTACAGTTAATGTAGTACAGTTTGAGGAACATATCTTTTACATTATTTTAATATTTTTTTGAATAATGTCCAATCGTCTGCCGCATTAGCAAGAAAAAAAGTATTTTTTTGCCTATTTCGTTGTTATATGAAGATAAATTTATTTAAAGTAACAGAAAAAGAAATCACGTGATCAGCGTTTAATAAATTAACATTTTACATGCCAATGTTCCTTTTCGTAACACCATGTTTAATATTTTTTTAAAAATAAACTGTGATATCTGTCAGTTTGAAAAAATTACCGTATATTATAGAAGGCATGATTGATTGTTTGACTTTTTTTTCAAATATGAATATTTTCGCGTAGAAAAATTTCTAAAAATCAGCTTTTTTCACAATTTTTACAGTACGTAAGAAAAAAAATTCTATAAAATTCCTAAAAATTCAAATCCACCCAAAAATTTCCTCATCGTACTTGCAAAGGACAAGTTTAACGAGTTAATAAAATAAATTAAAATAATAACAAGAAATATTTCCTCAAGACTGCGTAAAAATGCAATGTTCCAAAAAAGGAACATTGGCATGTAACGATATACAAAAGCAGTGATATCACACGTGATCAGTGATTCTGCCGTCAATCAGTGATTCTGCCGTCTGATTACTTAGAAAATTCAGCCGAACTTACAAAGCTGTACACCCTACAAAAAGGAGACTCTTTAGACGTCGACGCAAATTACATTCGGCAGTTTTTTGGATTACTGTTGTTTAGTGGCTACCACTCAGTACCTGATGAAAATACATATTGGAGCTCTCAGGAAGATTTGCATATCCTAATTGTTAACAGTACAATGCCCAGAAATAAATTTCGTATGTTAAAAAAGTATTTCCACATTGTTGATAATAGTAAATTGGAACCAGGTGATAAATTAGGAAAAATTTCTCCCTTTTATAAAGATGTTGGAAAAAATTTTCGTCAATTTGGATTTTTTCATGAAAATATGAGTATCGATGAATCCATTGTTCCGTGTTACGGACATCGTTCGGCTAAGGTGTTCATACGTGGAAAGCCAATTCGCTTTCGTTTCAAAGTTTGGATGATCTGCTCAGCAAATGGTTGTCCTTATGCTATGTCTATCTACGGTGAAAAAAGTTCGAAAAATGAAAATTTGCCACTTGGATCAAAAGTTGTCTCCGAACTATTATCTTTTATTGACAATCCAGAGAAACGCAAAATATTTTTCGATAACTTTTTTTACATCGTACAGTCTGCTGACAGATTTATCTAACAGAGGCTTTAAGGCAATCGGCACAGTACGAGATTCCAGAACGGGACAATGTTCTCTTAAAACAGCAAAAGAAATATCGAAATTTCAACGTGGAGAGTTTGATTACCGATGCGATGGAGAAGTTTATATGTGCCATTGGAACGATAGTTTTGTTGTAACTATTACATCAAATTTTATCACTCACGAACCATTAGGAAGAGCAAAAAGATATGTCCGAGCTAAAATAAAAGTTGATTTTCCTTAACCTTACATTATAAAATTATATAATAAAGGAATGAGTGGAGTACACCTGTTGGACCGACTTCCTGGAAGTTATCGACCAAAGTTACGCAGCAAAATATGGTACTTTATTCCTTGATCATAGTGTGGCATGTAAAAGGTTAAATTCTAAAAATTAATCTTTAAAAATTCACCAAAAATCATAAAATGGAGGTAAAGATTCAAAAAAGATTTCATATTAAAGGAATTTTTATGATCTTTTTCGTGATATAAATTTTATAACCCTCAAATTATTATTATTTTAAATGCAAACTTAAAAAAAGTTACTAAAACAACTCAAAAATTCAATTTTAAAAAAATCTAAGAAGAATTTTTCAAAAATCTTTCTTAGTGCACCTCTACACTATAAGAAGAATCGCCATGCAAAATTTCAGCCCTTTTATTTCCCGCGGTTTGGTCTGTACGTTGTATGTGAGTCAGTCAATCAGTCAGTCAGTCAGTCAGTCAGTTACGGAACTGTTATATATATATATATATTACTAGCTGAAAACCCGCACTTCGCTACGGAGTACATTCAAAGTAAAAACATCGGTGAATGTATGCAATTAATGCCAATATATATATAATAAATACGACGATCAATGTATATAATTGATGTAAAATATATATATATATTTATAAAAAAATCGTAAGGGATATTTTTATAGACAAAATAATGTAGAAGAAGATATTCAAATTAAATCTAATATAAAGAATACTAAAGAATATAGTACAGTTAATATAGTACAGTTTCTAGAACATTTCTTTTACTGTATTTTAATATTTTTTTGGATAATGTCCAATCGTCTGCCGCATTAGCAAGAAATAAAAAATTATTTTTTGTCTATTTAGTTTTTATGCACGTGACGATAAATTTATTTAAAGTACCAGAAAAAGAAGTCACGTGATCAGCATTTAATAAATTAAATTCTAAAAATTAATCTTTAAAAATTCACCAAAAATCAGGAAATGAAGGTAAAGATTCGAAAAAGATTTCATTTTAAAGGAATTTTTATGATCTTTCTCGTGATATAAATTTTATAACCCTCAAATTATTATTTTAAATGCAAACTTAAAAAAAGTAAAAAAAAACAGCTTAAAAATTTAATTTAAAAAAATCTAAGATGAATTTTTCAAAAATCTCTCTTAGTGCACCCCTACACTATAAGAAGAATCGCCATGCAAAATTTCAGCCCTTTAGGTCCAGCGGTTTGGTCTGTGCGTTGTATGTCAGTCAGTCAGTGAATGAATGAATGAATGAATGAGTCAGTTACGGAACTGTTATATATATATAGATATTAGCATTAATTGCATACACTGACATTGTATTTAATTTGAATGTACCGTTCGTTTATGAACACCTGGTTTATGGAATACTAAAAGTTTAAAATAGTGGCGCCATCTATTTATAATAAACCTACCAAAATCCATTAAAAAATTAAACACAGTATAAATAACATAGAAAAAAAAGCATACGCAATGTTATACACATTAATAATATGAAAACCAATTAAAATATATAAATGTATAATAAACTCCTCAGATTTCAGCTATATTCGGTCTTTCATCATAAAAAAGCTGAAAAAAAATTTTAAAAAATAATAAAATAAAATAAAAATAATAATTTAAAAATAATAAAATAAAATAAAGATAATAATTAAAAAAATAATAAAATAAAAGCTGAAATAAAAAAGCCTTCATAAAAAAGCTGAAAATACAGGTTTAGCAAAATTTGCACGATCCCATACTCGAACCCGAGACTTACGAGGTACCAAATGAACCGCTTTAACTACTACGCCACGATTATACACAACACTGTTGAGTAAAGTAAAAAATATACGGAATGAGTTTTTTGGAAAGTTGCTATGGGTTGGTGAATATACATACATTTATGGAGTAAGAGGAGTTTTAAGTGAGAAATAAGTTAGCAGGATAGAAGCTTAGTCTTTAACTCTTCAATAGACACAGAGACATAAGCTAGGAGGATTGCAGTAGCGATTAAAAAAGATCGTGACACTTAGCGTGGTTGATTCGAATTTTCCATCGCGTGTGAGAGTGTCAATATGCCGTTGGATCCGATTTATTTTAGAGTATAAAATCTGACTTGAAAGATTATTATTTTCATTTATTATTCTGGTTTAATATATAACTTGAAAATTTTTAATTTTATTTATTTTTATCTTTTCGCTCGCTGTTTGCTAACCCTAACGTGGACGCCATATTCAGAGCGGTGATTCCACAAAGTGTAACAGCTTACAAATTGTTGGTTTTTTATTAATTAAAAATCAACGGTAATTAATTTCGATTTTTGAAGTTCTTCAGACCCTCGGCTGTTTTTAAAGACGCCTGTATGTAAAATTTCCCGATCGTTGCTCCTAAACTGTGGATTTCTATACAATTACAGAGATACAAACATTCATTTTTATATATTAGATTATTGCTATCTTTATATCGTAACGTTAACTTCATGCGCACGCATTATTTTCCTATGCTTTATTTTATCTTTATAATAGCGTAATTTTCATATGATTTTAAACAACAATAATTTTTAACTGGCATTCAATTCGCTGTTAAAACTTTATATTTACACCCTATTTAAAAGAAGTAGGGTGTAAATTTTTCAAAGAGGATGTTTCAACACCCAACTTCAAAGAAGTAGGGTGTAACTTGTAGGGTAGAAAGTTGGTAAAATCAAAATTTTGTGCAATGTATTTAATTTCTCGATTAAAAGTAGTTTTTTTCTAAAAATTAATTTATTTCGCTTGAAAAGCTAAATATTTTATGCACGCGGTTTATATTATTATTACTATCTTTATATCATAACGTTAACTTCATATGCGAGCATTATTTTCATATGCTTTTTTTATTATCTTTATAATAGCTTTATTTTCATATGCTTTTAAACAACTATCATTTTTATTCATATTATGTTGGTTTTTTATTAATTAAAAATTAAGAGTAATTAATTTCGATTCCGGAAGTTCTTATTATCTTTATTTTCATATGCTTTTCCATTTACGAATTATTCAAATGTTGGTTAAAAAACTTATGTAATTTATACATTTGCGTGAGTTTAATTATTGTAATTAATAAATTTATATTTTTGGAGAGGATGTTTCAGGTTTTAGTGGTACTATGATGAAAGGCTGAATCTACCAAAATTCTGAGGAGTTTATTATGGAGAGAAAAGGAATTTAATATGTAGAGCATGTTTATAGGAGTTTAATGTGGAGAGGAGTTGAATGGTTTGCAGCCCTCAATCAAACACTTCATTTTTTAAGAGGCAACGCTAGAGTCATATCATGGTTCTATTGGAAATTTCTGCTAAACCTGTAATTTCAGCTTCTATTTTTGCCCAAATGATAAAAGGCTAAATCTAGCTGAATTCTGAGGAGTTTATTATAATTATATATATATTTTTTATTGGGTTTTCATTTTATTCATGTGTATAAGATTTCACATGTTTTTTTCTATGTTATTTATAACGTGTTTAGTTTTAAATTAATTTTGGTTAGCAAACATTAGACAATTTGACATTTTTACTTTTCAGATTTTAGCGCTACAATGATGAAAGGCTGAAATTCCTGAATTCTGAGATTTGTATAACATTTCACATATACTTTTTCTATGTCATTTATACTGTTTTAATTTTTAAATTGATTTTGGTTAACAAATATTGTTAAAATCCCGGGCAACGCCGGGTACTTCAGCTAGTGCTTATATATATGAGTAAATATTGGTAGTAATGGAACATGGTTATATGAGTGATTATGTTTATAAAATGTTATCATAATAAGTGAATGAATTAAATATATAAGTAGTAGAGAATTAATTTAGTAGTAATGAAGTTGAGAGTATATGTGTAGATGAAGTACGAAATATTGTCATAATAATTGAATGTACTAAATATATGTGTCATGGTGAATTAAATTAGTAGTAATGAAGTTGTGAGTAATGTGTAAATGAGGGATAAAATATTTAGTAGGATCGTATCATATTGTTTATGTGTTTAATAATCAATAAATTAATTTGTCAGTGTAAACCAGAGTTGATTCCATCATTTGGGAATCACAATTAATCAATGTACTATCCACAATCTTAAACAATCTTAAGCAATGAATTCAAAATCGTTATTATCATTATAGAATATTTAATATCTAATACCCCAATCAATTAATTTCTCCTTTTCACCGCCACACCCCCCAAATCAACCCTTTGGAACGTTTGAAGCACACCAACCCCTGTTTGGTTTTAGAGACTTTCCAATCAGTAATAAATATTTTTATAATATTTTTTCAGTGTGGCAGGTACTTGTCTGTCTGTAACGGTAGGTACTTATCTAACATTGACCCACGAAGTTCTGCTGGCTACGCTATGTGGTGCTCCCATATAGGTGAGCCAGCATTTCTCCCTATTAAAGGGACGACACGGAAACGACGAAGCGTTATACGGGATTTGAACCCAAGCTCACTGCATGACAGCCCAGAACGCTAACCACTATAATATGTGGGTGTCGTTTTTCATACTAAATTCCTATTATTCTTAATAAAAAATAACGAGCCCTTTCCTTCAATATCCTGCATACCAAAACTCATTTTGATCTTCCTGGCAGTGATCTTATCATTTCCCACTCTGAACCAGAGCATTTGCCCTGGAAGTAGGATGTACTTTGAGCCTATAATCATTTTTGCATCCAGGAGGCTTTCCATTTTCACCCTTTATTTTTCTGACAATAGCAGTCAACTAACCTACATAGGAAAGAACCAATGTCTATCACAAAGTTCTCAACAAAGTCGGTAATTCCCACCCCCCACAATTATTGAGGCTATTCTGAAAAATGGAATGTATTATAAATTATGTACAATTAGTTAAATTGTAGTTTGTTTTTTATCTAATCTGCACCAATCAATTAAAGTTATTTAGTGTCACAGATTAAAATCAGTTCTTGAATTGCGGTATTATTTTTAGTCTGTTATTAGTCTATTGTCATTAACTTTAGTCTATTGACAAATTAGTCCTGAATATTGGCCTTAATATTGGTCCTGAATTAGACCTGAATATTGGGAGGTTGGTCTTTACTTGTTTAAACTTGTTTGATCACGTAATCATCAGACGCGTCAGTTGCATTTCAGCTGCTGTAAGAAGTGGTCGATTGTATGATTTGTTTTTTTCTAACGTGCATGAAAAAAGTGGATATAACTCCCAGGAAAAGGACTAGAATTTTTACCCTTAGTCAGCATACTTCTATGACTGTGAAGGATATTGATGCAGCAACTGGAGTTGGAAAGTCCAGTGTTTCCAGGATTTGTATTAATCAGAAAAATAAGTTTCGAGCAGTTTCTCCAAAACGGAAGCGTAAATGTAGACGCAAACGTAAGGCACCACCTCGGACAGACAAATTTCTTGTACGAAATAGTAAAAGGAATCCTCGCAAGACAAATACAGATCTTCAGAGAGAATTACTGGCTAATGGTGTGAGCGTTGATTCATCGACAGTACGACGAAGGCTTATTGAAGCTGGGAGATGGGCAAGAACACCAGTTCAAAAACATTTATTATCACATGCAATGAAGATAAAACGTTTGTATTGGGCCAGGAAATATCAATCTTGGACTGAAAAAGACTGTAATAAGGTTGTATTTAGCAACAAAACGCATTTTTTGTGTAAGGGTTTCGATCAACATTTGTCAGTCGAAGCGCTGGAGAAACCATCAGGGATTAACATTTTAATCAAACAGTTAAGCACCCTCAAAAGCAGATGTTTAGGGGTTATTTTACATCTGGAGGACCTGGCATCTTAGTACCTGTTGAAGGAAAGTACAAGATCTTGCTCCATGCAATAATTCAAAGCTAGTAAAGAATTTTTTTCAAGAAAAGAAATTAACAGTTTTGGATTGGTCTGGCAATTCTTCAGGTGTAAATGCCATCGAAAATTTGTGGAGCTTTGGGAACAGACGTGTGAGTAATATGGACAACTCAAACAAGAGAAAAATAATTGAGAATGTCATAAAAGTTTGGTTTCGTGATGAAGCTGTCAAAAATTTATGTTCTAAATTAGTGGAGTCCATGCCAAACCGTGTACAGGATAGCATTAAAGCTAAAGGAGGACATTTTTGCTACTAGACTGATATATCATGCATGTAAGTGAATTTATACTAATTAAACAACATATGTAAAAATTTTTGTATTTGTCCCAATTAATTTGTACAGTACTGTATTTAGTGGCTACTGATGAGAAGAGATGAATAAATGAAGCGAAATATTTTCCTTCTAATGCTTATGAGCACGTTTAGACCCTACAGGGCAGCCATACTCAACCTCGTTTTCTCTCGGGCCACATGCATATGTTTGCTAGGTTTACGCGGGCCGCAACATAGTACACTATACCTCATAATATAATAATGTAAAAAATAAAACTCAAAAGCTAAATTGATTCAAACGTTTATTTAAAAATGAGTGTGGTTTTTGATGTTGTGATAAACTTTTGACTGTTTTAGACAAATCAGGTTTACACTAGCTGCATGCTACCCTCAATACGTCATCAAGGTAAGAGTCACTAAGCCGATTTCTATATACGTAGATACAAAGATACGTAGATGCGAAAAACGTGCATAGCGGGTGGTACATTATTGTACAGTTCTGTATTTTTCAGGCACTCATTTCCAAAGTAATGTTTAAAAATGTGCTTGCCTGATAATAGTTTCAGTGTGCCCATAAAAAAGTGGTGGGCCTCGTGCAATACGCGGACCGCAGTTTGAGCAACCCTGCTACAAAGCCGCAATTAATTTTTTCTGGAATGTTTACATGGCTAAAAAAATAAACAGGTGATTGTACAAACTCAAAACTGTCCTGTTTATTTTATAACTTAACCAAAAAGCTTATTTTTTTTTAAGGAACGTTCTTACTTTTAAGTCGGGAGTTCCTCTCACTCACTCTTTTTAAATACGGTAAAATCTTGAATATAATACACACATTTTTCTCACATTTAAGTCTGCAAAAATGAGGGTGCGTATTATACTGGTGTACAAAAAAAGTATTTTTAAACATTGAATAAACGACAAACAATAGAGGAACCTGTTTTCTAGTGAAAGTGATTAAGGAATGATAATATGACAGTATTGTTTGTTTTGAATTAAAAATAAAAGTTCTTTTTTCTACCGAATTTGACATTTTCGTTTTTGTTAGTGCGAATTTTATTTATGTAAATAAATATTTGTGCAGTTTTTAAATAAAATATTGAAAAGTCATGGGTGCGTATTATAGTCGAATTTAAATTTTTCCCAAAAATTTCGCGCAAAATCAAGAATGTGTATTATATACGTGTAGTATTATAGTCAAGATTTTACAGTAATTCTTAAAAAAAATAACCTGGGATATTTTCTTAAAAGTATTTCCTTAAATGTAGTAAAGTTTTTTTTCAAGAATTCTGCAATTTCACAATTAAAATAACACAAATCTGAATAATGATTCAAAATGATGAAAAAATATCTTACATAAGTTTTTAAGGTTTTTTTTTTTTTTTGGGGGGGGGAGGACTTTTCCATTTATACGGAATAGTAAATATATCAAGGGGAATGTTGGAAAATGAGGCAAACTGGCAGTGAAAATAAAAAATTCCACGGAGGTTTTACTATTTTTTCCCCGTCAAACGTCATAAATTATTATAATTTCATGCTGTGTAAAGCTTGAATGTCACGATTCCGTGACATCGCAACTATACGACCATTACATTCCATCTGCAAATAATCATCCACTGTTGAAATCTGTATTTTTGCATAAGGGAATAAAAGCAGCAAGTTAGAGAGATTTGAAGCTGCAAAACAAGATAGACGGTAAAATCTCATTTTTTTAAATATTTCTTAGACATTAAACTCATATTTGGTGAGTAAACGTAATCTGTGCTATATGGTATTACTCGAATTTTGTGAAATTCCCATTTTAATGCCAATTATTTTCCCCTGAAAGATTTCACAGTTGAAGGTACTTAAAGAATTATTTGCTGTTATATATATATATATATATATATATATATATATATATATATATATATATATATATATATATATATATATATATATATATATATATATATATATATGTAGATATATATATATATATATATATATATATATATTGATTTAGTCCCCATATTCAAAATGTAAAATTGTGTGAAATTTAATTCTTTATGGAATAAGTTCACCTCTGACGTAACAACATTAATTTTCTTTAAAATTCATAATTTTCCCCTTTTATGAAATACCATTTGTAGATAATGAAACAAATCAGCAGTTTTAATGAAAAATTCCTGTAATGCATATAGTTTTTTTCAGTTGAGTGTGCGTACGTGAAAGTGTTTTACACATCTTCAATCAGATAACTAAATTAGTATTTTTCAAGCATTTTTAACATGATTACATAGTTTCACTCTTTAGGAAAAATCATTTCATACACGATTAGTCTTAATGCTGGAAATTTTCTTGAGCGGGAAGACTCAGTTTATATTAGGTAAAATAACACTGCAGAATTATCTCTTTTTTAACCGTAAAAATGAGACGGAAAATAAAAGCAATAACGATATTAAAGAGAGTTGTTTCATTTAATACCGAATGGTGTTTGATTTATTACCTAATATCAAAATGTTAAACTTGTAAATAAGAGTATTATTAATATTTCGCATCAGTGCTTAAGCAAACACAAAAGTTAAAATTCTGTGAATAAATCTTTGCATTAAAAGAATTAAAACAAAAAAAATTTCTGCACTTTCTTCATTGTGTATTTTGAACCTGTGTTCTTTTACAAATGAGAGCATTTTGTATTTTATATCTATATAATTGTATCTATCTACAGTGCTGGCTATAAAAATTACAACACCAGGAATGAAAGCAAATAACAAAAGTTTACATATTGTATGTATATATATATATATATATATATATATATATATATATATATATATATATATACACTGCTGGCCGCCCAAATTGCAACACCAAGAAAGACAAGAGATATCACAACAAAATTTATTTTGTAGATAACATGTTGACCAAGTATCAAATGATTAAATTTATAGACTTCAGTGAAGTATGGTTCCTGCCAAAATCAGTAGCCAGAGTAGCCGCCATTGTTGGAGATCACCGCTGCCACACGCCTCGGCATTGATTCAAAGAGACTTTGGATGAGTTCTTGGGGTACAGCAGACCAAGCAGCTTCCACACGTTGCCAAAGTTGATCTGCTGTGGCAGCTGGGGATGGAATCTGGGTCAATCGGAGAGCAACCATGGACCACGTGTTTTCTATCGGCGAAAGATCAAGAGAGCGAGGCGGCCAGGTAAGCAATTCAATCTGGCGATTGACGAAGAACCGTTGGCCAATGCGTGCCACGTGTGGTCGCGTATTATTCTGTTGAAATATGGCTGTGGGCAAGCCCTGAAGGTAAGGAAGGACAACTGGCACCAACACCTCGGAGATGTAGCGCTGGCTGTTTAAAGTACCGGCAATGCGTACTAGAGGTGTGCGAGAGTGATATCCAATACCGCCCCATACCATAATACCCGGTGCAGGACCAGCGAGGCGGTGCATAACGCAGCTGTTCAGCATCCTCTCTTCACGGTATCTCCAGACTCGAATGCGACCATCGTGGTGTTGCAGATAGAAGCGTGACTCGTCAGTAAAGACAATTCCATTCCATTCTGCCGTCCACATCCTTCTGTCATCGCACCATTGGCGGCGGAGACGTCTGTGGTTCTGCGTCAAGGGTAGACAAAGCAATGGACGTCTTGCGGACAGACCACTCTGCTGTAAACGGCGTCGAATGGTACGTGCAGACACTGGATGATGCGTTACAGACTGCATGTGCTGTGCTATGGTTCGTGATGTGACTGAGCGATCCGTCACTGCAATGCGCACAATTTGCCTGTCATCAGGTGAAGTGGTGCGCTGAGGTGAATGCGATCGAACACGCCGGTCCGTCGTACCCTCCTACATCCAACGATCACATATCCGCATTACAGTTGTTTGGTTTCGTCCAACACGACTACCGATTTCTCTGAAAGATAATCCACAATCTCGGTAGGCCACTATCCTTTCTCTGTCGAACTCGGATACTTGATCAAAAGATGATCGCTGTTTTCGACGAGTCATAATTGATCGTTTTTTTGAAAAACCACAAGAAAAACACAATTGCCGAACTTGAAATCGTCGAAATCTCCAAGCCTTAAATAGCGCTTTGAAGTGGCGCCACAGGCGCGCGTGATGTGCGTCTGCGCTGAAATTCTAATCATTTGCATATATCACCTCCGCTAATGCATGTCGTAAATTTCATGTTATTTGCATGTTTCCTTCAGGGTGTTGCATTTACAGTGGCCAGCAGTGTATATATATACATTGTCTCCCAAAACTGTTCGTACATTTGCGATTTTCAATGAAGTAGGGGTCTATCCATTAATTAAAATGAATATTTCAGAATGAGTATTTAATAATAAGATCTATAATCTATTCTTAACCAAACTACATGAAATATTTTGCAAACATCGGGCTTGTGGCAGCCCAGTGGTATAGCGCGCTGGTTTTCGGTGCCGAGGGTCCTCAGATCGAATCCTGGCGTCCCATCACGAAAAATGCCTCTGTTCGTGTCGTCCCTTTATAGGAGTGATGCTGTTCGCCTCTATAGTGCCCCCACAATAAAATGGGCAGTAAAATTGCGGCGTATTATAGGCGAATGTTTGACGACAAGTTCCTCCATATTGGAAAGAGAAATTAAAAACATAGTAAAACTTTATTTTTAAGAAACCAGTAATCAAAAAGTAACTAAAACTTTATGTCACAAAAGTCATCGTACACTTGTAAAAAATCTCTACATATTAGTAAATATTCTAATTTTTCGTTAAATTAATATTTATATCCTTTAGCATCCACAACAGCCTTTAAACGTCTGGGAATCGATTGAACTAGTTCTTTTGTAATTTCTGCATCAATGTTCATCCAGTCTTCCATCACAATTGTTTTTAGTTTGCTTTTCGTGTGAATGTCGTGTTTTCGTACTCGAACCTCCAGTTCTCTCCAAATATGTTTATTGGGTTTAAATCTGGCGATTGAGGTGGTGTTTTCAAAACATGCGGACAATTATAGAGACACCAGAATCGAACGTTGTGAACCGTGTGCTTAGGATCGTTATATTGATAAAAAAACAAAGTTGTTTCCAATACCCAAATTTTGGGCTGATAATTTTAAATTGTCTCTTGAAATATTTATATAAACACCATGATTCATTATGTCATCCAAAAATACCAAATTACCTAGTCCCGATGCTGACATGCACCCCCACTCAAGGACACCTCCACCGCCATGCTTAACTGTTCCTACTAAGATCTTGGGATTAAGTTCCTCATTTTTTCTTCTCCATACAATTATACGCCCATCGGAACTAAAAATGTAAAACTTGATTTCATCGGTAAAGAAGATATTATTCCAATACGTTTGGGCTTATTTATCATTGATAGTGCAAAGGAAAGCCTAAGCTTTCTGTTTTTCAAACACACAAAAATTCTTGTACGAGCAGAACGCCCATGTAATCCAGTTACTCTGAGAATCCAGTTACTCGTCGAACAGTTTCAGGTGAAATTGAAGTAGAAAATGTTTCATTAAATTCTGCAGAAACTTTTACAGCACTCAAACGTGGATTTTTCACAAATTTTCTAATTATAAATCTGTGATCACGTTTTGTTAACTTTGCCGGACGACCTTTTCATACCCTGTGTTCGATCCGATTTTATTCTTTAAAGCATTTTATCACATACTGCACAGTAGAATGGGATAAATTAAGTAATTTAGCAATATTCCGAACTCATTTACCACTACTATGAGGAAAAATTATCAATTTTCGAATGCTGTTCGTTGTTTCTAACTACGAGCCATTTTTAAATAATAAATAGAATATTACGGAGTAGGCAAGCAAAAATTAAAGCCAAACGATATTTCAAATGCCACCACAATTCAAAAATAAAAATAAAGCGGCAGACGATAACTTTAATTATGAATTTTTCCAAAAATATTTCAGTGTACGATGACTTGTGTGAGATAAAGTTTTTGTTACTTTTTGATTACTGTTTTTTTAAAAATAAAGTTTTACTATGTTTTCAAAATATTTCCTGTAGTTTTGTTATGAATAGATTATAGATCTTATTATTAAATACCCATTCCGAAGTATTCATTTTAATTAGTGGATAGACCACTATTTCATTGAATATCGTATGTGTACGAATACTTTTGGGAGCCACTGTATATATATATATACAGTGACCAGTGGTTATAAGAATCAACCGTTTATAAGAATCAATATCGCAAAAAAAAAAAAAAATGTATTATTTGCATGTTAAAATTTTCGCTTTAAAGAATCAATCCACCAGTTTTAAGAATCAGCTTACACTCTTCGCTTTCCTTTCATTTTTCCAAAAAAGCAACTTAAACCCTCAAAAGGCATGTAGTTCTTTCTTTATGTTTTTTAAAGAAAGTGTGATAAGATGGGATGGAATACAGTTGTAAAATGCGTTCCTTTCTTTGTTAGACATAACATAATAATTTTCCCTTTAACCCTTTAGCACATCACTGTCCTATTAGCTTGACCCGTGGGCATCTTTACCCGTCCGGGTTCGATTTCACTTTTCTCCACTAGCAAACAAACACAGGGACTCTTTTTTCCGACCTCCCACATCCTGGTTGCGGCTTCCTGGACCCTGAAACACATAAATCTTCGGCGAAGTGTCCACTATGACTTAGGTAAACGTAACATTAGTAGATTCAGCACGTCATCAAACCGTGAAACGTAAGCTAGAATGTGAATCTTCGTCTGAGACTATTGGTATTGAAAGAGGTATAAACAACCTCCTGAAAACTCCATTACGTCAAACTACCATAGAAAACTTTTACTTGCTCCCTTCCTGTAGTTGAAATGTTAAAACTGTTATGCAGGTATGTTGTAACACATATTGGATTTTTCTTTCTTCTCTTACTATAATTATGTGTATCAACTTATAAGTCTAGAAATTAAGTTGTATTTTTAAAATTATAAAAATAATTTTAACAAAGATAATTAACGTAAATTGAAGAGTATTTTATGGTAAATTATCTCATATATGTATATATAGGTGTGTTTGTACCTGTCCAAAAACCTAAATTTCGGCTATAAGAATCAACCGCTTATAAGAATCAGAAACAGTAATAACAAACGTGATTCTTATAAGCGGAAATCACTGTATATGTATATATATATATATATATATATATATATATATATATATATATGTGTGTGTGTGTGTGTGTGTGTGTGTGTGTGTGTTTTTAGTACGTCTAAGAGAAGAGCGGGACAAAACTTAGAATCTTGGCCTTGATTTAAAGAACTTCAGGGCATCAATCTTGATATGCGTATGATTGAAAAGTAAGAGAGAAAGTATCGAACAATTTAGGGCATATTACATAGCTTTTGAAATGTTACCATTCTGACGTTTAGACATTGGAGAAAATAAAGGTCTGGAACGATTTTAACGATTTAATAAAAAAGTTTAAAGATTGAAAATTCCAAGAAAATTATATAAGGCAGGGGTGGCCAACTTTTTTAAGTCAACGATCGACTTTTAGATGAATTGTTTATTCGGCGATCGACTAGTTGCTATTTTCATAAAAATGAGCATCTCTATATGACTATTATAATCTATACTTTATAAAAATATTATGGCTCGTGATCGACCAAAATCATGTCGAAGATCGACCAGTCGATCGCGATCCACTTGTTGGACACCCCTGATATAAGGTAACAAGAATTATTTAATTGCCTGCTAAAATTTTCACACTATCTAGAAATTCATGCAAATAGTTCTTGATATGCTTATGCGTATGAAAAAATAAACATTAGAAATTAACAGTAAAATAGAAAAAAACTCTATTCGGTTTTCGGAAGCAAAAACAAACTTTTTCATGAATCGACTGAACAATTCGAATGCAGAATGTTGTCGTTTCCACAACAGCACTTAAAACGGCCACTGCTTGCAAATTGTGGTATTTGTCAATCGCTTATGAAACAGGGGATCTGTTTATGTCTTCCAAATTCAAAGGATTTTTCTTTTAAATTTATAATGAATTTCTAAGATTTTTCATCTATATCTGAATTAACTACTTTTAGATATTTTATTCTCTGTGTGTGGGAATAATTTATAAAAAAATTGGAAGAATAATAAGATAAATTTTATCTGTCTTTTAATGTTATGTTATTAAGAATACAATAATCCAGAAGTTTACGCTACATTTTTCTCTTGGTATGGCACATTTTAGAAAAAATATCTAAATATGATTTATATCTACTTTTTTCTTTCAAATGAGAGACATAAATTACCCTCCAATAATTGTTGAACTTCGAAGTCTGTAAAACATTTTATCTTTATTATTGCCTAAGACGGTAATTAAAACCAAGTTAATTAAATTCAGCGTTATGTACCATTACATCATCAGAGAAAAGAAGGGTAGGAGATAACAAAATGCAGCTTACACTAACATTTATCACCAGAAAAGTCAACTTATTTATAAATTTTGCCCAGTGAACGCATCTCTTTTCCTATATTGATAAACATTCTCAGACATTGGTCAGACGCTTTGAATGAACACCTGCGGGGTAATCGTCAGAAATGGATAGGATTTCTATTCTGAAATTCTGAATACACATTTTGACGAATGCGTCTGCTATTTTTTTCCATTCTTATGAAAATAGGATATCTGAATGAAAGGTGCGATTTTTATGCAACTCCTTGGAATGCTCTTGGCCTAAGTAGCATTCCAAGCTAATACTTTATGTTCCTCTTATTCAGATGGAACATAAAGTAAGTATTTCATGTTTATTTTCATAAGCAACTATTTTACGAAGAAACTCAGTTTTACTCTGTTTTATTTTGTGTAGTCACTACAGATAATGTTCAACACTCAGGTTAGAATAATTAGTGTTATGAGACTGGCAAAAATATTAGAAGAATTTAGAAATGTCTCAGTAAATTAAATCATGAGACAATTCTCTCAGTAACTGTATACATAAGCGCTCAGAGCCGGTCCCACTGGCGCCAAAATGAGACATAGTAAAAATACGAAATTTTTAAATCTAGTGCTGGGGTTCTTCCACTTATGCAGTCCGAGGACCCATCTTGAACATGTCTTTTTGCGGACCCCATCCCAATCCTAAGTATTTTACATCGTTCTTGAGACTTCATTTTCGCTCAATAATCTCATAGGCACTACATTATAATAAATATTTATAAAAATATATCGCTGGTCATATTTATAATTACAAGATAAAAAGAACTTTTTATATACCATGTTTTAAAATTTTTCTCTTGAATCATATAAACTTTACAATTCTATGTTTTAATAAATACTTTTTTAAAATTATTTTGATGAATTATCCCATCAACTTGAAAGGAAATGGAGTTAATTGGAAGTTAACTTGCGTTTAACTTTTCGTTCCCGTCCCGGCCGATAGATAGATGCACCAGTCTACAAAGCAAAATTAACTGAAATAACTGAATTTTCTTTTTAATTCTGATTAAAGATGGCTAAAAGTATTTAAAAATGCATTGTTCTGAGCTATTCTAAAAGTTTCAAATGTCTAGCTAGTCGGGAAGTTAGTTAAAAATCGATTGCAAGATTTGTATGTGACAAACACACACACAAACAAACAAGAAAGCAAGTTAATAAAAACACGGTAATAGATGGTCTTGAGCATTTATAGAGATGGATATTTTTATTAGGATATAGAATAAAAAATATAAAATGAATAAATATTGTAGTAAAATAATTTAAAAAGTTACAACTCATACAAGCATTTCTTGGTCAAAATAGATCTTATTTAATGTGTTTTCTGTAAATAATTTTTACTTAAAGCGATGCGTTCAGTTGTTTTCTTGAAACCAGAACCGCAATGTCGGGCTCTTTGTTGGAAAGATTTATTCCGAGATCCCCTTTTGCATTGAGTTTGTTTATACTTTGATTTCATATATAACAGAGCCGAAAAAGTCTGTTTACATAAATATGTTCTGCAAAACGGAATCAAATGTTGGAGTGCTTTATTTGCAAGTGCATGGTAATCAGATCTGGGAAGTAACCAAATGTTTGTGGTTTCAGTTTTGTTGAATTATAGTTTCAGAGACGTATCGCATGATAATTCCACGAGAATATCTTCTTGAAGTATAGAAAAATGTTTAGCATTAGTAAATTCCATGTTAAATGGATCTTTAATCAAGTTATTTCCAGAATCAGGACTGGGAAAATAATTCCTAAAGCTGCTTTTTAGAGCCATTAAATTTTCAACAAAAATATGCCGTGTCTCATTAGGAAACTCTTTATTGGAAATTTCTATAAAATCGTTGATTGGGCTCGGCGCCCACTGGCAACTTTTAATTTGGGCAACTAAACAGTTTAGTCACTTGAAAGTTGCCGGGATACCTTCGACAAGCGCCCACTGGCAACTAAATTGTTGCTTTGCTTTCAGTTTGAAAATGGATTTCGTGGAAACTGCATTGTGCCCTCGCTCTACGGCGAAAACGTAAAGAAAGCCACAGAAGATTTTGGTCCCATCCAATAATAAGTAGGAGATTATTTGACGGGCACTTTTATAAATTATTTGAAGATTTAAGAGTACACCCAACAAAATTTTTCAACTACTTTCGGATGAGCTTAGAAAGTTTCGAGAAACTGTTGTTATTAGTGGGGCCCAGTACTTCTTACCAAAATACAAGATTACGTTTGGTTATACCACCGCAGGAAAGATTAGCTGTGATTTTAAGGTAAGAAAAGAGATTTTCTTAAAAATTTGCAAGTTTATTGAAATAAAATACATATTACAAACATTCTTTTGTAAAAATTTTTTTCGACTGTGCTTCTAGCAATAGTGTATTGTGATTACAACTTCATTTATGTAGAAGTTGGAGCATACGGTTCATCAAGTGATTCTAATATTTTTAAACAGTCAGCATTTTCAAGGTTGCTTGAAAAAACCAATTAAAAATTCCAGAACAAAGTTGTCTCCCTAATGACGACAATGGAACGGCAATGTCATTTACTCTAGCGGAGGATGAGGCATTTGCTTTTTCACAGTTTGTATTACGACCATATCCCAGCAGAAATCTGTCCGTAAAACAACGTATCTTTAATTACAGATAAACAAGAGTCCGCAGACTGGTAGAATGTACATTTTGGAATTTTAGCAAACAAATGGAGAATATTTCACAGGCCTCTCGATACCAGTATTGAATTCAGTGAATCTGTTATTAAAGCATGTGCATTCAACACAATTTTGTTAAAAAACATGATGGAATACGTTTTGAAGACACTCTCTTTGACTGTTCATTGGAAAGAATCTCTACAATTGGAGTAAGAAGCAACAATCAAGATTTTGCGATAAGAGATTTTTTTACATATTACACTGCTGGCCACTGTAAATGCAACACCCTGAAGGAAACATGCAAATAACATGAAATTTACAACATGCATTAGTGGAGGTGAGATATGCAAATGATTAGAATTTCAGCGCAGACGCACATCACGCGCGCCTGTGGCGCCACTTCAAAGCGCTATTAAAGGCTTGGAGATTTCGACGACTTCAAGTTCGGCAATTGTGTTTTTCTTGTGGTTTTTTCAAAAAAACGATCAATTATGCCTCGTCGAAAACAGCGATCATCTTTTGATCAAGTATCCGAGTTCGACAGAGGAAGGATAGTGGCCTACCGAGATTGTGGATTATCTTTCAGGGAAATCGGTGGTCGTGTTGGACGAAACCAAACAACTGTAATGCGGATATGTGATCGTTGGATGCAGGAGGGTACGATGGACCGGCGTGTTCGATCGCATCCACCTCAGCGCACCACTTCACGTGATGACAAGCAAATTGTGCGCATGGCAGTGACGGATCGCTCAGTCACATCACGAACCATAGCACAGAACCATAGCAGTCTGTAACGCATCATCCAGTGTCTGAGCGTACCATTCGACGCCGTTTACAGCAGAGTGGTCTGTCCGCAAGACGTCCATTGCTTTGTCTACCCTTGACGCAGAACCACAGACGTCTCCGCCGCCAATGGTGCGATGACAGAAGGATGTGGACGGCAGAATGGAATGAAATTGTCTTTACTGACAAGTCACGCTTCTGTCTGCAACACCACGATGGTCGCATTCGAGTCTGGAGACACCGTGAAGAGAGGATGCTGAACAGCTGCGTTATGCACCGCCACACTGATCCTGCACCGGGTATTATGGTAAGGGGCGGTATTGGATATCACTCTCGCACACCTCTAATACGCATTGCCGGTACTTTAAACAGCCAGCGCTACATCTCTGAGGTCTTGGAGCCAGTTGTCCTTCCTTACCTTCAGGGCTTGCCCACAGCCATATTTCAGCAGGATAATGCGCGACCACACATGGCACGCATTGTTCAACGGTTCTTCGTCAATCGCCAGATTGAATTGCTTCCCTGGCCGCCTCGCTCTCCGGATCTTTCGCCGATAGAAAACATGTGGTCCATGGTTGCTCTACGATTGACCCAGATTCCATCCCCAGCTGCCACAGCAGATCAACTTTGGCAACGTGTGGAAGCTGCTTTGTCTGCTGTACCCCAAGAACCCATCCAAAATCTCTTTGAATCAATGCCGAGGCGTGTGGCAGCGGTGATCTCCAACAATGGCGGCTACTCTGGCTACTGATTTTGGCAGGAACCACACTTCACAGAAGTCTATAAATTTCATCATTTGATACTTGGTCAACATGTTATCTACAAAATAAATTTTGTTGTGATATCTCTTGTCTTTCTTGGTGTTGCAATTTGGGTGGCCAGCAGTGTATTTCATTTCTCCTCAAAGAAGTGTTCGTTGGCAATATGACAAAATTTAATATAAAAGCTGTATATGATAAATGAAAACAGTTAATATTAAAAAATTATCAACTTACTCTTTTAGTTCTTTTGTTTTTCCTCCAACTTATCCCAATTTTCAATGAATTGTTGACACGATTCCTCCCATAAAGACTTCGTTAAATTTTTCTCAGAATATTTTTTTGATTATATGTTGTATAAAGCTGGCCGTTTTTCAGTTTCACTTATAAATAGTTCAGTGTCCAGCGCCATGTTCACACCGAGTACTGAAGCAAACTAGTGATCTTCAACTTTGCCAACTCCACGTGAATAGGACTAGCCAGACACGCCCTCGATGATTTGCCTCGATCAGATCCATAGGTGTAGTAGCGTCGGGGGGGGGGGGGGAACGTGCCCTCAACTTAACTTGAAATAAATTAAAACGTTAATAGATGTTCAGCTAAAATCGGAAAATTGTAGAAAACTTTTAAGAAAGTTTTTTTTCGCGCTTTTTTAAACTATGAAACTAAAGATTCCGATTATGTCTTTAGCCTTATAATAGTTTTTAACAATGATATGATCCATAACGAAAATTCAATGCTATTTTTTTTCTCATTTTATTTATATATTTTTTTCTCATTGTATAACTTTTGAATACTACTCAACCATCAATTCTATTGTTATTCAATTTCAAAAATATCATATTTCATATTTTAAGGACGGTCTGGCAGTCAATGCGCGGAAGAGAACCCTAACTGAATTCAATTCGTGCAGCCCCCAAAAAATGTTAGAAGCACACTACGCCTATGATCAAAAAACTATTGCAAGCAACTAAATAATCACCAGTGGGCGCAGTCCTAGCTAAAACCAACATGATCTATTTTCCCCGGCAACAGTTTCATCACCCAAAGAATCAAACATGTTGGAATTTTTTAGTTGCCGCAACTGAAAAATCGCCAGTGGGCGCATTACCAAAGGAATCAATGTGTTTCATTTTTGTGATAAAAAAGTTGCTTTGAAATAATCTCCAGTGGGCGCCTAGCCAAACACACAGTTGTGAATACGTTTCGAAAACAAGTCGATTTTTTTATGATCGTTTCTATGTTATCTTCAACTTTAAATACACTCTGTCACAAAAAAATATGTGCACCCAGAAGGAAACGAGCTACTACGACGAAACTTAACATGTGTGTAGTGTATGAGGAGATAAGCAAATGATTACAAATTCAGAAGAACAGACCGTTTTATTAAAAAGATATAGCATGAAACGGTTACAAATCAGTATGTAGTAAATCCACCTCTGGCAGCTATACAAGCCGAAACACGGCGTGGCATCGGATCATTGAGGTCACCTATGACCTCCTGCGGAAGATCATGCCATAATCTTTGCAACTGGGCAGTTAATTCACCAATATTCCGGAATGGCTACAGTTGCCTTCCAGGCCCGTCTCATACGTGCTCTATTGGTGAGAGGTCTGGGAACCTGGCAGGCCATGGGAGTAGGTCATATCCTTGAAGACATTGTTGGGATAGTCACACAGTATGTGGACGAGCGTTGTCTTCCTGATAAATGCACCTGGGCGACTTGATAGCATAGGCAGTACAACTGGCGTTAAAGTCTCTTCCACGAGATTTATACAAAAAATGCCGGAACAGACCGGTGACCTGGCCACCTCCACAAGCGTCTGCGCTGGTCATCAGCATTGAGACTGAATCGGGATTCATCGCTGAAGATCACACGCCTCCAGTCGATCACACTCCAGCTTGCCTATGATGTGGGGTCAGTGGTAGGCGTCTTAATGGACGTCGGCTCCTTATACCTGCGTCCGCCAGTCGTCTCCGAATGGTTTCCCTTGATACCACCGAATGTCTGGGAAGTGGTAAATGGCGTCGAACCGATTCTAGCGACGTGTTTGTGCGGACGGGGCCGCTCTTATGATTGCGCGATCCTCGCGCGCATTTGTGTTCTTGGGACGTCCTGACCCTCCGCGACGGTAGACTATCCCTTCCGTGATCCATTGTTGCCAACACCGAGCAACTACCATATCGCTCCGACTGAGGTGGTGGCCGATACGCTTGTTCGACCAACCTGCTTACTGAGGCCTACTATACTCAAAGTCCGACAATTGTTCGTACTGTCGCCGTTAACGTCTCAGAGGCATCTCTAGTCATAATTCTCCATCCAAGTAGACAGATTTGTTTGAATAACCCTATGGTACGAGCAATCATGCTTTAAAATCTCCCAGCTGAGCATTTCTATTCGCATAGCGCGCTTACCCTTGTCTCATTGGCTTCGACATTTTAATCATTTGCATATCTCTTACCAGACTTACCAGTTTCGTGATAGTAGCTCGATTTCTTCTGGGTGCATATATTTTTTTGTGGCGGAGTGTATATTTGCAGAAGACAGAACTAAACCATTTCTGGAGAACTCCCCCTTGCCACCTACCGTACTTTGGAAGAAGTCTGGGTGGATCTTTCCAGCTCAAGCCTAGAAAATTTCAAACAGCTCTCTCGCGCTTCATGAGTGGCTATATTAGAGAACTCACATTTCGAAAGAGGCTCAAAATCGAAAATTTTGGAGTTGTAACACTCTTCTAATATAGGTGCGATATATTTTGTTAGGTATCTAAAGATCTTTTCAATTCCTTACTTAATAAAGATAAAGAATATACATAATAAAAAAATATATATAATAAATATAATAAATAATATATAAATATATATATATATATATATATATATATATATATATATAATATACAATAAAATATTCATTTTGTTTTCGGACCGTAAGACGCGCCCTCATTTTAAGTCGATATTTTTATGTAAAAAGGTAAATCTTATGGTCCGAAAAATAGGGTAATTCAAACAACATTGAATCGTTGATACTCATAAAAATATAAACATTACGATAATAAACCCAATTAAGTCTAATTTGACAATATAGGGTAAGTATGCCGAATATGAGACCCCTTTTTATTTTCATATATAACTAGTAAAGTAAGTGAGGGATTATAGTACCAATTTAATATCCTTTTAATACATATATTTTACTACATATAACAATGACAGAAAATTGAAATTAACCTTACAATTTTCTTGTATGAAATTATAAACACAAGTGTTCCATTTTTGGGGTCTGAAAAAAGTAGTCGTAATATGAGATCCCCATTCTACAACTGTAAAGATGAATTAGAATTACTGAAAAGTTCGTAAAAACAAACTATACACAATAATTAGATAACAGTTACCTATATACACTAATAGATGAAAAAGGAGACTGACAATAAAAAAAAATTAGTTGGTATATACTACAGATTTTGTTTACTTTTTGTTTTTAGTTTCAAACTTTTCATATTGTTTACAAATAAAAACTTCGTCAGCTCCTCAGTCTTCATGGGCCCACCTGAAACACCTTCGACATTGACACCCCTGCCTTCCCCGTTTGTCTTCTGAAAATAAACAACCACAAAAAAGGCATTCAGTGTCGTTTTTATCAATGCTATCATCACTGCTGTCACGGAGAGAAAGTCTTTCATCATCTTCAATTGAGCTGAGATCATTATAGCTGTAATTAGGCTTATCTGTTCTCTGTGTTTTAACTAGTGTTGTATTTTTATCCATCCTTAATTTTCCAATTCCTGTAGGGTCCTCTTTCCGTTTGCCGTTATTGTTTCCTAATCCTTTCTTTTCTTCTTGATCTCCTTTTCCTTGTTTATCCTTTGATTTCTTAGATTTTAGGTCTATTCCTTTTTTTTTCTTGTAGGAAACAAAGTTTTTTTCGAATATGATGCAGTACTTTTATTAGTGCCATCAATCAATTTATTTTTATAGGGCGATGATGTGATAATATCGGCATTACGGGCCCTACTTGGTTTCGATGTGCTTTTCTCAGGTAATGTAGGCAAGGGATTTATTTCTTCAGGAGTCACTAAGAACTGGTTTGAAATTGTTTGATCAATACCTTCCACATTGTCACTACTGTTACATGGTTGTGGATTTCGCCTGGACGTCATTGCATCTGCATCTTCAGAGGAAACAAGGCTGTGATAGTGAAAACTAAAATGCCAAATTTGAGACCCTATCTCATATTAAGCATGCTTTGTGATCTCATATTGGGCACGACCATATTGTTGAACACGCCAACGAATTTTTTAGGTTAGGATTGACGTTAGCTTAAAAACAAACAGACGTGTTTGCAATCCACATTTATAGCTACCTATCTAATACTAACAGTTTTAATAAGAGTCTTGCCTTGAAGGTGAAAACAGCCAATGAAAATGGTGATGCAAAAAAGTCGACGAGCACACATTCAGGAAAAATAATACTGCACCTTTTTGTGCGTTTGCAAACACTCGACTGACTCACCGATTACGACTGATGCAATAGACTACTGTTTTACGCTCCAATCGCCAGGCGGTAGCACTTTATACGACTTTAAGCTGGTGTCTCATATTTGGCAATGTCTCATATTAGGCATACTTACCCTATATATTTGTCATTCATCTATAAAAATCACGAGGATTATGTTGCCTTTTCTTACGACTATTAATTACAATTATTGACTATAACTTTAAGGGGACAGTACATCTTGGACTTGCGAAAAATGTTAGGAAATTGACTAAGTTTTCATAATTTTTGCAAATTAACAAATGAAGCAAATTTCATGAAAATTTCTGGACTTTTAGATCAAACATACCGTGTTGGAAAAAATAACATATTTATGTAAATTATTTAAATTAATTAGGCAATCTTAATTAAAAAAATTTTGTTTCCCTATTTTCACACTTACCATGTGCAAAGCGTACATGATAACTGATGTTAATTTTAATTTATTAACATTAAACAGACTTTAATTTTTGTTTTCCTGATTTTTAACAAATTAAGAGATGAAGAAAATTTAATGAAAATTACTGAACTCTTATATCAAACATAACTTGTTGAAATAAAAATATTATATTGATGTAAAACATGTTGTTTTCCTATTTTTATATTTATCATGCGGCAATGCGCGCAGGATAACTGATGTTAATTTTAATTTATTAACATTAAACACACTTTAATTTAAAGAAAACTTTGACTAAATATATTGACGTAATATCTATTCATTTCCATTCTTTTCAATATTTATAATTAACAATCAATTTTTTTAAAAATGCGCAAAAATTTCTCATAAAACCCTTTGTAAAATTTTTATTACATATGAGAACTCTAAGCTCTTAAGTCATTTTATGAAAAAGGTTAACGTTAACGCATGTAGAAAATTTCAAGCCTTTATCTCAAATAGTTTTTTAAATATCATGCGCGCAAATTAAGAAAATAGTATTTTGGGATAAATGACTGAACTCTTATATCAAACATAACTTGTTGAAATAAAAATATTATATTGATGTAAAACATGTTGTTTTCGTATTTTTATATTTATCATGCGGCAATGCACGCACAATAACTGATGTTAATTTTAATTTATTAACATTAGACACACTTTAATTTAAAGAAAACTTTTGACTAAATATATTGACGTAATATCTATTCATTTCCTTTCTTTTCAATATTTATAATTAACAGTCAATTTTTTTAAAAATGCACAAACATTTTCTCATAAAACCTTTTGTAAATTTTTTATTACATATGAGAACTCTAAGCTCTTAAGTCATTTTATGAAAAAGGTTAACGTTAACGCATGTAGAAAATTTCAAGCCTTTATCTCAAATAGTATTTTAAATATCATGCGCGCAAATTAAGAAAATAGTATTTTGAGATAAATCTATTTAAAGTTAAAATTTTGCATAAAAAATCCCTGTTTAGATGTTCACAATTCTTTTAATATCCAATGATGTAATAGTGATATCAGAAAAAGAGTGGTACCAAATTGTTCAGAATAAATCCGGGTTTCAATTAATATAGAAAACAAAAAAAAATCGATTTTTTAGCATTTTCAAGGTTTACTGTCCCTTTATAAGAATTGGAGAAACTTGAAACTGAAAATTATGATCCGTAAATGAATTTCATGAACATTTATCAGGTGACTGGCTGATTGGTAGAGATGTCTGAAAAGTTCATCCTTGGAGTGGCCGATTGTGCCATTGTTGGTATAATGCTGTCAGTATCCGCGTTTATAGGCTTATACTTCCGAATATTTGGCCCACAACAGAAAACCAACGACGAATTCCTGCTTGCTGGAAAGGATATGTCCATATTCCCGGTATCTTTTTCACTGATGGCCACGTTTATGGCAGCGATGGCGCTCATGGGTATTCCAGCAGAGATGTATATGTTTGGCACAAATATGACTTTTCTGAACATAGGTTACCTGCTGGGACCTATAATAGCCTCAGTTGTGTTTGTTCCCATATATTTCCGTACGGGTGTCTCAACAGCATACGAGGTAAGTTTGAATAGGTTAGTTCTGTATGGTTTACAATAGCTTAAAATGTTTAAATTGTATGCAATTTTTCAATAAACATCAAAATAGGTGTAAAATTTATATCTGTCTTATTGGTGTTGTTTATAAATTAGAGACAGTAATTTCCGAAATTATTGAAAGGAATATCTTGGTAAAATTTAGTTGTTCTTCGTATTATATCAACAGTATTACGATAATAAGACAATTGAAATATTTTTACACTTATCTTTCTATTTCAAGATTTCAGGCATCACATTTTGATTATTTGAGAACTGACCACAAGCGAGATTTTAAATATTCACTATGTCTCTAAATTTAGGCCTTGTATATATTTTATAAAGTAAATGATATCATTAATAATAATTTAAAGTAAGAAATCTGAAAGCTTTTAGTCACGTATGTTTATTTTTTAAGCATACATTAACAAATTGTTTTAGAAAAAGGAATCTATTTTTCTATAAAGATTTCACATTGATAAAATTTTCAAGTTTTTAGTTCTTAATGGAGATTAATTTACAGCTCACAGGCAAATTTAAAAACCTTTTTTTGTGTCCATGAGTCAAATATTCGGGTAAGTACTGTCTGCTTTTGGTACTGACTCTGTTCTGTAGCATTATAATAGACGGTGCAAAAATTTATTCTTTAAAAATGTCCTTTATACAAACTGGACTTCTTAAATTTTTCTTTTCTCAACTGTGCACATATATCTGGATTGTGATACCTTACATGACGTCTTATTCTGGCGTATACTGTAACAATGCAGTTATTATGTCGCAACGCAAATCATGATCCTTTGTGATAATTGAGCTCTTCTGCATTGCGTGACTTGTATAGTTACCTGGTACTTAAAAAATACAGTTATCTTGTTTCATTATTCTCTGCAGTCCACAAATTAGTTTTTCCTCATTCCTCTACCTTAACAACAACAACAAAAATAATCATCCTTTTTGCATGCTTTATTAATGCGTCTGTGAAAGAAAAAGAAAAAAAAAGGATAATCTGAAAAGATGACAAACATTATGTAGAATCTTTTGAAAATTCAAATATGGGACAAAATTTCTTTTTACGATAGATGGTTGAACATAATCACAATAAATGGAACTGACACAATTTTCGTTTTTTTTTTCAATGCGGCAAGGAGCACTTGTCTTCTGACGGTAGGTACTTCCTCTTCTGACAAAAATTTCATCTTTAATACATTACCTCTGGTCACAGACAGAATTAATTAATAATCAATTAGCTAAAAATACCTCCTACAGACGGTACATACCACAGATGTTAAGTCACTTCTTCACCTTCCTTGCCAATAGATTTTTTGAAAAAGTCCAAATGAAACGCTGATACGAATAACTGATGAATTATGTGCAATGGTTAAGAGTGCTTCTCTTAATTAAATTATAATTGCATTTAAAGTGAGTATAATTGATAAAGCTCAAATAATAATATTAACATGCAGTGTTAACTGATAATGTTCAAATAATTATATTTCATCTTTCATTGTTATATTGAGTTCTAATTTGGTTGTCTCTGGTAGTATATAAAAAATAATAGGATACTTTTACAATATTTTTAACACTGATTTTATTACTACACTTATCAAAACAGTTAGGGGAGCACATGGTTATAACAAAATTGCGCAAATACTTACACCGACAAGTAACATAAAATAAACCCTCCATAATTTAAAGTCTAGCAGGAAACAGAAGAAGAAAACTTTATATGCAAATCAAAGTTCATGACATCAAAAAACAGAAATAGAACATAAGGGCGGAAATCGGGAAGTTGCAGAAACCTCTGTTTCACTGCCTTAACTGTGAAATTCGATTGCTCAGTTATTCTTTTTGAGAAAAGATGACTTGAAAATATCTCAACAACGTGATTTACCGGAATCCATGGCATGGGGAATTATATGCAGACTTGAATCCGGGCAAACACAACGTAGTGTCGCAGACGCTGTTGGAGTCGCCAGAAGTGTCGTTACAAGGCTGTGGAATCGATTCCAAGAAACAGGGAATGTTAGACGTCGACCAGAGCAAGGTCGGCCACGCGCCACTACAGCAACTGATGACCGTATATACTGTTAACAGCTCGTCGAAACAGAACAGACAATGCTACTCAGCTGCAAAGACAGTTGCTCTTTGCAACAGGACGAAGGGTGTCCATCCAAACAGTACGTATTAGGCTTCATCAGGGAGGTCTCTATGCGCGTAGGCCAATGGTCGGAATTCCGTTGACCTCACTCCACCGTGCAGCCCGATGAAGATGGGCTGCTGAACATTGAGATTGGGAGCAACATGATTGGAGCCAAGTGCTGTTTACAGACGAGTCCCGATTCAGTCTGGAGCGTGACACCCGACGTGTTTTGGTGTGGAGGAAAAGGGGCACTCGAAATAACCCTACGTTCGTTCGTGAAAGGTCACAATACAGACGAGCTGGTTTTATGGTATTGGGTGAAATCAGCATAGGTGGACGTACGGACCTGCATATCATTCGGAATGGTACTTTGACGGCCCGAAGGTATGCAGACGAGATACTGAGACCTCATGTCATACCGTAAGCTGCAGCCGTTGGAGATTCCTTTGTTTTCCATCATTATAATGCCAGACCGCATACAGCTCGTCTTGTGGAGAACATGCTTGAAGCTGAAACAATACAGCGTATGGAATGGTCAGCGTGCTCTTCTCACCTGAATCCTATCGATCATGTTTAGGACATGCTCGGATGACGCATTGCTGCGAGACCAAGGCCTCCTTTTACTCTCCGAGACTTGGAGATTGCACTTCTTGAGGAGTGGAACAGTATTCCCCAAAGTCTTATCGATAACATCATCGCATCCATGGAAAATAGGAGTGCAGCAGTCTTAGCTGTTCGAGAAGACCCCACGCCATATTAAAAATCTTGCATCATTTCTATGCAATACTTTTTTTTATCGTTTACATGTAACCAAATAGTTGCCCTAAATCATCTTTTCATGTTTTTTCCATATTTTCAAAGAATTAAAGCTTAATTACAATTTTTTTTGCGTCTTTTCTTCTGTATTGCGCATTGATACGCGCGTACTATCCATTTTATGCCAATACGTGGCTGTCTCGCACGGTTTTCTTAACTTCTTTGCTTGCTCCCCTAATTTTTTTTAGCAGTGTATTTCAAGATATCAGGCATATCATTTTGATTCGTTGAATTCTGAATACAGACGAGATCTTAAACATTTATTCAATATCTAAATTTAGCCCTTATATAAATTTCTTAAGGTAAATGCGTGCCAGTTGAGAATTATTTAAAAGTCAGAAATCTCAAATATTTTTGGCGAGTTTGAATATCTTTTTAAACGACAGTTAACACTCAAAGCCTTTTTCACAACTGGAAATGAATTTCCAGTTTTAAAACATTTATAATACAGATATCGTGTTTCGTATTATTGTCTCCACTCCTGTGGACTGAATTTTTCCTTACCTCTCCTCGTAAATACAACTACAAAAAGGATGATTATTTTTGTTGTTGTTGTTAAGGAAGAGGAGTGAGGAAAAACTAATTTCTGTACTGTAGAGAATAATGAAACAGGATAACTGTATTTTTTAAGTACCAGGTAACTATATAAGTCACGCAATGCAGAAGAGCTCAATTATTACAAAGGATCATGATTTGCGTTGCGACATAATACCAGCGTTGTTACAGTATACGCTAGAATGAGACGCCATGTAAGGTATCACAATCCAGATATATGTGCACAGTTGAGAAAAGAAAAATTTAAGAAGTGCAGTTCGTATAAAGGACATTTTTAAGGAATAAATTATTGCACCGTCTATTATAACGCTACAGAACAGAGTCAGTACAAAGAGCAGACAGTACTTACCCGAGAATTTGACTCATGGAAACTAAAAAAGGTTTTTAAAATTGCCTGTGAGCTGTAAATTAATCTCCATTACGAAATAAAAACTTGAAAATTTTATCAACGTTATATCTTTACAGAAAAATAAATTCGTTGTTGTAAAATAATTTGTTAATATATGCTTAAAAAATAAACATACGAGACTAAAAGCTTTCAGATTTCTTACTCTAAATTATTATTAATGATATCATTTACTTTATAAAATATATACAAGGCCTAAATTTAGAGACAGAGTGAATATTTAAAATCTCGCTTGTAGTAAGTTCTCAAATAATCAAAATGTGATGCCTGAAATCTTGAAATAGAGAGATAAATGTAAAAAATTTTCACTATTCTTATTATCGTAATATTGTTGATGTAATATCAAGAAAAACTAAATTTGACCTGTTAATCAGCATAGTTGAAAAAAGAATGTATTCCCAACAGTTGTTTATTCCGAGATATAAATTTTTTTGATTAATCAATTAATGATTTTTTATTCAGAAAATCTGAGGAATAATTCAATTTACGAAACTGATAACGAATACTGTGGTTATAAATTTCCTTTTTTAAATTATGCACGGACTGAAAATGAGCCATTCTGTTTGAAAAGATCTTAATATATTTAGTTTTGGATGATGAGATGATAAGATTTAATAGAGATTTGTATGATTAGTATTTTTTATTAATTTCCCAATAAAACTGTTAAAATTCGTACAACATAAAAAAATCCTCAACATTTATCTTCGGTACTGGTAAAATCCGAGAGAAATGTGTAGATAACAATATTTAATCTCTAATATAAAATCGTAAGTTCATTGATAATCTCTAAAATGGTCCTTACCCCCCTTAACGTTAAGCGGGTATTACAAACACATTCAAAGGATCGTCATTATCACCTTGTATGTCAAATCTTAGTGTTAAGTTATTAAAATCCTTTTCGTCTCTGTTAATAATACTTATTTCTTCATAAGTAAATTACTTAATAAATACTTATTATAATAAATACTAATTACTTATTACGTTATTCAATACTTATTTCTTTAAGAAATACTTATTTTATTTACTTAAAACATTTATTCTTCTAACGCTTTTGTCTTTTTCTAAATGTTTTAACACTGCATTTTATTTATTGTAAATTTTAGTATATATTAAACTCTCCCTTGAAGGACATAATCTGTTTTGTTGGATATAAGGTTCTATTTCTTTGTTTTGAGATATTCTCAAACCTTCCATTTCCTCATAACAGTACTTACAGAAAAGATTTGGAGAATCAACAAGAAGATTTATTTCCGGGATTTTTTTATTTCAATGTGTAAGTAAATAAATATTTAATTCTTATGGACATTCTTATAGTTCTCCAAGTAAATTTATAGCTCTCCATCCTTCTATGTATACCTAAAATTTTTACATTTATGTCAAAAGCTTGTGAATGAATGCACAAAAACTTTACGACACAATAGTAACATAAATAAACATTTTACAGCTTTTATTCAATGGAGTTGTCCTTTACGCCCCAGCTTTAGCTCTGAGTGCTGTAACAAATTTATCAATACAGACATAGGCGATTTCTACTGGGGTCATTTGTACATTTTACTGCACAATGGTAAGCATTAAAAACTGACTTTAAAAATTTGTATTTCAGTTGCGGGATAAGAAATAGTGAGATAGGAGACTGCAAACAATATTGAGAATTATATTTATCTCCAGAAAGATAATTAAACAGTAATTTGTATAATTTGGTGCAGTTTATATAAAATTAGTTGTAATTATAATATTAAAATTAAGATAAAATACTGCCCTATGTCTGGTAAAAAAGATTTTCCATGATACTATATAGTATCATAAAGTTTTTTTCAAAAATTTATGATTCTGTAAGCATTTAAATTGTATTTTTTCTGTATTTTGTCTTTATGCTACACTTGCAACCAAGTCCAAGTGCAAACAATGCATTCACTTTTTCACGTTTCTCTTATTTGATATCATTTTGGGTGTAAATCAGCGTTGGCTACATCTATTACATATCTAGAGCGTCAGTTAAAATACAAGTCACTTAGAGTGGATACAGAGTGGATTAACAGAGGATTTGAGGTGAAATTTCATGCTACAAACTTATATAGGTGGCCACTATATGTCTGAAGGTGATAGCACTATGGGATGAATTATTTCAGGTGTAATTTTTTGACTCTGTTAAAATTATTACAGTACATGCGTACGTAGTTTGCTTTTACTTTCGCAACTAGAAGGCAAGAAACTGGTTAGAAAGTTTACCTCATTCTAAGTAGATGTACAAATTAGTTACTTAGGCTGTTTTTCAGAATAACTGTAGAAAACAAAATAAAAAAATACCTTTAAATGTGATTTATGTACCCTCTGCAGTAAGGATTTGTTACGGTTAATGCAAATAATTTTTGGAACAACAAGAATCCAAAACAAGAATCCAATTCTGGGAGAGAATTCCTATTTCTCAAGAAGGGATTTTCATTTTAGTTATTAAGAAAAATTTATTTTAGAAATATCATTTAAAATTCCAGTTTTTAAGTTCCTAGGTGGATTGTCCCGTGGTTATACCGTTGAAAAAATTTATAATTTTAACATTTTGTTTAATAATTTGAGATGAATTTAATACCCTATTTAACTCCTCGTGCCTCATCAGTTTTCATATGTGAACTTATTGCCATTGAAGAGGGATTGAAAACTATTAAAAATGAAACCTCTCACCGTGATATTTGGATTCTAACTGACAGCCGCAGTGCCATTCAGCACTTGAGCAGCTGGACAAGAGTCGGGGATAAAACCTCACTGTCGATTCTGGAGATCCTCAAAGACCTTTCTAAACAACGACAGGTATATTTACAATGGGTGCCGTCTCATATAGGACTGTTTGGAAACGAGATTGCTGATACTCTTGCTAAGGATGGAGCCTCACTTCCTTTTTCTTCGCTAGATACTTTAACTTACCTTGAAATTTACTCAAGAAGAAAACTTATTAATCAGCACTTATGGAAGACCCCTCCGACACACCACTGGTACGATCGAAAATCTCCTGGCGGTGCCCTTAATGTCAAGGGCAACAGAAGGATGCAGACCACCATTAGCAGATTTGCTAGTGGACACCTAAAGTGTCTTGTTTACAATCAGGGGCAAAAATCTTTCCCTTTTTGCTCTAAGTGCAATACTGCTGAAGCCTCTCCTGGCCATATTCTAAACTGCCTGGGGCTTGCCAAGGAGGACATTTATAGAGACCCTTTGCTTGTTAGCGATTTCGTAGTAACTTTTGGCCTCATGGACCTGGTCTAGCCTACGGCTAGAGCGGGTGGAATAAGCCACACACACACACACACACTCCTCGTTCCGAATAATGTAAAGGAAATTTGGTGGGTAAATTAACTATAAAATTATTGTTTTAAACTCTTGTTTACATCATACTTTATAGTCAGATAGCTTATTTTTGTTGTTTGAAGAATACTTTTTTTTTCTACTGTTCCATAAATTTAGAGATGCATTTAAGGAAGGAAATAATCTTGATGATTTAACAGCTTCTTCTGAAAGAGTTGTTCATACGGAAGCAGAAATAGAATAAACCAGAAACTTTTAAAACTTTATTAAAGGACATGGATAAAAGTGAGTCTGTAATGACATTTACCATGACCGCGGTCCTGAATCTCGAACTTCTGTACTTGAGGACGAGGTTTTACCAGTTACCCGGAGTATACAAGGATTACTCCTATTTAATATTGTTTTATTGCAAGACACAATTTATTTTGAAAGTTCATTTGAATATGTTATTTCTCAATACCAAAGGGTTGTTTAATTAAATAACAAAATATTTTAATTTACAGGGTGGGATGAAAGCAGTATTATGGACAGATGTTTTTCAGTCTTTTCTAATGTATGTATGCCTACTTACCATAGCAATCATAGGATGCATAGATCTCGGAGGCATAGAGAATATTTTCAAGTCTGCATATGAAGGGGGAAGAATTTTACTGCCAACGTATGTTATGTAGTTTTAAGATTCTTCTATAGGCTGCTAAATATCTCTATTATTTACGTTATATTAAAAAGCTGTGAGAAAAATATTTTTTGCATTTTTCTAGTGTAAGTTCTCTGCACTAAAATAATCGGAAGTTATAAGAATTTTTAAATAAGAAAATTAATATTTCTCTATAATTACAAGTAAAAAAGATTCAAAAATTTAAAGTAAATTCAGTTGCTTTAGAAATTTGATTCAATGATTTTTTTACAGTTTATTATAATGAAATATTAAGGTTTTTTTATTCCTTGCTTCGTTTCGCCAGTTGTGGTGTTAAATTTCTTATGACTGAGCATTTATTTCTGTAATTTTTGATGACAGAATGAATTTAATATAAAATAGAATATTATTGTTATTAAGTACTATAGTAAAAACCCGTCGAAATCAACAATCAGTTTTTTAGAAGTATAAACTCATGTAGAATAAAAAAATGTAAACTTTATTTGATTGTTAAACATACTAATAATTCATTCACACACTAAGACCTTTATTTTGATACCTGAAACACATTTTTACGTTCAGCTGTTCTCTGAGAAAAAGGTTTTAAAGTAAAAAACCATGCACAAATAATAATATATAAATAACAAATGGCTCGTTTGTAAAATTTAAAACTTCAGTGTGCGAGCTATATAGGTAGAAGTAAATGTAAACAAAGAAGCGGGTGCGCTTACTTCTCGCATACACTTTACACAGGAAAATTGCCAATTCGCCACACCCTAACCGCTGCCCTAACCTCATATTAATCGTCGACTGACACATCTAATACAAGGTAGGACATTTATTGTGATATCTCAATCATATTTTTACGTTCAGCCGTTCTCTCAAAACAGGTCTGAATATAAAAAATCTTAAAGAAATAATATATAGATTTCAACAATAAATCTCTCTATTCTAAAAAAAAGTAACTCCAGCAGCCGCTGTCAAAAGCTTGTCACGCTATCTCCTCCGAAACCGTTGGGGGTATGGGGTCGAGAGCGATACCAATGGATGCAGAAAAAGGGGGAGGGGACCACAGTAAGACATGCCTCATCTTCGACGGACTTTAAGTTTTTTTTAAATTTTATGTTTTGTAGGAAAATATTGACTTTTTCATCTTCAGATTACGATAACTCGCCAAAAAATGATCGTAGAATTTTGATCTTTTTACAGTCTAATGCTACAGACATTTTTCTTTCAAACTAGACCTCATTTGTTTAAAAATATTTTAAAACGGACTAATATTTTCATCAAAAAATGAAACACAGTTTTTCAAGAAATATCGTCCCTTATGTGGATGTAATATCGATGCTCCTCGAGTTTTTATCTTACAAAGAACATATTTACATCATCTGGAAGCTGAAAGCTTTCTCATTCATATAAACCTCATTTCAAGTCTATATCTTAAATTTTCAATTTTTAATTGAATTTTAAAGCTGATAATTCAACAGTGATGAAACACCCTTCGCATTAAGGGTGACAACAGTAAATGGATGGAAGCTGTTACATTGCCCGAGAATCACCCCTATGTATCTCGCTATTAGCCATAACAGAGGAGCGAGCGTTTGAGCCTACAAGCGAAGCCCCTAGTTTTTAAAAAAGAGAGAAAAATATTTAAAATACTCTCGCAGTTCAGCCTGTTTATTCTGATGCTATTGTATATATAATAAGCCTTGTGTAGACAATAAATTTCGGTAAAACTGCATAGTAAGATGCCACATTCTCACAAAAATCTCGCCAAGCCAAAGGATTGGTGCAATGCTTGGTTTGCTAGAATGGGAATTTCAAGCACTACTTCATTGTTCTCCGTTTTGTGTTGCGATAAAGCCAACTATCGCAGGGGCGTGTCGCAAGTTCAAATGTAAGCTCAATACTACACGGTAGTAAAACAAAATTTACCACTGGCTTTATAAACCTCGTAGCCTGAGTTGACATTTGAGCGCTAGCGAACATGGCCGCATCCGCTAAGCTACGGCACTACTGCTACATCACGTGGATCCGCCTATTACCGGATACGCCATGAATCTGCTGTCATATTGGTTGTATAAATTTCATTGCCATATCTTACTATTAACAGCTGAAGGTAAACAGACATATGTTTGTGTTTGTTAGTGAGCAGACATGGGGACGGGCTACGAAATTTGCAGTATCAAAATTAACAATGGAAAAGAGTATATTGAATCAATTTCTCTTATTAATATAACAGAAAGTAATTGTTATTTCTCTTCAAGTAATAAAATAAGTGATACCCATAATTTTCCATATATCTGACATATCGTTCACCCTTGTATAACATGAAAAATAACGAACATTTTATACTTAACTTCAAGTAAACATGAGGTTCAAAATGCTTATCGTGGTATCAATTCGATGGGAAAATATTTATGCTAAATATCGTTCGTTATCAAGTGATCTTCTCAATATAACATTTTCAAGCTTGAATTTTATGTCTTTTATTAGCTATGAAATAAATTTTATGAGCTGATAAAAATTATTATTTTCGTTCTTTAGTCTTATCAATCATGAATATGATTGCATGTTAGTGAATAGATATTTTGCAAGTACGTATTTCTCGCATTTTCATTTAATATATCCACTCTGTACAACTTATAAAGTATTACACTTCAAAAGTTAAAAAAATAAAGAGAGTTGGACGCATTTTCATTTTTATCCTCATGCATTAAATAGAACAGGTAATTCTGGCAGAGAAAAAAAATGGCATACGTTAAAAACTCAACTGACATCTGCGATGTAGCATCTAGGAATTTGCTTCCCAACATGTGGTTTGCGACCCACTGAGGGGTGGTGAAGTGTTTTCTGTGAGGGTCGCCACTGTTTTATTCAATTATAACTTTTTATCAAATTTCCCCGAAAATATTTTTCTGTTTTTATTTACAATGAAATTTAAGTCAGTGATGTTTTTTAATGGAAATAGTCTCATTCAAAGCCCCTCGGTTCGTTGGAAATCCACCGTCTTTATTGGATAGTGAATGAAAATCACAGTTACTTACCACGCACAGTAAACAAACTATAAATGTCAATTTGCCTCTAGTCAGTGAGAGCAGTCACTTTTATCATTACTATAGTAGTTACCTCAACGGAATAAAGGAATTTTATTTAGGTAAGAGATTTTATAATTTTATTGTTACACTATTCTGAATCCCTAAGTTAGGTGCATAATTTTTCTCGAGGTTCTGTTCTGTTCTTCTTTTCTTGCTTTTACACACCTTTAACTAAAAGGTGAATATTTCTTGATGTTCTACATTTTTTACAAATTTCGTTTTTGTTAAATCTTTATGTCTCAAATGGTCTATTTATTGAAAATAAGCAGAGTGGGAAATGAGATGTTATAGGCTGCGCAGAAACCATTAAAAAGAACTGTACGCACCGAGTCGAACAGTATAGTTCAGTCATTCCCAAAGTGGTCTATATCGACCCCCAGGAGTCAATATAGATCTGCAAGGGGTCCATGCTAGCGAAAAAGAACATTGGGGGTGCATGAGATGCAAATGACGGCCTGAGTTAGACAGGCCGTCACCAAAATTTTGGCTTCCCGTAAATGTAATAATCCACCTAACACAGATAGTACCTATGGAGGTATTTGCGTAATATGAGTACTTTTTTATAATAGATAGATACATTTCCTAATTATATGTATATTTCATAAAATTGTGTAAGAAATTTATTCACTTTTTGGCCGCAGTACGTGTAACTTGTTTTGCGACATCATGGACTTTTGAACTGCAATGGTTAGAGCTAGGGCCAGAAGGTAGCCGTTATATTGAACTTGCCAGTTTCCCAATTTGGCCCAGACAAACTGCCAGGATGATGGCCTTTCAGCCTACGTTCAAGATTTAAATGTCCTTCACACAAACTTTGAAATTAGGTTTGAAGATGTATTGACTATGGAAATACCACAGTGGATTATCAATACATACAATGACATTGAAGAAACGGATGTCATGTTACAAGAATAACTGATCGGTATAATCACCAACGAAGAACTTAAAGTGCAGTTTAGAAACGGATATCAACAATTCTGGCTTCAAAGAGACATCCCAGTTACATATCATGCATTATGAACTATCGCGAGAAAGTTTTTGATAGCTTTTCCATCTTTATACCTCGTGGAAAGGGCTTTCGACGCGGTTGTCAATCTCCTTACCTCGGGTATTTCATAAACAGATTGGAAATCACACGCCGAGGAGATTTAAGGTTAAACCTGACTAAATTGAAGCCAAATATTTGCTACCAAAGCATCAGGCTCATCCCTCCCATTAAAAGCATTGATTTTGTTGTGTATTTATTCTATGTAAAAATGTTACTAGATTTGCATTTTGTGTCGTTTTAATTAATAAATGTATAACTATAAAACTTAACTAACACACACACACACACACACACACACACACACACACACACACATATATATATATATATATATATATTTTTTTATTTTAAAAATTTTCACTCTACAGTAAACCCTCTCAAAGTGAGTAGTTCTGTGTCATCTTCAAAAACACTTTTAAAGTTGATGAATTTGTAAAAAATCAGTATTAGGATAGCAGGGGGTCTATACAAAACATAAAAAATCGGCACGGGGTCTACGGGACAAACAAGTTTGGGGACCTCTGGTATAGTTGGTCAGGTGTCTTTTTGTAGAAGGGCGCATTAGAAGACATAAAAATAACGAATTTTATAAACAAATAACAATTTTATTCATCAGCCTATGACAGCTACAAAACACATCAAAAGGTACCTCTCGGAGAGTTTGGAAACGAAGTTTTATATGTGAGGTTTAATTCTTGATGCTGACGTACTTTCAGCTGGAAATCTGCATAAACCTTTCAGGACGCTGTGACCGTAGATTGCGATAGGTTGCGATTTGCTACCGCTACGCCATTCACCCCCACACCATTCTAGGGGGTCGCGATTCGTAAAAGGTTTGGAAACACTGATCTAGTCATTAAAATTTTCTCCATACCTGCTTCATTCTATAATACAGTGTTATATTCTGACTTAAAAATGTGTTTTAATGACTTTGTTAAAAACTATCTGAAGCAAATCAAGGATTAATTTTTGTTTTCAAAACAATCTTGAAGTCATTTATGTAATTTTGTTTTTTATTAAGCTTATGAGAGTTTGTTTTCCTTGGCATTACTATTCATAATTTGCTAAGTAGAGCATTGTTTTAATGTAAAGTTACTTTCCAACGTTTATAGAGTAATATGTGCTACTTTGTATTGTTATGCGTGTAATTTGATATGTAATTTACATTTTTTTTTGGTGTTATTAAAAAAATCTCATTCTTATGCTATTTATAGAGTCAAGTGAAGTCTTGGACTTTTGTTACATGACGTTTATAGAACAGGTTTTACCATTGCCTCAAAAGAGTTTGGAACAATTGCTTTTGCAATAACTAGACTAAGAACTAATCACTTTAAGGGTATAAAAATTCCCCCTGTAGCACAATACCCGTTATCAATTGTAGAAATTGTCCAGAAACACAGCTTTCTCCAGAACATATATTTGACTGTCCAGTGATAGTGGCTGCCCTATTTAAACTTGTTTTGTCGCCGCAAGAACTCATCTACCGCCCTCAGACATTTGACCTGGAAGCTACTGTTATCCAGGCTTTTGGTTCAATTTAAGATTTTTGGTTAATTCCCAATATACGGTACCCCTATGTAATTTTTTTACCCATAAATAAGTTAATTTTAAAACCGTAATTAAATCCAATTTACTCTCTTCGAACCGGGAAACCACATCTAATCGATCTTTTAGCGCAATGTTCAGATCTTTCCTCTCAGTTAGAGTCATTTACAAATTACAATTAAGACAATTAGGACAATAAGAAATATTAGCTATTAACCCAAGATACATACAATAATCTATAATACTTCTCTTACTCGCATTTTGTAAATCTCGAAAAAAATCAAATCAACCCTCCCATTAGAAAAAGAAGTCATACCTCGCAAATAAAAGTACGTCCGAGCGGTGAAACTGCAATCCCAAAAAGAACAATCAACGGTTTAATTTTTTGAAACAAGCGCGGTATAAAATCCGGATTAAACTCGTCTACAAGAAAATCACAAGCTCTGATTGGCTGCTAATTATTCAAATAGGGAGCAATAAATGGTTAACTTAAAAGCATTTAACAAACACAAACCACATTTGGCATTTTATCGCCAACTTGGCAAAAATCTAAAAAACATCGCCAAAAAATGAAGCGGCTGGGGTATATTGGGATTCAGCCAGATTTTTTTCTTCTGCACTATTCCTACACACGACAACAACAATAACAAGTGCCAATTTTAATTGTTAGAGGCGATTTTTATTTTTGGACGGTAATGTGTGTTCATAATTTATCTGTTGTACTGTTATTTGCTAATTTCTTCCTAGTGTAGTTTTGTAATAATGTTAAGGGAAGTCATGTATTGTTACGTGATGTTTGTGAATATGTATCAGCCAAGTGTTTGATGACTATCCCCCTAGGGTTGGAACACCATTAGGCAGATCTATGCTTGATGAACCCGTCGAGTGTTCAGCATAACACGTAACTAAATAAGTAGAGATCAAAACATTCTAGAATTCCTCTTCATCACGCATACTCGCGCACACGCCCATGAGGGTGTTGGGTTTCATTACAAAGTCTATTTGTTTCATTAATAATTGGGACTATTTTGAAAAAGTTTCTGTGGGGAGGATTAGAACACCTTGGGGAAGCGGTTCCTTGTTGTTGTCCAAAGCGCTAAGTAAACATGAATACTCATAGGAAAAAATTAAATACAAATGTACAGACCAGCATCCAAAGTCGCTGGACTCGAAAAAAATGCTTTGGGATACTGAGACGGAAATTAGGAAAAATTGACCTTCAGTTTTCCTAATATTCTCTCGGGGGGTTGGAGTATCCGATTAAAACATAACATGAATCACGTTATAAACATAACGTGATAAGAAGTTTCTTTCCTCGTCGTTTGCTGCTGTCATCGTGTGGATGAAAAGGCATTAAAGAATGCCTCTTAAAAAGACGTTTAACAACATTTAATCAGCAGAAACTATATACAGACATACGTATAGCAAACGTGCGGATATTTGTTATACAGAATGTCGTTCGTACTTTATGGAAACGATTTCGTAATCTATTTTTGTCGTTTGCATTTTGAGATAAAAAATTTGGCAACTTCAGAATAATCATCTGCTACTGTTTTGTTTTGATTGGAATGTAAAATAAAAGATTTATTTTGAAAATGGCTCCCAAAATTGATAGATGGCTCGAAAGTTACGTATTGATAGGTGGCTCGAAAGTTACGTATTGATAGGTGGCTCGAAAGTTACGCGCTTTCCGAGGAGAAATATTCGTATCAACAAATTTTAAAGCGGTGTAAATATCGCGGTTATGGCATTTCAGAAAAGGTATTTATAATATACTAGCTGTACCCGTTCACACGTTGCTGTGTTTGAACGAAAAGGCAGTTTTGATACCTCAAACATAATTTATCAATGATCAAATGTATACAATACATCAAAATGAAAATTAACAATAAAATTATCCCTACATATATGTCATTTGAATATAACATATGTACAAAACATAGATATACATAGTTGATGGTAGAATAAACATGCTTCTTCACTTGTGATATTAAATAATATTGCAAACGAATTTCAATTGAACAATAATTTTGTAATTATTAAATATCATCATGAAATGAATGATATTTGATGATTGATGGTGAACTTTATCTTAGTAGTGCTTGTAAATATACAACATTTTTTGTTTTCCTATCTGGTGCAAGAACAAATAAATTTGATAGTTTTCCAACTTGTGAACACCCAACGTACAGCTGTCCATGTAAGAAGCATGGATTTATCAAATTGAATCCACATACTTGCAATGATTGTCCTTGTGCTTTGTTAATGGTCATTGCAAAGGCTACTTGTACAGGAAACTGTAGACGTTTGAATTCAAATGATAACAATTATTATGCAAATCGTTCAGAAGATTCATCTTGTAATTGAACACGCATATTGGTCTTTAAAGATATTTTCTCCACATACCGCCATAACACTGATGATTTGAAACATGCATTCAATTCATCTGCAGGTGTTGAACGTGGTATAACTGGTAGAGTTTGTCGAAAATCACCAGCTAGCAAAATGAGTGCACCAAAGAGCTGCTCATTTCCTCTCAAATCTTTTAATGTGCGATTGAGTGCTTCCAATGATTTCTTGTGTGCCATGGTGCATTCATCCCATATTATAAGCTGACATGATCTTAGTACTTTTCCCATCCCAGAATCTTTGCTAATATTACATGTTGGAGTTTCAATTACCTGCATATTTAATGGCAATTTCAATGCTGAATGTGCTGTTCGACCATCGTCCAAAAGAGTTGCTGCAATACCAGATGATGCAATAGCAAGTGCAATATTATTTTGTGATCTTATAGTTGCCAGAATAATTGAAATAAGAAAAGTTTTGCCACTGTATCCAGGTGCATCTAATAAATATAAACAACTCTTGTTAGATATTGCATTTATAATTGTGTCATATGCTGTTCGTTGTTCTAATACCAGATTAATTCGAACAAATGTTTGTAATTCATTAACATCGAAGTGCGTTTCTCGTTGTATATCACGATCGAAAATGACATTACCAGATCTATTTGGAGCAATCATTCCCAATTCTGTCAGTGATTTGTTGGCTATTATCAAACATACATTCTCAATTAAAATCAATGCTTCATTGTATATATTTGATGTAAATTGAATGTTGGGATTATCATTTATGCTACGCATGCGATGTAAAATGTCTTCACTCATATAGTCTTTATATTCTTCCCAAAGATCCTTTGGATTAGCCGGAAAACATGTAGTTAGTATGATGGAAAATAGTGTACGTATCTGCTGTGGTTGAGCTGTATTAGAAACATCAGCGAATGAAATATCCCAATGAGCATCGTTTTCTAAGAGACTTAATTTCTGGCAAGCCTCACGAAATGTAGCACGCACATGGCCATTGACTGTTTTTAATTCTTGGAAAGATGTTGGTCCACGAACATTGATTAATAATAATCTTAGGTAAAAGCATTCTGCGTTATTTGGATGTACAGTGTACAGACGACCCAATGCATCTGTGGAATATAAATTTAGGTGTCCTTGTACTGCTCTACCTTGTTTACGACGCTGAAATTTTCTTGTTGATGTATTCCACGTAAAATAAGTTGGTACTTCAGAGTACAGTAGTGTCCTTGCAAAGGTATTATTTCTACATAATGTGAAAAATTCAGTTAATGTTGTTGGCGGTGGTGACATTGCTCTTGCAAGTACATTTTCTGATGTAATATTTTTGAGACAATATCGTGCAAGTCTTTATCAATTTCAATGTCTGGTATTTCTGCAGAGATGATTTCATCAATTCTGTTTGGTGTTATCTTTTTCATCATCCATATTAAAATATGCGCATGTGGTAAACCTCTTTTTTGCCATTCAATGGAATACATCCAACAGCGCGTCTCTCCAAATACATGGTGTTAAAGATTAAAGATTTTAATTTTTGATCTTTAATAGAGATTTTAATCTCTATTAAAGATTTTAATTTTTGTTTAAATACACGTGCAAAAATATCATGACGATCTGATGGTGATTGTCCAGTTAATAAAAGCTCCTTTATTTCATCCCATGCTGGGTTGCATGTAAATGTGATGAAAAAATCTGGACGACCATATGCACGAACATACGTCATTGCATCTTATGCATATTCATGCATGTGTCTTGGGCTGCCTGTAAATGTGGATGGTAAAATAACCATTTTTCCCAATTCACTGAGATTGCCATCATTTACAACTGCATCACGTAAATGGATGTACTCTTCAGAACGCAATTTGACTTTATTTAGTCGTATGTAGAGGAGTCTTTCACTTTCTATTTTTGCATACATGTCAACAATGCATTGATGAAATAATTGTCTACATTTCAATATATGATTATCAGCATTCTCACGAATCATCGTTCGATATGCATAATAATTCATAGCACTGACCTTTTTTTTTGTTAGTCCACATTAGTTGTAGGATTTCTCATGTTAATATTAAAATGATATCCATCCTCTCCTTGCCAACATAGAATGGGATATTGTAATGCATCATATGAACGATGCGTTTCTGATACTTTCTGGAGGTCACCATTTCTATGATAAAGAATTATATCGCGAAAATTAAATTCTTCACCAACTATGACAATTGCCACTTCATCCATCGTTGGTGAGTTGAATTGTCTTCGATGTTGACCAATAGGTGTTTTATATGCCTTTATTATTACTTTGTAATCGTCAGATGGCATTTGTTCATGGCGGTTTTAAATAATTGAATTAATTCATTATGTTGTTCAAACAAATTTTGTAATTCAGCGACAATCTCTCGTTTAGTACTCATATTCAGTTGACACCGTCTGTTGATTTGTTCGTCAGCATTTCCCATAAAATATATCTGAAGATATTTGTGATCAGCATTTGGCAAGGGTAGTAGTGATCCAGCATGGTGATAAATTTGCCCTTGTACATTAAATGTTGGCATATAATTTGCGCTAACGATATTCGTTGCTCCGAACGATGTCATTTGGAAGCATGAATTGTACTTGCGTATATTTTAAAAAAAAATTTTTGATTGACTTGTTTCACCTGATACTAAAGTTAATAATGGTTCAGGTGGTGAACGCAAGTCTGATAACTTTACTTTTCCACCTGCACAGCACATACCTGGTGTTTCATTTTTAAATTTTTGAGCACCACAATACGTACACTTTTTATCCATTTTTCCAATAATTACACTTGGATGAAGACTGTAATTGTAAAGGGGATTGTAATTGAAACCACATAAATTCAAATCAGTATGTATCGTTCGTCTTGTCTGTGTCCTGCGAATTCGATTCCTTTGCTGCCTTGCTTGCCTCTGTTCACTCGTTTCTAATGATCGAGCGAGAGCAATGTGAACTCGATCTCTTTCTTGCCTTGCTTGCCTCTGTTTACTCGTTTCTAATGATCGAGCAAGAGCAGTGTGATCTCGATCTCTTTCTTGCCTAGCTTGTCTCTGCTCATTTGTTTCTAATGATCGAGCAAAAGCAGTGTGATCTCGATCTCTTTCTTGCCTAGCTTGTCTCTGCTCACTTGTTTCTGAAGCTCGAGCAAGAGCAGTGTGATCTCGACCTCTTTCTTACCTAGTTTTTCTCTGCTCACTTGTTTCTGAAGCTCGTTCTTCTCTTCTCCTTTTTGCTTGATTTGTAGATCGACCAATGGCACTTCGCTTTGGTGGCATAATTGAGGGGTTAAATAAAACGTATTTCCAATATTTTTTTATTCACGTATTAATAATTTATTCTCGTATTAATAATTGCAAAAGTTTTTTGACATCTTAAAAGACAACCTACAAACGTATTCCATCCTATAAAAAATAATAGAAGTTGCCATCTTCAGTCATTGTAAAGTAGGAATAATACAGAATATGATATCACGCGAATAATACAAAATATAATATCACACATGCAAACAATCTCAGGTGCAGGAATCTAGCAAATATTACATTACGTCATACTGCTAGGCTGAATTTCAAACATCATTACTAATTAAGTGTTATTTTGATATTTTTGGGATATTTGTTCGGGAGCACCTAGAACCCAAACTTTAAAAGAAATGATTTTTAAAAGAAATTTCAAAAACCTTCCTAGGGATATACCTAATAATTTCCCAAATTTTTACGGTGATTGGATGTATGGTTTTTGAATCTATCGAGTACAGACAGACAGACACACATTCATTTTTATATATATAGATTAAATTTGGATGGAAAAGAAAGTCTAACTGAAAGTAAAAATGAAAACATGACCGCGACGAAACCTCATACTAAGACTTTTCGAACGCAGGTAAATAGTCAGTGTAAACCACCGTACTGGTCCAAGGACGCAAAGTCAGATATTCACAAGTTTCCGAGCGGTTTATTTTCAAACTCCGAACATGGAGCAGTCGATATGTAAAAATCACCCGCCTAAGTTAATGAGGCGATATCCTTTTTGGTTCCCACATGCAGTGAGGGTGTTGACTCGGCTTCACAAGGCTCTTTTTAAATTAAAACATTCAAAACTTTAAACAAACTTTTTTTATTTAAATTTAACAAATTCACATGAACACCAAAGCACCATTACCACAACTTCTCACACCGAGTATATCATCGTAAAACTATTGACTCCTCAATATCTCTCGCCACTTCAGTAAAAAAAAATAAATAAGCATGCAAATGACTCCAAGTGTAACATTACGTCACACTGGTAATAATACTTTATGGATGCCGGCAGGTGGGATAAAATATAACAATTCCCTCACAATATTGGTGAAACGTGTAAAGTTCAACTGTTCTCGCGGGCACTTTTCCTGGACGTTACAGTCAGTATACAGAAAAGTTTCCAAAGGGATTCATGATAGTTGCAGGATTTTGCTACAACAGCAAATTAAAAAACAAAAAAGTCTCAAGTAAAACCAAAATTAATTCACTCTACTACCAGCAGAATATTTTACAACCAATTTTTGAGGAAGAAATTCTAGGCTTATATGGGAAGAACATAGATAAAGTTGAACTTCATATGACAAAGCCTCTAGTAACACATTTAATCAACTGCCGCTTATTTAGCAAAGAAAGAATCAGAAACAGGAATAAAGTGTATCCCATTTAATGAAATACCTGTAAAATCAACTAACGCTTCTCCAATGGACTTTTGCGCTTTCGGTTTATTAGGAAACGGAGTTAGGAAAACGGAAACACTGAACGGACTTTGGAAAACGGTCCAAGATGAATGGGGTAAAATTAATATGACAGTACAAAGAAAAATTTAACTTTCATGGAAAATTAAAGCTAGAGCTATTATCAAGAAACATGGCTATCAGATAGAAGCAAATCACCGCAAAGAATACGACATTTAAACATAAATCTCAAAACCGTTTCCATAAAATGCGAACGAACTTATGTAATAATCGCAACCAAGATGTTGTTTTGTTTTTCACCGAAAATCCATCCAAAAATTTTAAAAAACGTAAAGTAAGAAACACTTCTGTTCATAAGGTTACGAGCTCTGAGCACTGGGAGGCAGGTAACTGGGGATATTTCTTACTATATGGGATTTTGTAAATAATGTATGCGATCTGCAATGGAAATTAGTCATGCATATTGCTCTCAGTATTTGTTAATGAAATTCCACTTCCGACCTGTGATGTTAAAACATTTGAAGAATATTAAAGATTATTAGAGAATATAAATTGAAAAACATTAGAGATATATCTTCATATTAAAGGCTTCTTTATTACTTTTTTTTAAGGCTCTTCTTTATTGTTTTTTTTCCAATTTTCTACAAATGAAAATGGTGACTTTTTTTAATACTTCTCTTAATAACAAATTTTAACCTTTAGCTTACGGGGGTCCATTTTTCCGATTCCCTCTTTAGAACGGGAAATTTCATACCCCTTTGTAAAAACGATCATACATACATACATATATATATATATATATATATATATATATATATATATATATATATATTTATATATGTGATAATAATCACATTTGGAAAATTTAGCACAAGTTGAATTGATGCACACAACTTGGAGAGATGCAGTCGGTACGAGGAGTGATGCAGTCGGGACGAGGGTGGTTCAGGAAAACACTTTTATTCAAAAATGAAGCATCGCGAAGGCTGCAGCGGCCACATGACTTGTCCGGCGTCTATGCCAGGACGGGACGTATAAACATACAGGAGCGGACAGCATGTCCGACAGCTACAAAAGTTAGAAACGAAGAGAGAGCGGACAGCATGTCCGACAGCAACAACAGTTAGAAACGAAGAGAGAGAAAAGTCTTGCGTTCATGCAATATTAAATGGGTGTTTTGCGATATTTTCGCCAGAGGGCCTAAACTACTTAATTTTTAATTGGGCGACTTCAGATTCGTAGAGTTCACGTGTCCACTTAAGTTTATCGGGGACTTTACTGCTAGATACCGCGCTTGTTATAACCGTGACCTGTTGAACTGGGCGTAGGATAAGTGGCCCATAAAGTGCTTGCAACGTGGGATTTTGACGGTATAAAGACATAACTTCAGAGTGATTCGAGGGCTCTTCAAGAATTTTGACACTATACTGACATTCGGAATCTCATAAACTTCGAACACTCATATCTGGGGATGTTATTGAGTTCAGATACTTCCCATGCCTGCTTAATGATCTGCAGGGCTAATATAAATTATCTTATTTCACTTTTAGGTCGCAATTTTGGAAAAGGGGTCGTGCTTTATTAAAAAGAGAATTTAGAATATGCTTTAAAGTAAAGTAATTTAGGAAGACGCGTTTTCTTGTTACATATATATATATATATATATATATATATATATATATATATATATATATATATATATATATATAACATTAAAAATCCATTCAGCCTCTTCAAATCCCAGCTTATTCTAAATTCCCTTGGCGAAAGTTTTTAAATGGCGACTCTATTGCTTAAAAACCAAACAACCGTAGCGTGGATACATAAATTAACTACTTCCGCGCAAGTATTATGTAGGTGTCTCATTACTCCTAAACATTAGCCAACTAATCTCTCCTTTCAAGATCACATAACGAACCATACTGAAAAATCTATATAAGGCTCGGCATCATGTAGGTGTTGACACTCCCCGGATTTCTGTCGTCAAGTAAACATGTAGTCTTCAAATAAAATAAAATTTTGTTGAGAATTGCGGTGTGATGTGTGTGTCCGAGATGTGAGAAGATTGTGGGGCCAGTTCTTTATAACTACTTTTGAGATGCCAAATAGAACGCCACCGGCCAACGACATTGTATGAGGGAAAATTAATGTGTGACATCGTGGCCGGACGACTTCTAACATACTTTGACCTTCCCCTCGCCTCCCGGCCATGATGTTACACACACACACACACACACACACACACACATACACACACACACACACACACACATATATATATATATATATATATATATTTATATATTCATTCTTGGGATACATGCTATCCTACCCCGTAAGGAAAATGTTAAACTGTCCCATGGAGTGTGATATCGCCAGAGCAAAGTAATGAAATAAATCTAAAAGTTTTAGTAATGTTATCATACCATGAAAGTTATGAGTTTAGTATTATGTCTTAACACATTCAGGTAGTTTTATGCATAAGGACATATTTAATGTACAAGTATATCTCTCTCATTTTCAGTTATTTTTATTGCGTCTAATGATATCATAATTCAATATGCCCATTATTCTCTGGTGAAAGCAAACATTTATCTACGTAATGAAAAATTTATCATTATGCATTGTTTGTAAATTTAAAGCAACTATATTTTGTAATCATCAGTTGTCAAGAAGCATGACTTTTTATTCATTTATAACCTGCCCAATGCTCTGTTTCGGAACTAATTGCAGCTTTGAGATGGATTTCTCGGTAAGATACACGATGTGGAGTGTTTTTCTGTTTGGCCTCGTAAACACTACTCAATTCTATGGAACATGCCATATACAAGTTCAGCGACTACTGACACTTAGAAATCTCAAACGGTCTACAATGTGAGTATGAATATATGTTATCTACTTTGTAAATCTAGCCCTACAGAACCTAGGAAAGTTTAAAAGTGACAAAAAGTTTTAAATTAAAACAAAAAGAATTTCTCTCAGAAAAAAAGAACCTCTTATTTTAAAAGTCTAATTCCAAAATTGCACCAAAATTTAGGTTTATTTCGAGATGGTTTCATTAATTCAGAATTCATACTAGTCATAGTCTTTATAACTTAATAATTGGTATTAAGTATTCCTTAGTTTTTTAAAAATAACTTGTGTTCAGAAATCTCTAACATTTCCTTTCTTTTCTCGTTGGTCTAAAGCCAAATTCCCATTTTCTGAAAATAAAACACTTTTCAATAGTTAAAACAAGTCCTCTTCCAGCCGAGAGATTGTAGCAGTGACACTTCAAATGAACCCGTCTCTAGTCTTAATAAATCAATGATGAATATTATAACGACTTTATGAACTATAATTTAAAATGACAGCAGTTCCAATTACATTGCATTCGAGTTTTATCACTTTTCGAGGCAATTTTTCTCCAAATACAGAGAGATTTTAATTTAATCTTAAGATGATCAGTCCTTTTTCATCGGATCATCGGATGAAGGCCACCTCATCATCGGATATTCGCTAAAAGGTGCTACTTGCCTAAAAAATTGTCAAGTGGTTGATAAGCGCAATTAGAGCCTTAAAATGCCTGCAGTTTAGAATCCAAGGTGCCATTTATTTCAAATATCACACTTTTACGCATCCTTTTCGGAGTATTAATTTACAAAAAACTCACAGTTATAAAACTATGTAGATTTCTCCTTAACTCTTTATATATTATTAAAATAAGAAGTAACGTTTGAAGTGGTAGTATTCTAATTGACTAATAAAAAATGGAAATCATGATAATTTAAAAAAAGAAGATTTCGATATATAATTTATCGTGAGATAAAACTTGATACATGATCAATAGAAAATGACATTTAAAAACTCTTTTTTGTCTAAATACACACAGCATATGCAATTACTTCTGATGCAATCTGCGTATATATATAAAAGCTAAATACCACTGATTGACTGACTGATCATTGTATCTCTGGAACCGTAACTAGGGCGCTGGCATTTGGTACCAGAGTCTGTTCGATTTCCATTACTGGCACGGATATTTGTAGCCGTTCGGAATCGACTTTCAGCTGCAGGCCCCGGTCTCATGAGCCTTTGTGTAACAAAAAATAACCGTAGAAGCTCTCAGCGAAATCAAAGCAATCCAACCTGGAACCGTAAGCCCTAGGAAGCTGAAATTTTGTCTGGTGGTTCCTCTTAGACCCTAGGTGCTCGCTAAGAAATATTTTTTTTAAAGTTCAAACTTTAGGGGGATTAAACGGAGCTTAAACCCCCTCAAAAATAATAATAATGATTAATTCTAAAAACCGTATTTAGCATTGGATTTCAACCTGATCGCTTTAAATGAAAGTACGGCTCAAGAAACATTATACTCACCGAGTTTCATTAAAATCGACCTAAAACATACGAGCAAAACAAATATTGAAAATTAAATATTTTTTCAAATGTGTTCCAACATATTACGTCTGGAGGTTTTTAAGTCTAACAAAATCTTAGATGTCTGTAAATTTTGCTCACGCTGATGTTTCTAAAAACTCATTGAAAATTATCCGTATTATCTAATGGGGAAATATCTTTGTACCATTTATTTTTTAATCTGAGGCGCTTGTCGTCAGACATTCGCCTATAATACGCCGCAGTTTACGGTCCATTTTATTATGGTCCATTTTATTATGGGAATGCACCATATAGGCGGGCAGCATTACCCCGTATGATGGGAGGACATAAACGGAGACATTTTTCGTGGTACGAAGCTGGGATTTGATCCGAGCTCCTTCAGCACCGGAAAATAGCGCGATGTACCACAGAGCCTCCACAAGCCCGTGTGTCAGTTTATATTCTTTATTTAATATCATAGGTAACGAATTTAGGTGATCATTCTGCTTATTAACCTATATATTAATCGCATCCAATAAGTTACTAAAATTTGGTGAAACTTCGCTAGTAATCTTCTGGAATTAAGAATTTCAAATTATTTAAAGGGTAAATATTCGCAGTGAAATTTCCGAACTCGTGCTTTGCTATTACAACTACGATCTATTCTTTTTCATATATAACTTTCTTTTCTTTTTTCAGGTATTTAATGAAGGAATTGAAATTATTTGTTTCAGAGCCAGTGTAATAAGTGCACCAATGCTGGTAGTTTTCCACCTTTTGTGTTGCTTTTGTGGTCTGATCTTTTACGTACATTTTAAATCATGCGACCCCATGACTTCACCGGCTAAACCTATTCATTCTGCTGATCAGGTAAACTTCCAGACTACCTAAGTCAGATTCTTGATAAACGATACTTCTTGATACATTTGATAATGACAAATAGTATATTCTTGTTCAATAAATGCAGGAACTTAAGCGTAGTTAATTTGTCCCTTACCTATGAGCGAATTCATTCTTTCTACAAACTTACGTTTTAGAGTTATTTTCAGTAAAGTGAGTTAATCTAGCAAAGAGGCTAAATTGTCAGAATGTAGTCAAAAATATGTTTTCGTGTCAGACATATTTTACACTCGAAAGCTAAAGAAATTAAGCTAATAATGTCCTGTACTATTTTGTTCTGCATTTATGTACGCCTCAAGCCATTGCACTGATTATATATTCACACACGTGTGTGTGTGTGTGTGTTTATGTGTGTATGTATAAGTATATTTCAAAGGAGAAAAAATAAAAATCGGTCAAAAATGATTTAAAGCCACTTGTCTTTAAGTTGGCATAAAATTGCCATTGATTTAATTTATTGTCGATGAATTCGTAAACTTCTACTATTTGTATAATTTTGCTAATTCGCCTAACGTGGAGTACAATTCTATTTAGTAAGTGCAACTGATAGTAATTTTCCCTGGACATAACCCTTGTGGCATAAATTCGCTCTTCAAAAGGGAGTTGTTAAGAACTGCGTGATATTTTAAGGGGGGAGATACACTGATACAAAAATACACTGATTTTACTACCAAGCTTAATGTGTTATCAAACAGTTAATTTGCGGTTTAAACCAATTTTTTAGGGTGAATTGTACAAAGCTTTATCTATTAGAAAACAAAAGCAGAATTGTTGGGGAGTTTATTAGAAATTATTTTATGTAAAAAAAAAATTAAACGTTTTATGAATAAGGAATCTTAGGTCAAAGCATTACGCGAAGAATTTTTTAAAAACTATAAGAGATATATATTAAATTATTTGTATATATTCTATCCTTAGGTTATACTTTAATATACATCTAAAATAATTACCATATTACACACAAAAATCTTTTTTTAGGCAAATGTATTGCAATGTACAAGAAATATCATAAAATTTTCCCCCCCAAAATTGCTGTAAAAAATTAGTAATATGTACTTACCAAAATTTTGGTGGAAATTGTATAAACATACTACATGTATACAATATTTTAGCAATTTGTGACCATTAGTTTTGAAAAAATAGTGCGCAGTTTGAAAAAGAACAATTTTTTAGAAAAAAACATTTAAAGATTCTATAAATTACTGTACTATTAGCTTTATGTACATTTGGCCATAAAATAACTTCTAATTAAAGTATCGACTTCAATTAGAAGTGATTTTATGGCCAAATGTATAAAGCTAATAGTACAGTATATTTTTTTAAAGATTCCTTACATTCCATTCTTCAAAATTAAATTATAATAAAAAATTGAGTTTTTTGGAGGTCTTAAGGTGATCTTCCCTCTTAAATGCCTTGTCTCTCACAGGAGGAATATCCTGAATAATTTCTTATTCAAAAGAATGCTTTGAAAATGCAGATTCCAATGTTTTGTCTCATCTAAAGATTCCGCCCCGTATAAAGAGGATATATTTGTTATGGTGCATATACATTGGTGCAGATTTCTCTGCCTGTGCCTTGGGGAATCCAGTGATTTATGTTCACTCTGTACTCTGTACTATGCGTGGATCGCCTCCTCTGGCGGTCCATCAAAGAAAGGGCGGGGGGTCAGCGGGTCAAATGATGTCGAGCGGGGTCGGGGGAGACACCAGATCAGAGAAACCTTGGGGGAGGGAATGGGGGTGGTTCTAAATACCATGTCTAATGTTACCGTGACTAATGTGATGACAGGAGTCGGGGTTCTGCAGGCAGAGAACTCTGCACCAATCAATATGCGCTATGAAGGGAAAGTTTTTTTTCTTTCTGAGGGGGAGGTACATTTTCTCCCATTTCTTTAGGAAGTAGCTCCAGCAAATTCCTTTTAATAGAAATTTGACGAGAAATATTTTCGTTCGAATAATAGAGTAGCTAAAATTATCTAGTTGTTTACAACATAAACTAAAAATGGGTGATCTTTTATAGAAAAAAATAGAATTTTTGAATTACGAGAAGTTTTGATTTTTACATTTATCGCACCTCTGCTAGAAGAGTGTTACATCTCAAAATAGCCATATATTCAGGAAGAGCTAAAGATATATGTCGAAATTGCATTTCTTGCTTTATGAATGCCTATGATAATTTTTGGAAAACATATTGTTCGAATCACTTCAAAGGGCAAAACTTATATACTATCAAAGTTGTTTTCGATTTTTAAAGAATGATTTTGAAATTTAACTACAAGATATATCCCTCTTCTAGTCACCTCATTTTGTCAACATGGACTGAAAAGCTTGAGGGAATACTGTGATATCTCTATGCTAATGCACAATCTATCTAAACTTTTCACAATACAAAGAAAAAACCTTGATAACATGAACAGCAAATTAGCAAAAAATAAAAATTTATTTTCAAAATAAAAGCATTTATTTTCCAAATATAATTTAATGAACATTTTTATTACAGGAATATTTTAATACAATAACATTAGGCACTGACAAAAATCTTATTTTCATTCTTCGCGCATGAGCAAGTTCCCTCTCCTAGTTGTGGAAGAGGGTAATAAGCGCCATCTAGGAGATTGTGTTGGTACTAGGCTTATAACATTATTCTAGAATAAGAAGCACTTCTTATAGAGCATTGAGGTGCAATTATCTTAAAATAGAAAAGCAAAGGTGCTACATACGACTCCCTCAAAGACTACACTTGATTTAGAGACTCCCAGCGATAACACGACCAATCTCGAAGACTCGTAATTTATCATAGATGCAATACTATCACTGTCTATATAACGACTGCAAAAATAGGTTGAATCTCTTTACACAGATCGCCCCCCGGCAAGTGACACAAAAACTGACACAAGTAAAAAAATGGCAATTTTGAGGTTAGAACATTGAAAAATCTGTATGAAGTGCCCCATCGTGCACGAAAAGAGACACATCTCTACGTCGCAATTTGTCCACCCATGGACATTTATATCAGTTTTACTTTCATTTTAGTTCAAGCTGTATAGTATTCTTTAAGTGGATTTTTCTCAAATGCTGCATTTTTCAGTTGTGTCACTTTTCTTGCCAGGATGCGAGATGTTATGGAATACTTATCATCACACATAAGACGCGATATTAATTACTAATTATGTTCAAGCAATACAAGTAGATTATTTTCTTGGAAACTTACATCGAAGTCAGTTTAGGCTACACCTGTTTTATTTAAGTTCATTTGTGTGAGCCATTTTATTTTCACCCCCCCCCCCAAATGTGGTTATACGTTCTGACAAAAAAAACGTGTTTCAACCTTCGCAGCAAACAAAAAAACAGTAGAATTCTAAGTTTTTTCGAAGTGACAAGCAAACCCTATTCAATTCTTTATCACGTGAGCTGAAATAAAAGCTAGAAGCATTCCACAAGGAGTCTTCAGCCCTTCAAGAGGCGTCGTTCCAACAGTCCTAAATCTTGTCTTCCTTTCACTTGCATTCAACGCATTCCAGTTAACTGAGCAGAAAATGTTTACTGCTACCATCTGTTATCAGATTAAAGAAGTAAAAACATTTTGCAACATTTAATTTGAAAAATTTTCAAGATTTTTTAGGTAAATAAAATCGGGAAAAAATGTGCACTGTGCAAACGGTGGAGGTTGTTGCCTCTGAAAGGGCTAACGGAAAGTTGTCTGCCTTGATTACTGGAATTTCATTTCGGTACTAGCCAGACGTTTGCACTTAGAGCATGCCATCAAAATATCAATGTATCCTTACCTTGAGACTCAGTGCTTTCCAGAGAGACAAAACATACCTTAGAAAATGTTGATAAGAAAAACTTTCTGAAAATAGTGGTTGCCAAACTGTTTAAGCTTCATTATAGCAACCATTTTACCATAAGCAATTTATCTTTAAATTTTTACTGCACTGACTCTCATAACTTAACTTGATACTGCCATTCATCATGTATGGAAAAATTTTCATAAATTTCTATCGATTAATTTGGCTGAATATTTAGAAACTTATTTATTTTACAGTTGATGCCTTATTATATCATCACCACGATGAGACAATATCCAGGTCTTCCTGGACTGTGCATTGCTGGGATCTTTAGTGCCTCACTCAGCACTATTTCTTCTGGAGTCAATTCCATGGCCGCCGTTACGTATGAAGATATACTACGTCCTCTTTGGCCGCAGTCTTCGGGCTCCGTGCTTATAACTAAAGTTGCAAGTGCGTTGTCACCTCTTTTTACTTTTGTTCACATTTGAGAAAACTTGAAAGTCAATTTGTTCCAGGTCAGGAATAGTTTCTACCTTTAAACGAGTTTTTTCCTTTAGGCTTAACTTCCTTGTTCATTTACCTGTCAAACATGGAAAAGTAACACTTCCAGTATTTTGTCGGATTTTTTTAATGATCGTCACTTATCATCATATGAGTTTGTTGTGAAAACATCAACGTAAAACTGGTTCGGAAGCATCGGATTTGAAACTAGACGGAACCGGTTTTATTTCACTCCTGATCGCCCAATCGGACATTCTCCAAATCTTCCTACAAAGTTTTAAAAAGAACTTTGGCAACTGGAATGGTGTGGAAATTTTTCTGGCTGAAGGACATTATGAAAAGTCAGTTTTCGAATTTTCTCGGCGAAGGTGTCCGTCTGTGTTCTTTGAGAGAGGGTTTTCTGAAGCACGTGGTTGCGTGTGCGGCACAAGGGAGACTCAATTGGTCTACGAAGGATTTACACAAATGAGGAATTGACCGATGTTTCTTATTTTTTTTTTTGCTAGGAATTGTGATTTCCAAGAGCACATAATTTTCGTGCTAACAATTGTGCTGTATAAGTGACCATAATATCCGTGCTATAAATTGTGATGCACCACGTGCAAATAATCTTTGTGCTCTCCTAACTTGTCTTAAATAAAGTGTGGTAAGTGAATTCCAGTTTTATTCTTTGATTTTTTGCAATGTGCTGATCTTTTATAATCACGGCCACAACCATTAAATCCTTTACATTGTCGCCGTGACCAGGATTCGAACCTGGGTTATTGCAGTCGCAACCAATAAATCCTTTACAGAGTTATTCTATTTAAAATCATTGTAACTGGAAACTGAACTATTCCTTGTTAAAATTGAAAAAAAATAATTGTAGAATTCATATGAATGGATGGTCTATGTAGCATTAACTAAACAACCAAAGGTTATACCTTGGGAAGGTTATCAACCAAAGGTTGATAAGGTTGGGGGTTGAGAAGGAAAATAACCAAAGGTTATCACTTGTCATTATTTCCGAGCGACCTTTCAATTGTAGCTTTATATCACTTGCGAGGGTTACAGGATCTGTCTAGAAAGTAATGGGACTGAATTTTTCGTGCCAAGTAGAAGGCAACTGGGGCGGAGTTTGCGGGAGGTACGGGTGGTTGGGGGTTGTCAGCTACAAAGTCTGGGAAGTCAGTGGGCTTGATCCTTTGCAGCGCACGGACCGCTCGTGAATCAGACTGCTGTTTCAAAGTGGCTTTAGGTTTTCAGAATGCAGCGGAGTATCGAGCAGCAATACGCCATACATTTTTGTGTAAAATTAGACAAATCGGCTACTGAGACGCTTGCCATGTTACAAGAATCCTACGGGAAGGATTCTTTGTCTAAGTCTCAAGTGTTTAGGAGGCACAAAGTCTACAAAGACGGAAGAAAGGACGTCGATGACAACGTGCTGGGCATCCATCTCGAACTTTCAAAAGGTTGAGGAATCGCGCGCGTCCTCCCGAAGCTCACTAACAATTGGATTCTTTACCACGATAATGCGCCGGTCCACACATCCTTCAAAGTAACTCAATTCATGGCAAAACACAACGTTGCAACGCTGCCCCAACCACCGTATAACCCCGATCTGTCACCGTCAGACTTTTTTCTATTCCCTCGGTTAAAATCCAGCTTAAAAGAACATCCGTTTGACAATCTGAAGAACTTGCAGAAAAACGTAACGTGTGTTCTGAACAACATTCCTGTTGAAGACTTCCAAGCAGACATGAATGGATGGCAAAGTCGTTAGCAACGGTGTATTAATGCAGGTGGATGCTTTTTTGAAGACCATTAGTGTCTGTAAAATTATCTTCAAATAAACGAATTTTATGGAATCAGTCTCATTACTTTCTGGACAGACCCTATATCCACCAAATGTTGATAAGGACTGATAAAGGTTGCGAAGGAAATCAGCGAAAGGTTATAATTTGTCATTATTTCCAAGCTTCCTTTCAAACAGACACTTAGATCCTGCCTCTCAGTTTCAGTTATTAATGATGCATATCTGCAATGTAGACAGGCTCATGTTTATATCATAATTTAATATATCTTTGAGATAAAATGCATGTTTTTGCTGATTTACACAAGTTATATTTAAATAAGTTATATGACTGTTGCACTGTTATGAAGCAAAAATGTCCTTAATAAACGATTATTAATTAATAAATTTATGTTAAAAGTGAATGTAAATTAATGTTATTAACTAACATAAATTCACGGTACAAAATATATCATTAAATAGACCAGAATTAACTAGCAAAAAGCCGGGCTTTGAATGAACTTGCTCAGTTTACAGCTAGCTAATTCTTATTATTAATTTTTTTAGAGTTACTAGTAAAGATAACGTGTTTAACAAATATAACGGAAAAATGGTATATTCATAAGGTATATTCATATTCTACTCTTGCGTAACTGTCTCGTGAAAAGAGGCCATACGATTACCTTTTTAACAAGAAAAGTTAAAAACACTATACTATTAAGCTTCTGCAAATCTGCATTAAATTTAAAGCCTGCTTGCCAAATTTCAGCTCCTATTTCGTCCATAAAATGTCGGTCATTGCGTATTAGTAGGGACCAGAATAAGTGATTTTCAAAGAAACCGGAAAATCGAGCAATATTATTAAAGCTTTTGTTCAAGTGCTAGTTTAGGTCCTAATATCGAGTTTGCTTCTGAAATATTATCAAATATTCGACTTCCGTTCTCATCTTATTGTCTGTTTATTGTTTCTCTGTGTTATTTCTTTTACAGTGGAATTAATCTTACTATTTTTTGTCTGATAGTTAAGAACTTTTTATAAAGCTGCAGAATGTCGGGTAAGATTTTCAAGTAAAAGTGTTTTTGCAGATGTTGATCTGAGGAAAAGGGAAATTTTACAAAAGTGCTTCGAATCGGAGTTAAAGAAAAACAAAGCTGATGTTTAACTTAAAGCAAGGTGCCTAAACATAGATTTCGCCGCAATGTATGCACCAAGAAGAAAGGGTACTGAAAAACGAAAAACTTTCCTTACAACTGAGTAAATGAAATCTTTCGTGTAAAAGCTGGAAATTTCTTATTTTTCCGTTCTAATAAAAATCACACCCTTTAAAGTTTTCAATACCTGAAAATTTAACCGAACTGTTCGTGTGTTTTTCAAATGCCAATAACAAAATCTCATACGTTATAGCTATATTATTATTAGTTGCATAATATGAGATACTGCCATTAAATAGGTAAAACATGTATAAAGCTGTTTTCTGTTTTATTTATAGATTTTCTTCTATTCCGTCATGATTTAAACATTTAAAATATATCTATATTTTTAAGAAAATGTTAATTTTAATTTCTGCATCACTTCGGTAAATTTTATCGCAATATGATTAAATACATCGATATATCACTATGAAATTATAAGTTGTACTCGAATAACATGACGTAAGTGGAAAATGTTCATATTTCCTTAGGGATATATTGTGAGGAGTGAGTAAAGCTGTCCTTCTCAACCTTCCCGTGTTCGAGAGCACATCGAAGTTTTCAGAGAACATGGAAGGCACGACCAATGGTTTTTGTATCATCGATGATCCTTATTTACAAAATAAAAATATTTTTTAATTAACAGTGCATAACCAAACTTCTTATATTATTACAATGTTTATATTTTGAAAATAGTAAAATAAAGAAAAAACATAAATAAAATTTCAATTATTTTATTTTATAAGTAGGTAAAAAAAAATAAAAAGCATAAGTAATATAAATGGGTTTATTACTTATACACCTATACCTCGTTATACGGCCGCTCTTTATACGGCATTTCGATATAACGGCCTTTTTCAACTATGGCACTTTTTCGATTTACGGCCCCTAATATTTCGTTATATGGCCTCAACAGCGGAAAGTGATGATGGCAACATATTATAGCTTAGTGAATCTTCATGTTAATGTTCATCATCACATTAAAACAGTTATTAAACATTTTATTTTATGTTTTTTATTATATGTATACTTAATGTGTATGTGATTTCTTTTATTTATGTTTTTTTTTTAAATTTCTGTTTATTATTACACTGTTTTGTTCTTTTATTTTTATGTAAGCATTTTTATAGAATTAAAAATAATAAAATGCTTTATGAACTAAAAACTATATTATTTATAAAAAATTGGAACAGATCCAATTAAATTTGTATGGGTTTGTATCAAAATAATTGATTCGTTATACGGCTTTTCGCTTTACGGCCAACTTTTCCGGAAAGCGTTTCTAGGCCGTAAAGCGAGGTATGGGTGTAAATACTTTCTTTAAAATCTATTGAGATTTTTAACTGAATGAATTAGCTAATTTTTTGTAACTGGTATGATCACCCCTACGAATGACGACCAGTTTGCTGTTGGCGGCGTGCTGTCCGTGTTTTACACATTTTTATATAATGCAATAAATATTAAAATGTGTAAAAGAAATTTCAAAATAAAGTTGCGCGCATTCCAACATATTTTCCATTTTTTTAATTATAAACTTTTATATTTTCACAGGTGTCTTCTATGGTGTTTTGTCTATATTTCTCACCTACTTTGTCGCATCCTTGGGGAACTTAGTTAAGGCCTCTGTTCTTGTTACTGGAATGGTTTCAGGGCCAACACTTGGCTTGTACATTTTAGCTTCGTTCACAACTACAGCGAATGAGATGGTACATTCCTTTTCAAGTTATATTTTCCCAAAATGTGTACCGTTCTTTTTTTTAGTGTATAATTAAGGAGTGTATAGAAAAAATTCAATTATTTTAATATAAACAATATTTAAATTAGAAATTGAATGATATTAGAATGGTGATGCAAAAAATTAAAATTAATTATTAAACTGAAAAGAGGACAGTAAATTCGTGGTGAAAATTTGGATCTTTTTTAAACTCGAAGCCAATGCTTTGACCCGAGATACATATTTGTTACATATATAACGTGTGTATTGTACATTTTCTGAATTAATAATTTATTTAAGTTATTTTTAAATGTAAAATATTTTGTAGATTAAAAAAATTAGAAAATTAGAAGTAATGTTTCCATGGAAAACACTAAACATACTTTGAATTAAGCAGAATAAAATCTCGAAATCTTGTTCATACGACATAAAACGCTGAATAACAGAAATAATATTTACTTATGGCAATGGTTTTAGAGAAACTCAAATAGTCTCTGACTTGCAAAAATTTCTAAAATTTTAAAAATATCAATCTTTGAATATTTGAAATTAAAAGAATTTTAGATTACACTCAAATGATATTCAAATCTTAAGAATGCAATTCTAAATGTCTGTACCTTCAAAATTGTACTTTTAACAATGCATTATTATTTTACTTGCATTTTAATTTTTATTTTAAGTTCTCCGAACACGTTTATAACATTTTGAACTGTTTGGTTTTAAATTTTCATTGTTAATCTTCCAGTTATTTTTAATTACATATGACACTTGTTTGCGTTTTGTTGCCATCTCGTTAGAATTTGTAAACTGTTATGAATAAATTATTATAATTTTATGTTAATTAATTGTTGTCAATATAAACTTTAGATAATTATAAATGATACGTAATTAATATGATAAATAGTAATAAATAAATAATATTCTTCATACATCAGATTTAGAATTATTTTTAATTTGCATTTAAAACTTTTTGTCTTTTATATTTTTATGCATTTCTCAACATTTTTTTTCATCACATGTTTAGGGTGCAAACTTTGGTGTTTTCGTAGCTGTTGTGTTGGCGGGATGCTTAACGTTCATTCCCAACGTAAGGTATTATCCTGTACTTCCAGTCGGAAGCAACTGTTCCGAACCAGTGAGCACATTGAATTTTACAACAGCCTTCATTATAACAAGCTCCTCTATGAATAATACAGAGTCATCGATGTCAGATACCGAGTAAGGAAAAATGATAAATTGCTTTCGTTAATTTTCGTTAATCGCCATCACTTTCGTGAAGGACAGAAATCTTAATGTAACTGAATTGTTGTCCCATGTGAGACGTATAGGCCTTGTTCACATTGAGTCCGTCGGCGTTACTCGTATCGAAATAGTTTTAACCAATCACAGACCTCCAAACAATTAGCCGCGAAATTGTTATGGTCTGTGATTGGTGAAAATTATTTCGATACGAGTAGCCCTGGCGCTACGCAACGCTGAAAGAAAAACGGTCTGCTGACACTGATTCCGGAGCTTCAAGTAACTTTAGCGTTGAAAGTTTTGACCAATCAGAGCTCAATTCATTGAGTATGTGATACGTCAACCCAATCACGAGCTTTGTCAACGTAGCACCCTAACACAAGGCTCCGGATACAGTGTGAACAGGCCTTAAATGTGAACTAGGCCTTACTGTTACCTAGGATAATATTATGTATAAAGGAGGTGACTGGTAACAAAACGTTGAAATGTAATGTTATGCCAGATAGTCAGTGTCTGAAAGCGAGCATTAAGCCGACTAGCTTAAATGGAGTAAGTGTGCCTTACTAGACTTTCAGACTGTAGTGGTTAGCGTTCTGAACTGCCACGCAGTGGGGTTGGTATCAAATCCCGAATATGGCTTTGATGTTTCCGTGTCATCCCCCTCATAGGGAGGAATGCTGGATCACCTACATGGTAATAAAGTGGCCAGTAAAATAGTGGTGAATAACAAAAGGTAAGTGTCTAACCACAAGTTCCTCCGCATTAGATTGAGAAAAAATATATTTGATTGTTACATGACAAGTCAGGGCAGGTCATAAAATGTTCGTTGAAATGGAGCAAATTTTGAATAGAGCATTCAACTTGGGTACACATGCTTGCCACGAGAAGTACATTACATCGTTACGTAACGAGTTAGTCGTCACCTTAATTTTTCTAATAGCAAGCTTCATTAATTAGTCACACTTTTGCCCTAAATAGGAACTTCACAGATATCATTTTGTGTGTGACAGTTCGATGAAACAGTTTATTGTCACTAGGCATGGACAAATCTTTTATCCTCAGGAACTTTAGATTCCTTATACTCAGCATATTTATTACGTATGCAAATCCTATGCATGATGTAAATCCATTCATAGAGTAAAGCATTTAAACTTTCTTTTATTTTCATATATATTAGGTTACAAGATAATAGGATTTTTACATATCGGTTGAAGGAAAGTTTAATCAACCAATACTAGCAAGTTTTCAACTGATAAACAATTCTATGATGAAATGAAATTTTTTTAGAGCTGTGTGAAAAGCTCAAAAAAGTTAAAAGTGCAAAGAGCTATCTGAAAAGCTATCTGATATATATATATATATATATATATATATATATATATATATATATATATATATATATATACAGAGGCTGTTCCCACATTTTTTAGACGATGTATATTGTATTCACAAAACTAAATTACATAAAATTGTTGTGTTTCTTGTGTTTTAAATGTTCTATTTGACATCCCTTATTCTGAAATATCTTTCGACACCGCAATTTCCAGGATAATAATGCCTTTTGAAGTGTCAGAAGAGGTATTCTATCCCATTCCTCCTGAACAGCTTTCCAGAGTCCTGTAAGGGTTTTGGGACGACGTTTGGATAATGCAGATTTTAAAAGTCCGAAAGCACAAAAATCCATAGGTGATACATCGGGAGATTTAGTAGGGATATCAGTGAAGGGTATGGCCTTGACACCAGGTTTTTGTTCAATTTCTTTTAGGAAATTTACAGTGGATTTTGATGTGTGACTGCTAGCTTTTTTCCTCATGGAGTCTCACAGATTGATGGCACTGTGGGTAAAGCGATGGTATTTCATTCAGAAAAATTGGCGATAAAATATGTTCTTGATAGTATTTGGAGCTAATCTTGACATTTTTTTCCACTCTCTTTATTTTTAACTTGTCATTATAAGAAAAACCAGCAACAATCATGAATCCCTTAGAAAAACTTTCTTTCGATTCTTTGAACCATTTACTTAAATTTTTTTCTCCCCTTTTATGATAATAAATGGCTCTTTTTTTGTTGCAATAATTTAAATACACCCATGATTCATCTATTGTGACAATTGTTTTCCATTTTTCTTTGGATAAGAGTTTCTCATATAGAATTCTGCAGCGTGTCCTGCGTTTAGCGATATGATTTGGAAGAAGACGTTGCACATTGCGTTTTTTTGCTTTCTTAAGATTTAAATCAACGTTTATCATTTTGTTTACAGTGGACACCGAGCATTTTAATGATTTTGCAACTGTCCTTTGACTAGGGGGATTTTCTTTTAACATTAAACAACGTACCTTTGCAATAGTCGAAGATGTCCGTTTTTTCCTTGGATACTTGTTTGGAATTTTTGTCCCACTTGAAGCTCCAACTTGACGTGTTTTTCCTTTCTTGTTGACGATATTACCTATCGACGCTTTAGATATCACAAAACCATGACTCTCACATCGTTTTTGGATAACGGAGTATGCATATTTCTCTTCGGAAAGAGCTTAAATGTAGCCTTCGAACCACTGCTTTGTTAAAAACGCCATTTTGAATAAAAACAACTTTCAAGCCGCAGACGATAATTTTGACTTTTAAAAACATAGTACAATTGCAATTATTTCTTTTGCAGCAAACGATTTTTTTATTACCGCCTACCAAAATCGTCTAAAAAATGTGCGAACAGCCTCTGTATATATATATATATATATATATATATATATATATATATATATAAATATAAAAGAGCTTGTCTGTTTGTTTGTCCGCTATAGAATCATAGACTGTTTCACCCACCGGGACCAAATTCGCCACAGTTAATGTTTTGGATCCGAGAAACTTAAATCAGGAAAAACGAAATTTTGGGCTCAATTAGTTTTTTTTAAATTAATTTTTTAATGTTTTTTGTGCCCGATAGAGGTGCGTCTACCCCCTGTGGATTCCCCTCGACCAGCTGCATTAAGAGGGGTGGTTTGAGGATGACGGAGGGGAGGGGGTTCAAATTCCAATGCGCGGGAGAAAGAGGGTTGGGAATGACCTTAAAATCAGACGAAGGTTCGCAGGCTCAAAGTTTCTTTCTTTCTTATTGTTTGTATATCATTTCAGTCGAAACGTGCTAAGAGCATTCTGTCTGGCCAGATGAACATGAGGAGCGGGAGTGCAGCCCAGTATTTTTTTGATGGAATGCATGAAATATTTTATATCTATATATCTACCCGGGCAACGCCGGACAATAATGCTAGTATATATATATATATATATATATATATATATATATATATATATATATTTATTTATTTATTTATAAATTGGGGTGGGGTTGTTTTTTCATTTTTGCATCTTTTATAGTTGAACGTGACTGTATAAATGCTAACAGACATGTGCGTATATTCCAGGGATAGTGATATTATCTGACATTCATTTTACCGTATTAGTGAATTTATATTGTGAATTAATTGATGACACAAATTGAACAAATACATTTCTTCTTTTAAATTTATATTCCCAAAGTACTTAAGAAGTTTAGTAGAAAAGCACTGAAGTTTAGTATAAGCACTGAGCAGAGTTATATTTTCAGCATTTCACCTTACTGTATTTTAAATCTGATAATCCTAATAGTTGATAATCTTAACTATCTTTTCAATGTTATGTTAATGTAATTTATAAATTAGTATTAATTTTTGTACTTAATATTTTCAGCAATTTTCCCGTATCATATATGTGGATATCTCCTTTGTCTGTTGTGGTTTGCGTAATAGTTGGGTACTTAGGAAGTTGGATCCCTTCTTGCATTCGAGGTATTAGCATTATTGTTTTCAAGTAAGCTGCAATTATTAATGAACAATAGGATTATCTTCACTTCCGCAGATACCGTTTAAGGGAGATTATTTATGTCTATGACATTAAGATAAAATGTTTGCTTACAATGGGTATTGTACATTGAATTTGAAGCCCAAACTCCGGATTTCCTTAAGTACCAAAGAAACTCATCCGATGTTTGCTAAGGTCACCTTCAATTCACCCAATCTCGCCTGAAGAATGGCCAGTCAAATTGACCGATCAGTGATACCGAAGCGTCCTTTCATGGTCATCTTAAGCTTTTTCCGAAGCTTAAGATGGCCATGAAAGGACAGAGGTTTGAAAACGTCTCGGATATTAAATCAAATATTACGCGTATTTTGCGAACGGTTAGTTCCAATGCCTATGAACAGTGTTTCGAAGACATGAAGAAACGTTGGAAAAATTGTTTAGACTCCTTTGGCGATTTTTTTAAAGGAGATACATTTATTTGAAGTTGAGTAATATTTTTCTTATTTATAAAAAAATGCCCGGTTACTTTATGGGCGCACTTTGTATTCTTTAGCTCTTCGATACATTTCTGTCAGTTTTCGTGGTCTTCCCGGTCTTCACTCGATTGTCATAAAAACTTCACGTTTCTATTTCGAAAACCACTTCTCGCTCAGTTGACCCCGGATCCTATAATTTGTCCCCAGTGGTACGCACCTATAAATCATACAAATGACATCCTATGATTATCCATCTCTGGAACTCCACTCGGTCAATTATACTTTGCATCCACAACGTTTGTCCAGTAACGTCAATTCTGCGCCATCGCCTATCGTACCCCGCACCAGGAGTCACGCCACCAATATTTTTCAGCACAATGTATTTTTAGTGATCTCGTTCAAGAACGTGTTTATATATACAATCACTTTTATCGGGTGTCGAAAAAAGAATAGCATAATCTGGTAGAAATCAAAGCAGAAAAGGGGAAATAAAATCAAACAGATTCAGCGATGTCACAGCTTATATATATATATATATATATATATATATATATATCGTATTTTTTGGATGATAAGACGCAACTCAAATTTATGGGAGGATTTTTAGAAAAGAATATTTTGTATTTTCCTAGGTATATAAATATATTTTCAATTTCTTACTTAATAAAGATATATATATAATAAATAATATGTATAAAATAAACATATAATGAATATAATAAAATATTCATTTTATTTTAATGTTACCTTCGGATCATAAGACACACCCGAATTTTAAGAGATGAAATTAATGCTTACAATGGATTTCTTTTTAATCTGAAATTTAAACGCTATATAATATTTGTGATTGGGAGAGAATGAGAATATAAGTTTGATATTAGTGAGGACTTAAATTTAAAAAGGATAAAATGAATGCGTATAGACAATTTCTTTTTAGTCTGGTATTAAAATGGGCTGTAATATTTCCATTTTCGTAATGATATGCTGTTGCTTAATGTAAGCTGAATCAACTAATGGTTCTATATGCTCACATAGGAAACTCTAAGACTGTTCCACCTGAACTCCTGAGCCCTGTACGTCAATGGTTCTTTAAAAATGAAAAAGAAGATGATATGAAAAAATCTGATCAAGTAAGTGTGGAAATAAAATTGACTACAAATAACCTACATATTTTATGGTTCATTTCGACTTTGAAGATGTTGTGGAGGGAACTTGATCAATCTGCTTAAAATCAGTAATGAATCTCATGTTATAAAAAAATCTACCCCCACCCCAATCGCAACTATTTGTTAATGTCTTTTTTAAAAATTCTTAAAATATAGACTATGTTGGAAGAACTTAGAAAATCTCTTCTTATATTTTAAAGTTATTAATGGCAAATTATGAATACAACTTTTTGTGATAAATTCTTTAGCAAATTCCTTTAACTTAAAGCTTATATAATAATATTTTCACTGAAACTACTATAAAGTACCTAAAAAGGGAGTATATTCTTAAAATCAATTAATTAAATATCAAATTAAAATCTTCATACGATGTCTTATTATCAGAAATTTTAAAAAAGTTTCACTAAGCGAAAAGTTGCTAAAACCTCGGATAAACTGAACGAACAAAATAAACCAACCAAAAAAAGGAAAAAAATCAATAACAAAATAAATCTTGTATTCATCAATGATTCTGCAATTTAGCTTACGGCGTATAGAGGGCAGCACAAGACAGTTTGCTAATCACAATCAATGAAAGTTTGTCATAGTTCTGAACGTCCTTGACCCAGGAATATTAGAACGTACCCTAGATTTTGGAGCTGAACATTTTACCCAATACTTATGATATAACATTCACAGAGCCTATTTATACGTTGTTAAAAAATTAGTTTAAATTTTAATATTATATGTCTTTCTCATTTTTACAAAAAGAAAATATATGCCTTTCACTGTATCAGAAAAGGCATAATAGTACGCGTACTTTTTATTGAATATTTCTGTACATTTTTCAAAATATGTTTGGACATTTAAAAACTTTTGATTTAGGAAATAGATAAAGTAAAGTACCTCATTATGTACTCATACATATTAGATAGAAAATGCTTAATATTGGCGGAAAAGCAGTTATCTTAAAAAAAGAAAACTCATTTAATTCCTTTTCAAAAAACCCTGCAAGAGTTAATACGCTTTTATAAAGAATTTCACTTAAAGTTAACATGAGTATTAACAGAACTACAGTGGCTCCTAAAAGTGTTCGTACACTTTATCTCACAAAAGTCATCGTACACAGAAATATTTTCGGATAAATTCATAATTAAAATTATCGTCTGGCGCCTTATTTTTATTTTTGAATTGTGGTGGCATTTAAAATATCGTTTGGCTTTAATTTTTGCTTGCCTACTCCGTAATACAGTGGCGTAGCGAGCATAACTGGCGCCCGGGGCACGATACCTTTGTGGCGCCCCCCCCCTGAAAAACATATAGTAATATAATATATAGACCCTATATTGGCGCCCTCGATAAACATATAATAACATGATATATAGACCTTATATTGGCACTCCCCCCCCCCGAAAAGCATATAGTAACATAATATATAGACCTTATATTGGGGCCCTCCCCTGAAAAACATATAGTAATATAGTATATAGACCTTATACTGGGATCCACCTCTAAAACATATAGTAATATAATATATGGATCTTACATTGGCGCCCCTCTGCGAGAGGCGCCTGGGGCATGATAGACCCCCTTGCCCCCCCCCCCCCCCTTTGCTACGCCACTGCCGTAATATTCTATTTATTATTTAAAAATGGTTCGTAGTCGTAAAGAAACAACAAACAGCATTCGAAAATTGATTATTTTTCATCATAGTAGTGGTAAATCAGTTGGGAATATTGCTAAATTACTTAATTTATCCCATTCTACTGTGCAGTATGTGAAACAAACGCTTTAAAGAAGAAAATTGGATCGAAAACAAGGTAAGAAAAGGCCGTCCGGCAAACTTAACAAAACGTGATCAGAGATTTATAATTAGAAAATTTGTGAGAAATTCACGTTTGAGTGCTATAAATGTTTCTGCAGAATTCAATGAAACATTTTCTACTTTAATTTCACCTGAAATTTTTTGACGAGTTCTCAGAACAGCTGGATTACAAAGGGCGTTCTGCCCATAGACAATTTTTTTTGAGTGAGAAAAACAGAAAGTTTAGGCTTCCCTTCGCACTATCAATGATAAATAAGTCCCAAACCTATTGGAATAATGTCTTATTTGCCGATGAACATTTTTGGTGCTGATGGGCGTATAATTGTATGGAAAAGAAAAAAATGAGGAACTTAATCCTAAGAACTTAGTAGGAACAGTTAAGCATGCCGGTGGAGGTATACTTGTGTGGGGGTACATGTCAGCATCAGGACTAGGAAATTTGGTATTTATTGATGGCATAATGAATCATGCTGTTTTTATAAATATTTTAAGAGACAATTAAAAATTATCAGCTCAAAATTTGGGTATTGGAAACAACTTTGTTTTTTATCAATATAACGATCCTAAGCACATGGCTCTCAACTTTCGCATCTGGTGTCTCTATAATTGTCCACAAGCTTTGAAAACACCACCTCAATCGCCAGATTTAAACCCAATAGAACATATTTGGAGAGAACTGGAGGTTCGAGTGCGAAAACACGATATTTACACGAAAAGCGAACTAAAAACAATTATGTTGGAAGAATGGATGAACATTGATGCAAAAATTACAAAAGAACTAAAGCAATCTATTCCTATCCGTTTAAAAGCTGTTGTGGATGCTAAAGGATATCCTACTAAATATTAATTTAACGAAAAATTAGAATATATACTAATATGTAGAGATTTTTTACAAGTGTACGATGACTTTTGCGAGATAAAGTTTTTGTTACTTTTGGATTATTGGTTTCTTAAAAATAAAGTTTTACTATGTTTTCAAAATATTTCATGTAGTTTTGTTAAGAATAGGTTATAGATCTTATTATTAAATACCCATTCTGAAATATTCATTTTAATCAATGAATAGACCCCTATTTCATTGAAAATCGTAAGTGTACGAACACTTTTGGGAGCCACTGTATATTAAGATATCATTTAATACTGGGCACATATTGTTATGCCATTGCTACATTAAGTAAAATAAAGCTCCTTGGCCAATTCATACTGCATGAGACCTTTTCACATTCTTTATGTAACAATGAAACAAGATAAATCAACTTACAGCGGATGTATATCCTTACTGGAATCACAAGAATAGAAATATTTTTCCTAATCAGGATGTCTACTCACTTAAATTTAATGTAGTGTTTGCCACATTATTTGATAAGTGATGTGAAGATAGCAAAAATATGTTGCTTACCTCCGTCTCTGCGGTGCAGCTGTCTTGGTACTAAATAATTCCAGTTATATGAACATTAAACATGTATTTATTCAATCTACTACGAAACAAAAGAACGTTACAGTGCTACGATACAAAAACGGAAAAATTACATAAACAGAAGTAAGAAAGGAATCGCGGGATAGCTTCTGGTTTGCTCCGGTTTGGCGCGCGCCTTGGCGACTTCAGGGTTGCATGAAAAGGTTAGTTTTCAAAATGTGTGATTACTTTTCAACAATGCCCCCCTTAATCATGCATTTTGGGATAAGCCGAAATTAGATTTAATTCACATCTTAATTTTCTAAATTTTGGTTTGGGCAAAGGTTTGGTAAAAATATCTGCGATCATACTATTTGTATTGCAATATGTTAATTCAATTACTTTGTTTTCTTTCATTTCCCTTAAAAAGAAATATTTTACATTAATGTGTTTTAGTCTGGTATTCATCTTATCATGTTGCATTAGAGAGATTGTGGACTTATTGTCCTCGAACATTTTAATGGGTAGTTTTTGAGATAGCCCAAAATCCTTTAGGAGGTCTAATATCCATTTGAGCTCTTGAGCAGCAGCAGCTGCAGAAATGAGCTCAGACCCGGTCGATGATAAGTAAACACAATTTTGTCTCTTTGTGGACCAAAAAAATTGGGCTGTTTCCTAGGAAGAATATATTTCCTCCAGTTGACCGTCTAGTGGTCATATCAGATGCATAGTCAGCATCCGTATAGCAGGTAAGTATTGGTGGGTTGTTAGAGTCAATTTGCAGATTAATGTCCTTTGTTGAATTCAGGTATTCGATGACTTTGAGAACTGCTTTCCAGTCATTTTCATTTGGAGATTCGTTTTTCCTGCTTAATAAATTCACTGCTAGAACGATGTCTGGTCGGGTTACGGTGGCTATGTAGAGTAGTGCTCCGATGGCTTGTCTATATTTGGTATTGTCCACTGGTGGAGAGGTGTCCTCTTCCTTTGGGTAAGAAACGTCCATCGGTGTGTAAGACGGTTTGTGGATATCTGGACAGAATTTCTTTTTCAATCCTTCGATTTTGCAAGTTTGGTTCAATAAAAATTTGTTATCATCTCTGTTGATGTTGATTCCTAAGTAGTTTCTGATTTCTCCTAGGTCCTTTACTTCGAAGAATTTGTTGAGATACTTGATTAGACTTTGAATCTTGTCTTCATTTTTGCATGCTATAAGGGTATCATCCACGTAAACCGTGATCATTATTGTATCTACTTCATCTTTCTTTAAGAATAGGCAAGGGTCTGCGGTAGATTGAGAGAAATCGTTGTTTCTCAGGATTTCTTCGATTCTTTTGTTCCAAGCTCTGGCTGACTGTTTTAGGCCGTAGAGAGATTTCCTTAGTTTGCAAACCTTTTGTTCTTGTCCTGTTTGAACTGTGCCTTCCGGTTGCTCCATTAAAATTTCTTCTTCTAGGTTTCCGTGAAGGAAAGCTGTGGTGACGTCAGCATGTCGCACGTGCATATTACCGTATGTAGCGGCAGCAAAGATTCTGTACCCCTTAGACCTTTGGTCGTAACCGACAAAAGTTCCTTCAATTGCTCTTGGATCTAATTTTCTTCGGTTTTCTTTATGTATATATGCATGGGCTGTGCAACCAAATTCTTTCATGTGAGCCAAATTTGGTTTTCTTCCGCACCATAACTCGTAGGGCGTCTTTTCACAGGCTCTAGTTGGAAGACGGTTTTGAATATAATTTGCGGTATTGACAGCTTCTCCCCAGAATTTGTTTGGCAGTTGACTTTGCGACAGCATGCATCTGGTCATTTCGGTAAGACTTCTATTTTTCCTTTCACTCACACCGTTCTGAGGAGGTGAGAAAGGAACGCTAAGTTGATGTTTGATACCGTCACTCGACAGAAATTCCTCTATTTCTTTACTGGTGTATTCACCGCCGTTATCCGTTCGGAGAGTCTGTATGGTTCTACCAAATTTATTTTTGGTTATGCCGACAAAGTCCTTCAGTTTACTAAGAACTTCACTCTTTCTAGTAAGTAAGTAGATGACGGTGTATCTCGTAAAGTCGTCGATAAATGTCACGAAATAGAGCTTTCCACTGATGCTCGGAGTGGGAATGGGTCCGAAAATGTCGCTATGTACAAGTTCCAACGGTTTCTTTGCACGGACACTGGATGTTTTTGGATACGGGGATTGTTGCATTTTATTCTTTATGCATTCTGAAGAAGTTTTATTAGGAAGACAATTATCTAGTTTTATTCCGTCGGCGAGATTTTCGTGAACGAGTTGCTTAATTCCGTCATAACTCCGATGACCTAATATCGAATGCCATATCTGTATACAATTATCATTTTTGCATTCTATCGCGACAGTAGCATTTTCCGAGTGTTTGTCAGAATCTTTATCAGAATATGCGTGCATAATCACTTCATTCTTCTTCTTCACGAAGCAATTATTTTTCTCGAAAAGGACAGAGTACCCCATACTAGCGATTTTTTAACGGAAATTAAATTGCTCTTTAAATCAGGAACGAAAAGGGCATTCGTCAGTCTTATTTTCTGCATATTTAGATCAAGGTCAACAAATCCGCTGCTTGTGGAAAATACTATTCTACCATCTGCTAGAATAATTTTCGTGGATGATTCATTTTGTTTCAGTTCTGTAAATAAACTTTCATCGGACAGCAAATGACAGGAATCCATATATAGAACCTTTACATTTGTATTTTGTTCAGAACGATAAATAGAGGCCTTGCACTTCACTGGGGCCTGTTGACTGTAAACATTCGCGCTCATATATTGCCGGTCTGATTTTCCACCATGTTTGGTCACGCTAGTTTCTAACTTTGTGTTATTAGAATTATAAGAACAAGTTTTGTTATTCCTGTTTTGTAACTTAAAACAACAGTTTCGGGTACGGCCGTTTCTCTTACAAAAGCTGCAAAATTTCTCCGACCTTTTATTGTTATAATTTCTTGCGTTTATAGCAGATTTAAATGCCGTTGAAGTATTATCGGAATTTTGGTCCGCTTTCTGTTCTAACCTTCTATTGTATTCATCGAGTTTCGTTTTTACTAAATCCGTAGTTATAAGTGTCTCATCTCGAGCTTCTAGGGCGGTAATGTGATTATTGTAAGATTCAGGAATCGAAACTAACAAAAGAGCGGCTATATGCTGATCTGGAATGTTCTCACCGATAGCTTTCAGTTTTTCAACCAAATCCATCATGTGATTGATATGCGCGATCATATCACCGTGTTCAGGCATTTTAATTGAATATAATTTTCTTAAAAGATATAAGTTGCTACTTAAATTGGAACGTTCATGTACTGATTTCAGTTTTTGCCATGTACCGGCAGCAGTTGTTTCATTTTTAACATGAATGATTTGGGAATCTTCTATGCATAGATTTATGATTGCTCGTGCTTGTTTATCCCTCTTTAAAAATGTTTCATCAGGTTTATTGGGTGGTGGAGAATTAAGATCATCTAACCCATCCCGCATCAAAAGCATTTCATCAAAAGCATTTCCAAACCGCATAATTTTCGGAATTCAGTTTAGTCATCTGCGTCGAATCTTTAAACAGTGATTGAGCCATTTAAATTTTAGTACCAGAATTTAGCAATTCAGTCTCATAATCATTGATGTGAAGATAGCAAAAATATGTTGCTTACCTCCGTCTCGGCGGTGCAGCTGTCTTGGTACTAAATAATTCCAGTTGCATGAACATTAAACATGTATTTATTCAATCTACTACGAAACAAAAGAACGTTACAGTGCTACGATACAAAAACGGAAAAATTACATAAACAGAAGAAAAGAATCATGGGATAGCTTCTGGTTTGCTCCGATTAGGCGAACGCCTTGGCGACTCCAGGGTTGCATGAAAAGGTTAGTTTTCAAAATGTGTCATTACTTTTCAACAATAAGTGCCTTTTTGTAGTCTTTTGATGATATGAAATAGCCTGGAACTCTTTTTTTTCATTTATATATTCTTATAAGTTGCAAAAGTTGATTCTGATATTTTTTCTGTCAACCTCTTAAGTTCATGAGAAAAGGCTTGAGAATAAGTACCTGAAAAGCTATTAATAGAATTCACTTTATCTGAATTTTTGTTATGATTTCTGTGAAACTCGCCTTTTATGCGCAACTTAGTAGAAATTGCATTTTATAGGTATTTTTGAGCGCTAAAAATGTGAACATGATCAACAAATTTTTCGATGAGAGGCAAATAATTGTTTTCATTGATATTATGAGAGATGTATATTTTAGCATTTAAACTGCTTTCATTTTTTACTTGAAAACTTTGGAAGGAAACATTACTTGAATTTGAATGTTAAATATTATTATACGTAAGTAATTTTCTTTGTCCATCATAACATATCATAACTTTACCAGGATAGCTCTAAATTTAACAGAAATACACAAAATACATTTTCATATACCGTGAGAGATTTGTAGACATAGATATACAAAATCTGGCCAAAATTATCCGGACAACCCCCTAAAGAAGTGAATCTGGCAGGTGACGTAATTTTATGCGTAAGCGAAAGCTATAAAAGTGTTGGTAGTGGTTTGTCAGGTCATATTTATGCGTTTGTGAGACAATTAGTAAGTCAAAGGAGCTTAGTGACTTTGATCATGGCATGATAGTGGGATGCCACCTTTGTGGGATATCAGTTCGTGAAATTTCGGACATTCTACAGAAGCCAAAATCCCCTGTGAGTGATGTAATTGTGAAGTAGAAACGTCGAGAAATGATATTGCAGAAATACTAAGTGGCAGATCGAAAAAGAATTAGTAAACGCAGCCGTAGAACTCTGAAAAGGGTAGTGAAACAAAATCGCAAGTCCTCGTTGATTGAAATCACTCAGGAATTCCAAAGTTCATCAGGCGTTACTGCTAGCAGCAGGACTGTTCGTAGAGAGTTAAAAAACCTGGGATTCCATGATGCAAAGCTCACCGTCATTGGACTGTGGACATGTGGAAAAATGTTCTTTAAAGTGATGAAAATCGCTTTACAATCTGGCAGTTCGATGGGCGCGTCTGGGTTTGGCGGATGCCCGGTGAGCGCTTCTTACGTGACTGTATTGTGCCGACTGTTAAGTTTGGTGGTAGCAGCATCATTGTGTGGGTGTTTTTCATGGTTTGGCCTGGGTTCCTTAGTTCCTGTGGTTGGAAATATGAACTCTGAGATATATGTGGACATTCTAGACAATGCTGCTCTCTCAACTCTATGGCAATAGTTTGGGGAAAGCCCATTTCTCTTCCAGCAGGATAACTGCTCCATTCACACATCGAGACTTGCACAGGCATGGTTTGACGAAATGTGGGTTCAAAAACTGTACTGGCCTTCTGAGAGCCCCGATCTAAATCCCATTGAATACTTTGGAAGGAATAAGAACGCACATTATGTAGCCAGCCAAATCGACCATCCTCACTGCCAGCACTCACTTCAGCTGTGATGGACGCCTGGAAGTCAATTCCTATGGACACCTATCAAAAACTGGTGGAAAGTCTCCCCTGACGTGCGTAGATTGTCATCGATGCAAAACGAGGACCAACATCATATTAATATATGCCTCAGGACTCTCCGAGTCAGTACCACTGGACGTCCGGATACTTTTGGCCAGATAGTGCAGATACATAAATAGTAAAATACATTAATACATAATTTAGCATTAGCTTTTCTTCGAATGCTTTTTTAGAGGTTTTCATCACGGTCTCTTGAAGCACATCAGCGTAAAATTCTTTTTTACTTCATTTCCACATTATTTCATGTTAAAACATGCCGTGTAGTTAAATTTTTATACATTTTTCAAAAGCAAACAAAAAAACTTTTTGATACTTTTCTGTAGATACGGTTTTAATGACAGTGTTTCTAGCAGATGAAAAGTGCATCACTGAAATTGATAGAAAAATCTCACTAGATTTATTTTAAAAATAATTTTATGCGGGGCTAGCGGCACCTCATAAAACTGTTAATCGAGAAAGTGTTTTCCCTTCGTAAATAACATTATGAAAGAATTTTCCACACGATGGGAGTTAAAGTGGGCGACCCGTATTAATGTTCAGGTGATAAATGTTAAATTTATCATTATGCATTTTCGTGATAATGGGGGAGGGGGGGAATAAACCTTAAAAATTCCAAGAATTTAGGGTTCATAGTATCAATGTTAAAGAATTTTACTAATATATAAAATTATATATTCAGAAATATTCTTTTTTATCGATTCATAAAAAACAGTTCCTTAACTGATATATATATATATATATATACTAAAGAGCCAAAAAATTGGTAGAGGCGTGCGTATACATATAACGTAGATATGCGATCAATCAGGCGTAACGAGATGCGGTCGGCAGCACCAATATAAGACATCAGGTGTCTGACGACGAAGCTGTTAGATTGGTTCCTGCTGCTACAATGGCTGGTTATCACGATTTATGTGACTTTTAACGTGATGTTATAGTCGGCGCACGAGAGATGGGACATAGCATCTCCGAGGTAGCGATGCAATTTGGATTTTCGCGCACGACCATTTCACTAGTGTACCGTGAACATCAGGTATCCGGTTAAACATCAAATTTCAATGCTGGTGCATCAACAAGTGTCAGCGGTCGAACTGTTCAACTGGGCGTCATTGATATTCTCATTCGGATCTTTAGGCACATTCGTATATCATTTTTGACTGCACGGCACAAAGCTTTACGCCTTGCCTGTGCCCTCCAATATCTCCATTGCACGATAGATGACTGGAGACACGTTGCCTGGTCTGACAAGTCTCTTTTCCAATTGTATCGAGAGGATGGAGGTGTACGGGTACGGATACAACCTCAGGAATCCATGGACCCTACGTGTGAACCGGGGACTGTTCAAGCTGGTGAAGTCTCTGTGATAGTATGGGGCGTGTGCAGTTGCTTTGATATGGAACCCCTGATACGTCTAGAGATGACTCTGACGGGTGATGGGTTCATAAACATCCTGTCCGATCATTTACACCCATTCATGTCCATTGTGCATTCCGACGGACTTGGATAATTCCAGCAGGACAATGCAACACCCTCACGCCCAGAGTTACTACCGAGTGGCTCCATGATCACTCTTCTGACTTTAAACCCTTTCATTGTCCACCTAAATCCTCATACATTAACATTCTCGAGCATACATGGGATGCCTTACAATTTGCTGTTCAGAAGAGATATCAAACCCCTCGCACTCTATGGATTTGTGGACTGCTCTGAAGAATGGAATAGCGAGGGGGGGGGCAAGGGGGACTATCATGCCCCGGGTGCCTCTCGCAAAGGGACGCCAAATGGTCCTTTTAACTAATTCTATATACTATATCCTTTAATGTTTTGCAGAGGGCGGGGGCGCCAAAAAGGTATCGTGCCCCGGGCGCCAGTTATGCTCGCTGCGCCACTGGCCCTGCAAGATTCATGGTGAGAATTGCCCCCAGGATACCTTCAGACATTAGTCGATTCCATGTCACGTCCTGTCCCGGCACCTCTGCTTGCTTGTGGGGGCCGTGCACTATATTAAGTAGGTGTACCAGTTTTTTTGGCTCCTCAGTGTATATATATATATATATATATATGATATAACAGTCAAACGGTTTGTTAAAAGAAGTTCAAAATATTACATATTATTTCACAGTATAGTCGAGTTTAAGGCAGAAAAATCATAAACCACATCCTCTATTTTTAGAACCAATAAAAGAAAAAAATATATGCTCCTCCATATAATTGAATGACAAAATTTTTATTGTCATTTTCATCCTGACAACATGACGGCAGGAACTGAGCATTACATAATCTATATATATAAAACAGTTCCGTAACTGACTGACTCACTGACTCACTGATTGACATATAACGCACAGACCAAACCGCTGGACCTAAAGGGCTGAAATTTTGCATGGCGATTCTTCTTATAGTGTAGGGGTACACTAAGAAAGATTTTTGAAAACTTCTTCTTAGATTTATTTAAATTTAAATTTTAAGATTTTTTTTTACTTCTTTTAATTTTGCATTTAAAATAATAATCTTAGGGTTATAAAATTCATATCACGAAAAAGATCATACAAATTCTTTTAAAATGAAATCTTTTTCGAATCTTTACCTCCATTTTCTGATTTTTGGGGAATTTTTAAAGATTAAATTTTAGAATTTAAGTTATTAAATGCTGATCACGTGATTTCTTTTTCTGGTACTTTAAATAAATTTATCGTCACGTCCATAAGAATGAAATAGACAAAAAAAAAATTTCCCTTGCTAATGCGGCAGACGATTGGACATTATCCAAAAAAATATTAAAATACAGTAAAAGATATGTTCCTCAAACTGTACTATATTAACTGTACTATATTCTTTAGTATGTTCTATTAGATTTAATTTGAATATTTGCATCTACATTATTTTGTCTATAAAAATTTCCGTTACGATTTTTTTTATAAATATATACATATATATATATATATATATATATATATATATTTCTTCAATTGAATACATTGATATTTGTATTTATTATAAACATATATACATATTTTTAGCAGTAATTGCATACATTGATCGTTGTATTTAATTTGAATGCACTCCGTAGCGAAGTACGGGTATTCAGCTAGTAGTCAAATATATTGAAATCAGTCAGTTGGTATAGGATAACCCATATTTAGCCTTAAATGAAATTTATAACCTTAGCAGGGAACCACGCCGCTCAGGCAACATACCCATGGGACACCACAAAGGGGCGGCGGGCCCACAGAACAGACGGAGAGGAAACGGCATTTGGAATCGGGGCGCTAATCCAAGCTCCGAGAGAGGAAAACAAAACTGTTACTGGCATAAAGTCGTCGATGGCGAAATTAGCCTGATGGCGGGAAAGGTGGTAGCCAAAGAGAACAAAAACAAGAGGGTTAATTTAGATGTTAAGAAGCATCAACAAAGATGGGACGATGACTCGGCTGAAATCGAGTAGATTCAGTTTTGTAATAAAGAGTGGCAAACTTGAAAGCCGTTTCCAGCAACTAAAATTATTGTCATTGCAGGTCCCTAACTTTAGCCCTACCATAACCGTTGAAACACCTAGTCCCCCAAAAGTGCTGACGCAGAATATGAGTTGGGAACTGCATCACCCAAACTGATCTGGACCAATAGCCCAGTAGCTGGGTTCAAATAAATGGCCTTACCGAACAAAAGATCAGGTATTAAATTTTTTTTCTCCTACTTGTATATGTTAAGTCCAGTAGTGAAAATCCGAGTTTTCCAATTCGAAAGACTCGGGAGAATTTTCTGTGGCCTAAAATTAACGATTTTTTTTTACTTTTTTAATATCTCAACAATGGTTGATTCTAGAGCTTGGATTGCATTACAATCTTAAAGAAGACAAAATTTTAAACAAATCTTACATTTACATCTCGGATCGGGATGTAAATGTAAGATTTGTTTGTAAGATTTGTCGAACTCAATAACAAGCGAGCTACAGCGTCAGGAAAATGAGATATTTTATTCAACTTGTCGAGAAAGACGCGAAACTTACCTCTCCAACACACTAACTCGTAGAATTGCTATATATATATATATATATATATATATATATATATATATATATATATATATATATATATATATATATATATATATATATATATATATATATATATATATATATATACATCTCCATATTTGAGAGATGCACAATATATGTATAACAACATATATATTTTTTTACTCGTACATAATTGAATAGTGTGCATATATATATATGCACACAAACTACACATTTGTCGATACATAGGAAATTAATTACAAAAATCGGAGTATTCAACATCCATAAAAACCGTTTAAATGCATTATTATAAATTAGAAAATCTAGCAGAAGTGAAATAATATATAGAAGAAATTACATAAAAAATAACTATTATTATGTAATTATAAATGATGCAATAACTGTGCTAAAATGGAAATATTTCAAATTAAATAACATTCTTCATATCTATTGTTTTTAGCTGTTTTAATGATCTGGGGTGGTCATCATCTCTATGTTTGGTGCAACGTCATCTTCATCCTCTAAATCATTAAGCAGTTCAACTACATTTGTACATGGGAGCATACTGCAGTGCTTACACATATTTGAGCATTTCAACACTGCTTTTCGATAACTACATGCACCAGTACAACCCATTTACATGATCAAAAATAACTTTAAGTAGTGACTTGGGTACTGGATCTTTGATCATTGCAATAGGCTCCAAGCCATTAGAAGTTCGTACCCACTCCTACTCTTCTGGGTTTTTTACATCTCTTAACCAAGTTTGTACGTGGTGATAAGCTCGTGATGAATGTTGGCGAGGAGAAACTTGAGTTGGTGGTAGACTGGAGAGATCAAATTTGCTCTTTGTTCCAGACTTCATAAATAAGTGATACCGCAGTGTGTCGAGATATTTTTCAGCGCTTATTTCACGACTGTACAATGCCAAAAGAAATATTTCTCCTCCATAGGGAAATTTGGTGCTATCCCTTTGTTATATTTTCAGAGCAGAACAACATTGAGTAGCATCATTATTGAAGACCTTGGTGAAATTATTTATGCAGTTGAACTTTTACCAAGCGATTTAATGTGGATTTATAAAAAATAGCAATGCGATGAGACCCCAGGTTGCAATGGCTTTATAGAAAACATTAGTTGTGCAAAACAGTATTGTAAATCACAAATTATGTTTCTTCTTTTCATCAATTCTCCTCCCTCAAACTATGTTACCGTGTACAGTGCTCTATTTGTGCATCTAATGAATTTAAGACATTAGAACAGAGCCATTATTTTGTGACATTCGATCACACTTTACTGGAAATCTCGGGAAATCATTTTCTCAAGTTCCGTAAAATCTGAGATTGGGTCCGTAACTGTACGTTTGGGGAGGGGGGGGGGGGGCTTTCATCTACTAAGGTCCTTCACGCTTCATGGGAGCAGTAGGATACACCATGGATGGCAGTGGGTTGCAGGACTTATTGGCATTGCCTATGCTCAGGCATCAATTGAGAAACTGATGACGTGTCATGCATACTCGAGAGCTTTCAGGGCTCACATGATGTGCTACTTGGCAATTGCATAGATCGTTCTTTCGAAGATTGATATTTCAGATGAAGAGCGAGATGCCGCCAGTGACGTAGACTGTTCTCTTTTTGAATCAGATACTACTGTACAAAGTATTGTGCAGAAGTTTACTCAGAAATTAGGAGAGCTGGGAAATAATGGACCTACAGCAAAACTATGGGTGCAATATTTTCGAATGGTAACGTTGATAATGCAATTCATCTAAGCAAAGAGAAGTGTAGACTGGAAGCTTCATCTACTTTGTGTGAAAAGAATGCTGCCTTACTTCCATGCAAGAAGCCATTTTTTGCATGCAAAATTTGTAACACTGTACTTTCAGGACATGCTTGTCTTATGGAATAAGCTGACTCCTACAAAGCACAAGAATTTTGTAGAAAATGGCTTTTTTTACCATTCGGTGTTGTGAAAAGTACTCATTGAACTCGGAATTAAATGCTCAACAACATTTAGTTTCGATTATTTCCGAATCCGGGATTTTTCCCCCTGCCTACTGGCCTAAAGGGGGAATTCTAAAAATAGAGTACAACGCGGTTCGGTTAGGTCTAATACAAGAAAAATTAACATGAGGCGTGTAGGGGCATCGCTAGATAATTATACAAATATGCACACTATTTAAGTATGGGCGAGTTAAAAAATATATATGTTATAATACACATATTGTGCATTTCTCAAATATGGATATATGTATATATATAGCAAGTGTACGAGTTAGTGTGTTGGAGAAGTAAGTTTTAGAAGTAAGTTTTGCGCCTTTCTCGACAAGTTGAATAAAATATTTCATTTTCCTGACACTGTAGCTCGCTTGTTATTGGGTTTAGAAAAAAGATGTAAATATAAGATTTGTTCAAAATTTTGTCTTATTTAAGATTGCAAGTGCAATCTAAGCTTTAGAATCAACCATTTCCGAGATATTTGAAAAAAAAATTAAATAAATTCGTTGTTTTTAGGCCACAGAAAATTCCGCCGAGGTTTTTCGAATTGGAAAACTCGGTTTTTCAGTACTGGACTAAACATATACAAGTAGGAGAAAAAAAATCTAATACCCAATCTTTTGCGCGGTAAGATGTACATAGCTACTGGGCTACAATCAGATTGAGAGAAATTTCATCTAATATGTTGACACTCGAAAAGGTTTAGTTAGATCACTATCTCTCTAAATGATAGACTACATTTTAGTTTAAAAAATGGAAACTTTACACACACACACACACACACACACATACACTCAAGAGCCAAAATGTTATGACCACCCCTACATTTTACAATGAATTCGCCTGGATGACGTGGAAGGCACGTGATCAGGTGGAAGTGGTATTTAACTGCTGCTGGAGAGTCTGAAGAATCATTCTTTCACTTACTTCTGTGTGTGATGGGAAAGGCTGCGGATCTAAGCGACTTTGATAGAGGGCAGATTGTAATGGCTCGAAGGCTCGGAACAAGAATTTCCGAAACTGCACGACTCGTGAGTTGTTCGCGACCTACAGTTGTTAGTACTTATGCAAAGTGGATGAATGACGGTGAAACCAGCAGTAGACGACATGGTGTTGGACGTCCACACGCTATCAAAGAAAAATGTCGTCGGAGACTGTCTCGCATGGTGAAGCAAAACCGGAGCCAGACAGTGGCTCAGCTGACAGCCCAATACACTGCAGGGCCAAGTAGAATAGTATCGCAGCACACTGTTCAGCGGACACTGTTGGATATGGGGTTACGCAGCAAACGTCCCACTCGTGTGCCTTTGCTGACCAAGCGTCATCGCCAACTGCGCCTGCGCTGGGCCCGGGAACATCGCGACTGGTCCATGGATCAGTGGGAGAGAGTTGCCTGGTCAGATGAATCACAGTTTGTCATTCATCACGCCGATGGCCGTGTCAGGATACGCAGTCTTCCAGGCGAACTGTTGCTCCCTCAATGTACAGTAGGTCATACACAGGCCGATGGTGGCGGTATTATGCTTTGGGGGACGTTCTCTTGGGCGTCTCTGGGACCCGTGGTTGTGGTAGAGCAGACCATGAATGCTACAGGGTATCTGAACATCATTGCGGACCAGTGGCACCCTTACATGGCCTCTGGTTTTCCAGCTGGAAATGGAATGTTCCAACAGGACAACGCCCCGTGTCACAAGGCTAAAATTGTGTTGGAGTGGTTCCAGGAACATGATGCTGAATTCCAGTTAATGTCCTGGCCGCCTAACTCACCGGATCTCAATCCGATAGAACACATTTGGGATGTCATGGGACGGCAGCTCAGAGTTCAAAGACCACCAATTCGCAATATCCCTGATTTGCGTGACCGTTGCTTAAACATATGGTACAATCTGTCTCCGGCCATCTACCAAGGACTTGTGGCATCCATGCCAAGGCGGGTTGAAGCTCTGTTGCGAACCAAAGGTGGTCCAACTCGTTATTTACAGGTGGTCATAATTTTTTGGCTCTTGAGTGTATATATATATATACACTCATGGACAAAAATATTAGCGCACCAAGAAATAATTGCGGGATCGTAACGAAACTTGCAATGAAGGTACATGTCGGGGAGATATGCAAATGATTAGAAATGCAGCGTGATTGCGCATTACGTATAGCCGGTAGAGGGCTTTGAACATCGTACTCTGTGGAGTATAAAACAGATAACCAAAGCTTGTTTGAGTGTGCAGGATTATTTACAAAGGAGAGCTGAGATAGACATGCCATTACGCCATGTTCGAAGACAAGATAAGCAGTTGTCGCAGTTTGAGAGGGGGAGAATAGTCGGGATGATGGAAGCTGGGTGGTCAGCTAGGCAAGTAGCTCGTCAATTAGGCCGCTCTGATTGTGTTGTGAGGAGGTGTTGGGACCAGTGGACCCGAGAGATGTCATGTACACGAAGACCAGGCTCAGGACGCCCTCGACAGACCAGTCGTTGGGAAGACCGCCACATCGTAAGAAATGCACGCGTACAGCCAACTGCTTCATCGGCCGCCATCGAGGCACAGGTAGAACCTTCACTAGGGGCCTCTGTGTCTTCTCGAACCATACGAAGGCGCCTGGCTGAAGGACAGTTGGTATCGCGGCGCCCATTACGTGTGCTGCCCTTGACGCCCACCCATCGACGCCTCCTTTTGGAGTTTTGCCGCGCACGAGCAAACTGGACTGCAGCGGAATAGAACCAGGTCGTCTTTAGTGACGAATCCAGATTCAATCTCGGCAGTGATGACAATCGTGTTCGTGTGTGGAGAGCCCGTGGTGAACGCTTCAATCCTGCCTTTGCTGTACAGCGACACATCGCTCCCACAGCTGGTGTGATGGTATGGGGTGCTATTGCTTACAATACACGGTCACCCCTAGTATTTTTCCATGGCACCATGACAGCCCAGCGGTATGTTCATGAAATCCTGCAACCACATGTGTTGCCACTCATGCAACGGCTCCCAGGAGCCATTTTTAAACAAGACAATGCTCGGCCTCATACGGCAAGGGTGTCACTAGACTGTCTTCGCACTGTTACTACCCTTCCTTGGCTTGCCCGATCCCCAGATTTGTCTCCAATCGAGCATATCTGGGATCATTTGGGACGACGAGTCGGTCATCCCACGAGTTTGAACGAACTAGAGGCAAGGTTACAGAAATATGGAACGAAATGTCTCAAGACGTCATACAGAACTTGTGTGACTCAATGCCCGTTCGTATCGCATCGTGCATTCGCGCTAGAGGGGTCCAACGGAGTATTAACTCCTCCGTTCTTTTGCCTTTTTCTCTGAAATAAATCATCCTTTTTCTTTGATTTTCTTATCATTTACTTATATCAAAATAGTCATTACGTATGTAAAATTTCGTTTCATTTAGACGACTCCTTCTTGGTGCGCTAATTTTTTTGTCCATGAGTGTATATACCGGGTGGCCATAATTAAACTGACAGTGCTCACAGTGTTCTGTAGCGCGATCTATTTGCGAGAATGACGCCACATTTTGTAAGAAGATTAAACAAGACGGGGGACGAAGGATTACGCGAAAAAATAAATTAGTTCCATAAGTCACCGCTAGGGGAATATTTGGCGCTGTATAATAGAAAATAGAGTGTTAACAAATGCAAATTAATACGGAATAAAATTACATTTTATTATGCACATTTTCTTATTTAGTTCAAGTTCAATATGGCAACACTTTTAAAAAAGCGTAAAATCTACATAAACAACGATAAAGTCTCGTGATCTGCAATATCACGTACGCTGAGGAGAAGAAGAAGTTCTTTATTCAAATTTCACGTTACATCCATTGGCACAGTGCCAGCTGCTTGGGTTTTAAAGGCAATGTGTTACGTTTCGAATCAATCGGATTGAGAGTTTATGTGCAATGTCTCCTTCTTTAGTCGAGTGTGCCTTACTGGTCAAATTCTTTTACCTCAACCAGTGCAACGCGTCAGCCGCTCTTCGTGCTTTTAGAACGCACAAAAAAATGCGTAAAGGTAACGGTCCTGTGTCAGTTAATGGGCTAAAAGCAATGGTTGCGACGTTTGAGAAAACAGGTTCTCTGAAGGTTCAGTCAGGCAGAGGACGAAAACCTGTACCACAGGATACAATCGAAGCAGTTGCCACGGCGATTGTCGACAGAGGACCGGACAATATTGCTGCCACCTCTAGCGCTCGTGGATTAGCTCGGAATATGGATATGCCTTACAGTACGGTATGGAAAATCTTACGAAAGATTATCAACTTCTATCCGTACAAGATCAGCCGTGTACAGGAGTCACTGTACCCCGACCATGATAAGCGATTGACTTTTGCTCTCACCTTTCTTGCCAGAATGGAGGTGGATGATGCTTGGCCGTGGAAAATCTTATGGGGAGATGAGGCCCACTTTTACCTGCATGGAACTGTGAATACCCAGAACTGCCGAATTTGGGATGACAAATCACCACATGCAGTTACAAAAATTCCCTTACATTCACCAAAGGTAACTGTTTGGTGTGGGTTGACAGCGGAATTTATCGTAGGTCCATTCTTCTATGAGAAAATTTCCCGACAGGACCGGAAACCTGTTCTGTTACCGGACAGAAATATCGCCACATGTCGAACAGCTTTGTCATTCCGGCACTTCAGCAAAGACAATACCTGGGGGAAATCATTTTCATGCAAGATGGAGCCCCTCCACACGTTGCTGTACGGGTGCAACAGCTGCTACGACAGAAATTCACAACAGAAAGAGTCATTAGCCGCTACTTTCCAACTGCATGGCGACCTCGGTCGCCTGATCTTACCCCATGCGACTTCTGGCTATAGGGTTACCTTAAGTCCAAGGTCTATCAAGGAGTGGTCCAGGACCTGGCTACGTTGAAGGATAACATATCACGGACTGTACGGGAGATTCCTGCAGACATGTTACTTTCTGCTGTTGTGCATACTGTGCACATAATGCAATATGTGGTCCACAACAACGGCAGCCACCTTGAACCTCATTTGAATGCAAAATAAAAGGTAATTTCTGTATTGATTTGCATTTGTTAACACTCTATTTTCTATTACACAGCGCCAAATATTCCCCTAGCGGTGACTATTGGAACTAATTTATTTTTTCGCGGAATCCTTCGTCCCCCGTCTTGTTTAATCTTCCTACAAAATGTGGCGTCATTCTCGCAAATAGATCGCGCTACAGAACACTGTGAGCACTGTCAGTTTAATTATGGCCACCCGGTATATACACGTATGTATGATAAAACAGTCAAACAAAAGTATTCAAAATGTTTGAATAAAATGTTTAGTGTCGTTTTTATTAAATTATTAACTTTATTATGCAAGAAAGAAGACAAGCTACATTTGTTAAAAAACGTTTAAAATATTAATATTATTTCACATTATTGCCGAGTTTAAGGTTAAAAAAATCATAAACTACGCCCTCTATGTTAGGGACCTATAAATAAATTAATACATGCACTTTCCTATACACTGAACGGCAGTCAAATTTATAACTGTGTTTCTCATCATGACAACACGAAGACAGGAACTCAGCATGATATAATAGCCAAATAAATTGAAATCAAGTCCGTTCTTATAGGATAACCCATTATTTAACTTTTAATGAAATTTATTTCCTTATTATAAATGTTAAATTTCGGTTTTAGAGCAAATCGCAGAGAAATCGCAGCCCTGATGTATTAAAAACAAAAACGGGGGACTTTTAATTCATGGCGTCGTATCTGCTGGTCTGACCTTCATGGTTGCGACTCAGGTAAAATTTAAGCAACTATTACGATGTCTGACATTCGGAGACTCCATTGTCTTTGCTATTTTTATTTTGGGGAGACATAATCATGCGTTTCTTTAAAATAATTCATCTACTCAACTTGTAGCGCTTTTGTATAGATCTTTATTCTGGGAGAGGGGAATTTTGTTGTGCAGATTTTTTAGGAATCTTTTTGTCTACAGCAGTGTTGCAAAATTATAAAGTTGTATAGAGATATTTTCATTTTATTTAAGCAGAACTAGTATAGCTCTACAAAGTATAATTTTTTTTGAAGATTAATTAGTTAAGAGCCTCAAATTTGGAATTAATCATGTTGATATAATGTTTTTAACCTATTTATCATGCAAAAATTACAATTTATAATATTTTTAAAACTTTGACTTGACTTTTTTATAATCCACCTTAGTCTAAAAAAATGCCCTTAAAATAACACTCGTCCCCATACTTACATCTTCAAAAGTTTTGGTCATATTTATTTAAAATTTTCTGCATTATATATACATTGAATCTATAATTTGATACTTTAAATATTATCTATAAGAGACACGTAATTTTTTATTAAATTATCTTTTTTCACGGTTTTTACAAAATTTATTGCACCCTCATCCTATTTTCAATATTTTTCTTTTCTTTTCAGAGCCCTGCTTACGAACATACTACTGACACTATTTTTTCACTCGATTAATTGTTTTGTTGGATTGGTAATTTATACGAATTTCTATCAATGCCATCCCCGAAGGACAGAGAAGAAAATCTTCAGCAAATAGAAGTTGACGAGGAAAAAATAATCACAAAATAAAGAACTAGTTTATCCATGAAGATTTTTTAACAGTCATTAAAATACCTATGGTGCCCGGTAAAAGGGCTTATGTAAAAAAGGGGATTTTTAGATATTTGTTAGTATTATCATAAACTGGGGCAATTCGACTTCCTTGCCAAGTCTATTCCGATAGCGCTCCGAACTATGGCTAATTGCTAGCCATACTGTTCCCTCAGATATCACTGAGAATACGCTGGAGTAATGAACATAAAAATAACATTTATTCAGTTCGCGTATTTACAAACTATTTACATTAACTCCTTGAGTTTTGCACCTCCAGTGCATTTATGGCCTCCAGCCAAATCAATTAATTCACACCTGTAAGGCGCTCCGCCAAACAAACCACAATCACTTTCCACGTGGCTTCTCCGCACTCGTAAACCGCTGGACCGAGACAAAAACGACGTCCACGCCGGACCCATGTCTCTCTCTATCTGTCCCTGTCTTACACTGGCCTGCTCTTATCTGCATAGACGATCCACCAGTCCAAACCGGTTCTCCTTCCACTGCATACCTCCGGAACAACTCGTCCAGAAGCCACTTGCACTTACAGTCCTGGTTGTCATCTGTTTACTAGACAGCTGGCACGCCTCTTGATTGATGGACCTTGAATCGCCTCTGGTAAACATTCAAAACTGAAAAGAAACTTCACCATATTTTCATATATAATACCGGGGATTAAGTAGAGAGTCCGCCGCCATCACAGCTCCTCCCCCCTTTAAAGGCTTTTTTATACATAAAAAAGTCTAATGGAAAGTTCGGTAGGTCCACTTAGGTATGCCCCCACGAAACATTTCCAAAGAGCTCAATACCATTTGGCTTTCTTCAGCCCCAACTCACTACAGTCAATTCCGCCTATTTTAAAAATTTCCCTCGAAAATGCCCTAAACTGCACTCAGTCTGGGAGACATCATTCCTAAAGCTGCACTCCGAATACTTTTCGGGAGTGAAAAACATCAATTCAATTTCTAGTAAGAGATACAGATAATCATTACACTGATATTACATTACCTAAACACATAATAAATTCATACATGATTAAGAGAAACAAAATGCTCATAATGCACTAAGAAACTTAACTTAACAATTTCATACTGAAAACAACAAAACATAGCCTCAAGGCTACCCTATCTGCATATAACCTCCTCGGTTCAATTATACACTGAAGGGCGGTTAGCACCAGTACCTTTCGGCCTGTCATAGCCGACAAAGTAACCTAACTCGTTTAGCTTCAATTCGAGAACACATTAAGCATTTTCATTTAACATATATTAGCGTAGGTACTACAACAATACATTACTCAAATCGTAACTTAATTACAAACACTACCACAATTTCGACCACAATTCAATTATCGACTATATCTTAACCTAGCAGCAATAACGTGAAACAAAATATTACTCAAAGTCACATTAAACAAAGAAACATTACTCAAAGAAACACAGTTAACACAACATACGTTGATCTCAACGTTAACCAATTAAAATATTCACAATTGCTCTGTAAACTTCTCTTAAAGCAAAAACACATCATCGTGGATAACGATTACCAAATATAGTGGACAAAATTAAACTTATATTTCTTACTAAATATTAGTTATGTAATTCTTACTATTACATTGAACATTCGGCATTACAAGATCATTAACTATTCGACGTTCTGTTGGTCCTCTAACCAGCGGAACATAATTTCGCCTATCCAAACGCGCGACTCAATAGAGGCCTCTTTCCACTGGATTGGCCAGGAAACCGAAACTCAACAGTTGAGCCCACATTTATTTCTACACTAGGATTCCAAAATTCCATTAGGTGTTTTTAACGTCATTTCCTGACATAGAGTTATAACAAACTAATTCGGTTGGTTCATTTTCTAACAAGAACAAAATTGTATTGCAGTACATTAATGACAGCCTTTCTGAGGCCTTCCACCGGCTTACACAAAAAGCGTCTTAGGACCTTTTACCAAAGCAAAATCGTTATACTAATTGAACATAAGGAAATATACATAATTTGGTTAAACCCATTCTCAAACTATATGGTCATGTTTTACCAACATATATGCACTTTAAATTTCGCAAAAATCATCACATAAAAGATTATACACTACAATTTCTTCAATTGAACTTCACAGAGCGAGTTATCTATTTCCCTTCTATCTGGGCTAGTTTCCTCATACAAATATACATTCATTTACCCAACTGTCTCTACATTCACAGATTTGCAGAGCGAGTTATTTATTTCACTTCTATTTTCTACACCCGAATTTAAGCCTGCTTGCTCAATTAAAAGGGTTTCCTTTTTTCACCGCACTTCCCTCGAACTGCTCAAAGTATCTCCGGCAACCAACTGGCCACAGAATTCCTTTTTTTCATTTTGCCTCGAGTACTCGCGCTTCCGAAATTCCAAGATTCCACTTTGCTGAAATTTCCCAACACATTCGCCACCTTTTTTTCTCTACCCAGAGATTTAACCTTTTGTTTCACGCAAATTTTTCCCTCGATTTGACTTTCGGCACTTTTCTCAATTTGAGTGACTCCGGCCTTCCTTATTAAACCCCTACTTTCTCTATAGGAATTTACAGCCTGTAATTTTACCCTCAGGTACGCCAATTCCCTCGCGTTTTATAATTCTAGTTGATTGATCTAAAGCATATTTCGCCTCACAGTTTAGGTCGTATTCTACTCTCGCGAAGATTCCTTTATGATGTCTCCCAATGAATTCATTATTCGACTCGACAACCTCGAAAATATTGTCTATTATGGCTTTCTGGCTAACGTCCAAACTTTCTCTCTTTCTTATCAAAGCTAATTCATAGGCCCTATCCATCTGCTTATACTTCTCTTCCCAAGTTTTCCTCGCTTCCCTTTCTTTCTTTTCCCTAATTTCACTCGCATTCCCTTCTTTCTGTTCCTTAATTTCTCTCGCTTCCCCTTCTTTCTTTTCCCTAGTTTCTCTCGCTTCCCTTTCTTTCTGTTCTAGAAATCCTTCTAAACACGCCTTGATCCCTACTTCGCTGTAGTTTTCCACTACCATGATTCGTCGGACAATTACTATTTTTTTATCATTTGTCGACGCCTCAAAGTCCAAATTATCGGCCAAAGCCACAAGAACAATTTTAGTCTGTCTAATTAGAAGAACTTCCATTTTTCCAAACTAAAAGATTTACCACTGAATTCACAGAAATCACAATATCTTATTTCTAACCTAATGCCGCACACTCAATACACTCACAGAAATACACATGTAATTTCACTTGCCCTACTTTACACGGAAATATAGGACAGGTACTAGATATAACGACAGTAAAATTATTATCTTAGAACCTTCACTTATACACATAAGCTGGTACAATTAATCACAAGCAATCCTATCAAATGACATAATAATAACTAGAACATATATCACAGTGTTTAATGTTAACGTTTAAAATAACTGAGCATATCTCACACTGTACTAAACTGTTTAAAATTTTTAAGACATGTATCACAATATATTATATAAAACTTAAAAGAAACTCACATATATTACACTATATTATAGCATACAACATTCAAAACTCAAATTGTTTTCACCATTACAAGTCTGATGCACCTTCACATGTGCTTATACACTTCTAGAATAACACTAATACAAATATACAGAGGCTGTTCGCACATTTTTTAGACGATTTTGGTAAGCGGTAATAAAAAACCGTTTGCTGCAAAAGAAATAATTGCAATTGTACTATGTTTTTAAAAGTCAAAATTATCGTCCGCGGCTTGAAAGTTTTGTTTTTATTCAAAATGGCGTTTTTAACAAAGCAGTGGTTCGAAGGCTAGATTTATGCTCTTTCCGAAGAGAAATATGCATACTCCGTTATCCAAAAACGATGCGAGAGTCATGGTTTTGTGATATCTAAAGCGTCGATAGGTAATATCGTCAACAAGAAAGGAAAAACACGTCAAGTTGGAGCTTCAAGTGGGACAAAAATTCCAAACAAGTATCCAAGGAAAAAACGGACATCTTCGACTATTGCAAAGGTACGTTGTTTAATGTTAAAAGAAAATCCCCCTAGTCAAAGGACAGTTGCAAAATCATTAAAATGCTCGGTGTCCACTGTAAACAAAATGATAAACGTTTATTTAAATCTTAAGAAAGCGAAAAAACGCAATGTGCATCGTCTTCTTCCAAATCATATCGCTGAACGCAGGACACGCTGCAGAATTCTATATGAGAAACACTTATCCAAAGAAAAACGGAAAACAATTGTCAGAATAGATGAATCATGGGTGTATTTAAATGATTGCAACAAAAAAAGAGCCATTTATTATCATAAAAAGGGGGGTGGGGGAATTTAAGTACATGGTTCAAAGAATCGAAAGAAAGTTTTTCTAAGGGATTCATTATTGTTGCTGGTTTTTCTTATAATGGCAAGTTAAAAAGAAAGAGAGTGGAAAAAATGTCAAGATTAACTCCAAATGCTATCAGGAACATATTTTATTGCCAATTTTTCTGAATGAAATACCATAGCTTTACCCACAGTGCCATCAATCTGTGAGACTCCATCAGGACAATGCTAGCAGTCACACATCAAAATCCACTGTAAATTTCCTAAAAGAAATGGAACAAAATACTGGTATCAAGGCCATACCCTTCACTGATATCTCTACTAAATCTCCCGATGAAAATCGAAATCTCTCTAAATTCACCTATGAATTTTTGTGCTTTCGGACTTTTAAAATCTGCTTTATCCAAACGTCGTCCCAAAATCCTTACAGGACTCTGGAAAGCTGTTCAGGAGGATTGGGATAGAATACCTCTTCTGACACTTCAAAAAGCATTATTATCCTGTAAATTGCGGTGTCGAAAGATAGTTCAGAATAAGGGATGTCAAATAGAACATTTAAAACACAATAATTTTATGTAATTTAGTTTTGTGAATACAATATACATCGTCTAAAAATGTGTGAACTGCCTCTGTACTATTTGAATTCAGCGTTTTGTCCTAAACTGAGTACTTTCCTGTGCACCAAGGCACTGTATAGTTTCGTACAAACCCTCGCACAACTTCTGTTTATTAAGCACTATCAAACCGATGTTCTTCTAGAACAAAACCTGGGAGATTTATCCCAAAAGAAAACCCTTTTCTTCTTTTTTCTACACAACACGTGCTTTGAGGTTCCCTGTGGATTCACTCACAAAATTTTTGATTACACGAATCACTTTTACCAAAAAAACTAACTAATAATGTCTCTCAAGACAATTACATTTACCCGATCTCTATCAGGATTTCACACTAGTTCTTCTCGAACTATTTTCACTAAACCGTCACTGGTTTAACATTCGGACTTCTCAAGGAAGCGTTGAAATTATCTTTCTGAATCCCCTGGATTATTAGACTAATTCCAACCAATCACTAATTCCAACCCCACAAATTTCTGCCCCTCGGCAATTGTCGCGCAGACCTCTTTGGAAGATTTCAAATGAGCTTACCTCCCCTGCTGTCGCATCCAGCTGTACAACCTGATCGAATTTTCTTGCACGGGTTCCTTTTCTCCTGAACAACTTCCGTCTGGCTACCCGTCTAGGCTTCTAGTATTTTCCGCAGGTTCTCGTTGACTGTTTGCATCGGCCGGATTCCGTTGGCTATCCTCGCCAGCTCCGCCACTGCTTCGCCTCCTCCGTGGATCCTCACATATTTCGCTTACACATACGTAAGATCCCACCGGTGCTGCCACCAGCTATCATAAACTGGGGCAATTCGACTTCCTTGCCAAGTCTATTCCGATAGCGCTCCGAACTATGGCTAATTCCTAGCCACCCTGTTCCCTCAGATATCACTAAGAATACGCTGGAGTAATGAACATAAAAATAACATTTTTTCAGTTCGCGTATTTACAAACTATTTACATTAACTCCTTGAGTTTTGCACTTCCAGTGCATTCATGGCCTCCAGCCAAATCAATTAATTCACACCTGTAAGGCGCTCCGCCAAACAAATCACAATCACTTTCCACGTGGCTTCTCCGCACACGTAAACCACTGGACCGAGACAAAAACGACGTCCACGTCGGACCCATGTCTCTCTCTATCTGTCCCTGTCTTACACTGGCCTGCTCTTATCTGCATAGACGATCCACCAGTCCAAACCGGTTCTCATTCCACTGCATACGTCCGGAACAACTCGTTCAGAAATCCCTTGCACTTCCAGTCCTGGTTGTCATATGTTTACTGGTCATCTGCTTACTAGACAGCTGGCACGCCTCTTGATTGATGGACCTGGAATCGCCTCTGGTAAACATTCAAAACTGAAAAGAAACTTCACCATATTTTCATATATAATACCGGGGTTAAGTAGAGAGTCCGCCGCCACCACAGTATTGATTTAAAAAAAATCTTTTGACTTGTGTAAAAAGCTTAAGTCTATCAATTTTGTATACAAAAGTGCATTTCTTTTTACAAAAGACTCAAGTCGAAATTATATTTCTGCGATTGGTATAAAAGCCAAAAACTTGGTATATTTAAATCACTGTTTTTGACTTAAGCCCTTTATACCGGGCACCATAGATATATGTCTTCTATACACTGTGGCATCACGATAGATGGTTAAGGCTAATCTCTGAGGCTTTATTAAAATTTCTATTACTGAAATCATCATCAAGAAAGACAGATTCCTAATTATAATGAAAAGGCCAATTCTTAAACAGAAATTTAACAATGAAATTTATTTACAAAAAAATTAAACATTAAACAATTACAACATATTAAATTAATTTAAGTGCAGATTCACAACGCACGCTCCGGGTCCTAGCTAGTCCCAATCAGGAGCTTAAAAATCACGTTCGCTCTGAGCGCATCTTATCAAGCATCTCTCTCAAATTCTCCAACTCTCTGACTATATCTCGTGGTGTTTTCCTTGTCGGCGACTGTCCCAATTTCACGAAAATGCGTCTGTTTTTCAGAGAGGGGGGCGGCAGCCTTATTGGTGACAGTTCCGACAAGTAGCGATGCATAGTTAATCCATCTTTATGGCCCACCGATGTCAACTTGCATGAAGCGATTGCTAAGAAAGACAGCTTTACGACTATGGTGGGAGACGCTTGCTTGAGAACCCGATATGCATGGGCTTAACTTTCAGGCTAAAAATTCTGGCGGCATTTGCTGGTATCGTTTTTAATTTTAGAAAGCAGGGGTACTCATAGCTTAGGTTTTTTAAAATTTGCAGCTGTGGAAGGCTCTTTGCAGATCGTGGGTCACAAAGCACGTGACGTTACAACACCAAGCAGTAATGGAGTAAAAAAAATAATAAAGGAGCTTACATATACCTTTTGAATATAACCGTTTTTCTCTATAACTAACATTGATTTTTTAGGATTAAAAAATACTATAAAATCAGTGGCATCCGGGGAAATGAAAAAGCAGGGGGAAATCCTTACAATAAAGTAATTAGTAAAAAATAGTCAAAAATAATAGTCAAAATTAGACAAAAATAGATACTTAGCGATAATTTTCTGTAAATAATTTCGCGAATTAATTTGAAACATCAGTTTGTGTCTCTTAACTGTTTGCTTCTAAAAATATTTGAGGTAAAATCATATTCAATTTTTGCATTCAAAATGTGCCTACTGCTTTACTTGCCAAAACATCCAATGTTGGTGTTACGCAGGAATACAAGACTATCCTGATATAACAAATATACTGTAACCAAATATAGTTATTTTATTTAAAAAATCTGTTATAAAACTTGTTGTAATATAAATAAACTAATAAAAATAATTAACATTCTAGCATTCTTTGTGTCCATGTCTTATACCTCGTGTTGCAAACGATAGCCGCAGTACTGCAAATAATTTTTATCTTACTTGAATTTCGTCACATCGGCTGGTTTCTTCTTCGCTCAAACCTTTCTTTAGCTTAAAATATTCACCGCTAAATTCATTTCTCGTTTGATACCAGCCTATTAAAAAGTCCAATTTATCAGTTATGGCAGCTTTTGTACATTAAGAACGTTTTAACTCAAAATGGAAATTATATCACTGATAACATCCGAGCTCGTATTAAGTTGCAGCTTAATGCAACTTAGTATAAGCACTCTTGGAACGGTGGATGTTAAAATTTAGCTTTTTTACTTTTTATCATAGAGATAGGAAATTTTGAATATATATGCATTTCACCATAAGTATATAGAATACCGTAAAAGAAATTTCCAATCTTATTATAATTTTAAGATTTAAAAAAAAATTTTTATTTCTAAACAAAATTTTAAAATGCTCCTTGCGACTTAATTTTTGAGATATTTCCTCAATTTTGCATTTCGATCGCTTAAAACTGTATTATAAACAAATCTGGATATCGATTATTTAATCCCTTGAATAGTTAATTTTTGAGAGATTTTTTTCTGAATTCCATCCGGATTTTCATCAAAATTTTGCCTTTTAATAAGTTATAAATCAAATATAATTAACTTAATGAAGTCGAATTATAAAATGCATCTCCAGATTCTTTATAAATAGTATGAGGGTTCTTCCTTATCAATTTCACGAATTTTGAAAAAAAAAATAAATTGAAAGAAGCATTTGAAAAATCCAAAAACCTTGAAAAATCTGTTTTGAGAAGAACAGATTGAAAGTTTAATACTACACTTACCTTTATTACTTAGTTTTTAAAAGCTTCATAAATGATTTTTTACTTGAAAAAAAACTATTTTGGTACTATTATACTACAGAAATATATATATACAGTGGAATCTCGATCTATCGTTTTCGAAGGGACCGACTGAACTAAACGATGGATGCGGGAAAACGATAGATGCGGGAACATACAAAAAAGTATTAACATACCTTAAAGTTTGATATCCCTAAAATATATTTACTCACATACATAAATGCATACATACCCGTAGTGTAACTGAAGATAAAATTACAAAGTTGTATGAAATCCAAGATAATAATAATAAAAAAAAGAAATTCACGTAGATTTGTGACACAGGAATTGTGATTCAAATAAAAGTACTTACTCACCGTTTGTTTTTTGGCGGTTTTCTCTCGACAAGTAAACAATAATTTTTTGTGTTACAAATTGCATTCTTTTCGGTATCGGTTATTGTGTGAGAGTATAAAGAAGCGGCAGCCGTGAATCGTTTGTAACTAGAACCATTCCATTTCACTGGATGGGGACCGACATAAGACCAACAGGAAGTTCTGCTTGCGGGTGAAACACTCATTGGTCAGTGTAGACTGCAGTAATCAGAAACTTCTCACACACTACACCAAACACCAGGGCGCCTCCATCCCACGGCCAACAAAAAAGCTGACTGTGATCCATTGCTAAAAGAACAGAAATGTTGAACAGTCGGTGAATTTGGAATGAGTTGCCGAAAATAGGGTACTCCATGGGCTAAAGAATTAAGGAACGACGAACAATGGGACGAACAATCCAACGACGAACAATGGGAGTGGTACAATAAAGTGAAACCAGGCTAAACAAGAGAGAACAAAAATACGAGACCATTCATCTCAAATGTTCTGCTCATTGTTTAATTAGAGTGTCATTCTAGCTCAATCCAGACATTTATATTTCAGGTTCAGATATTATGAAAAAATGATCGATCCGATAAATTAATGTAAAGCTGCGATATTCTGAACAAATATTGCGGGAAAACGATGGATCGAGGAACGATCCATGCGGACATTTTTGCTTGTTTTCTATGGAATTTATTCGGGACTGGGTGAAATAAACGATACATACGGGAAAACGATCGTTCGGGGAACGATCGATCGAGATTCCACTGTATATATTCTTTTACAATAACACAGTCAATATTACAATAAAATTATTTGCTCAAATAAAGATCCACGGTCTCTTTAAAACGACCGTTGTGTTAAAACATATAAGACAATTAAAAAAATTGCATGGAACACATTCAAATAAGATGAGTCACTTATGCAAAGATGTTGGAAAAAGACAATTGTCTGGCTTGATAACTTTCTTCTTTTTCCAAAAAATACTTCTTTAGAAATATTTTTTCCAGATTCTCCCTTAATTTTCCCTTGCAACTCTAGGTATCATTTCCAGACTGCCTGGTATGTGAATTTGTGGAATGTGGACTGCAGCCCTCAGTGCTATGTCATCCATTGTTAATTCACTAGCTATAGTAACAGGGGAAAATTTCATTTCCGAAAAACTATTAATATAGGCCTTGTGGGTTACTATAGGCCAAGTCGTACGCAAACTTTTTTCGAACCCGACCCACTTTCTTTAAATATAAAATCTCTCGACACTCCATGAAATATTTTTGATAGATGATTTTTTTTTTAAAAGTTGGTAAATGTTAGCAAAGAAAAGAAAAAAAAATAACAAAATTTGAAATACTATTTTAAAAATTGCACTGTGGATTTCGGTTTTCTATTTACTTATAATTAGAGATACATAATTTTCATATTTATGGAAAAGATCCGAATAAATACGAAATTTGCCGATATGAGTGAATAAATGCGAAAATTATTTTTTTAATACTTTTTTTAGAAAATTCGCTGATAAACGGCGTTTTAAGCTAAATTCGGTAATAATAGTAATAATTTATTAACATTATTGCTTATATAAGACCATCCACGGTCTTTAACTGAGAGATATCACTCTCGAAATTCGCTTATTACTTATTGCTTAAGACTTAAGGAAGAGAATGTGCAGACTACTATAATGTTTTATCTAACAATGTGTTTTAACTAAACACTTTGACACTTACCTAACCAAGTAAGTAAAATCGGTATTTTTTTAATAAATGCGAAACCTTTGACTATATATATATATATATATATATATATTTGCAAAACTTCGATAATTTTTATGCGAAATTTACGTACCCCTACATATAATGCATAATACCATTTTTATGCATAACATTTTATGCATTTTGTGAATTAAATTTACTGCATAATAACATTTTTTAATAAAGTTGTCTCGCTTACCTACTGCACTTTTTTTTGGGAAATCTCACATGACCAAAACTTCCTATTTAAATATTAATATGTATTTGTATTTCATTTAAGTAAAAATGCACGAAAACTGAAAAAAAGAAGCATGATTTAAATATTATAAGCATATTTATAGTGACATTTTTAATCAAATAATATGATAAATTAAATAATATTAATTAAGAAGATAATATAACATAAATTATATAATATAATATAAATTAACTTAAAACTATCCGCGACCTGTCAAATAATTTTTTCGACCCACAGTTTGCGTCCCACTGCTATAGGCAATAAAATCCTGCATACAAGTTAGGCTGAAAGTCAACCATCAGACGAAGCATTTTAGGTGGCTAAAACGTAATCCAAAAATCCCCATAATCGAATATATAACTGAAACCACCCATAATAAACTCGCAGGGTCACCAAAGTATAATTGAAGCCTCTCAGGAATTGCGTTCAACAAAAGTTAAAAATGAACAAAAACCTAAAATATTAATTACATAGGATGGTACTTTAATAGTGGCAACTAGGTATGTACGAAGTATACAGAAGAGATACAGGGCTGATACTTTTATAGCCCTTCAAATTAGTAACCAGCATTGTTTAGCACCCGTTGATAACGTCCTGGAAGCTGCAGTGTGCCGCTGGCAGCACATGATATGTTGTTCAGTCTACAGCTTGCAGAATCTCTGGTGGAATCCACGGAGCCATTCCTTCATCTTGGGGATGAGATCAAAGTCACAGAGACCGGGAAATATGGGGGACTGTAGAGAACTTCCCAGCCCCAGAGAGCAAACACATCAGCCACAGCGTGCGCACAAGCATTTTCCTTCCATCAGTGTGGTGCAACAAATTATTTCGTTCGATAGACCGGTAACTAAAACATGGCTGTGTTCATCCTGTCACTGTGCAGTCTTGTGATGTTTGCAAGGAGTGTTTGTAACTATGTTTGTAAGTATATGACGTACGTGTGTTACAAGTTGCTTTAGGGGATTTTGCTACGTGGGGGCTCTACAACAGTGTTGCCACTGTTAAAGTTCCATCCCTCGTAGTTGATGAAAGTAAGTATTAATACAACTGTCAGGTGAGAATTATGTACTAACTAGCTGAAAACCCGCACTTCGCTAAGGAGTACATTCAAATTAAATACAACGGTCAATGTATGCAATTAATTCCAGTATATATATATATATATATATATTTATTTATAATAAATACGACGATCAATGTATACAATTGATGTAAAATATATATATATATATATATATATATATTTATAAAAAAATTGTAAGGGATATTTTTATAGATAAAATAATGTAGAAGAAAATATTCAAATTTAATGTAATAGGACATACTAAAGAATATAGTACAGTTTGAGGAACATAATATCTTTTATTGTATTTTAATATTTTTTTTGGATAATGTCCAATCATCTGCCGCATTAGGAAGGAAAAAAAATATTATTTTTGTCTATTTTATTGTTATGCACGTGACGATAAATTTATTTAAAGTACCAGAAAAAGAAATCACGTGATGAGCATTTATTAAATTAAATTCTAAAAAGTAATATTTAAAAATTCACCAAAAATCAGAAAATGGAGGTAAAGATTCGAAAAAGATCTCATTTTAAAGGAATTTTTATGATCTTTCTCTTGATATAAATTTTATAACACTGAAATTATTATTTTAAATGAAAACTTAAAAAAAGCTACTAAAACAGTTAAAAAATTTAATTTAAAAAAATCTAAGAAGAATCTTTCAAAAATCTTTCTTAGTGCACCCCTACACTATAAAAAGAATCGCCATGCAAAATTTCAGCCCTTTAGGTACAGCGGTTTGGTCTGTGCGTTGTATGTCAGTCAGTCAGTTACGGAACTGTTTTATACTATATATAGATAATGTAATGCTCAGTTCCTGTCGTCATGTTGTCATGATGAAAAATTGTCGCAGTTAGGCCTGATAGGAAAACTGGGGTAATGTCGCAGTTAGGTTAGAGGTATTTCAATATACAGTGGACGCTCGTTAATTCGCTCGTTAATTCGCTCGTTAAAGGTTCTCAGAAAAAAGTTTGAATTATCCGATGTTAAGAGAAAATATATAACTTTAAAAGTGTATCACTGAAGAAGAAAAATTTCCTTGTATGTATAACCCCAGAAAATATGTTATACTATGTTATCTAACATAAACCATATTAAAAAGCAATACAAGCTTACCTTAATCATAAAATGAAGTAGAAGATATGCAGTAGAAAGTAAACTTTAATTAAAAATAGGAATTACAATTTTGGGAAAAACTGTAAAATAGATGTTTGGTTTTGCTTTTGATGCCTACATTGTTCAGCCTGTTTCTCGATTTGGGGTAAACATTTCAATTAATTTTCTGAGGGAGGTTCCTTCTGAATAAATGTTTTCAGAGTTTTAATAGAGTTCATTACGGCTGAATCATTAGGACGCTTAACAAATTCCTTGTAGCTAAACAGTCTCTGCATTCTCTTCTGAATTCGATAAGGTCTCGTCTATTTCATCTTCTCGGATAGTTTTATTATGTCATCGTCGCTCAGTTTTCCACAGACTTCCACGTCTTCATCTACCCTTACATAATCAGAAAAAGTAACATTATTAAAGTTAAATTTTTTTAATTCAGGAAAATTTGTATCAATATCGTCACATTCTTCTATAGGATTGTTCTCTTCGGCGTGTATGAATTTAGCATGGGGAAAGCAATTACTAATTGTGATTTCTTTAACATCACCTCGTGCGGCGTATAGATGATTTATAGCTGTTAGCAGAATAATGTCGTAATTTTCACGACAATCTAAAGAAAAAATTATTTGTAAGAGTCTGTTACGATAATTTAAGATTCTGGATGATTTCTTGATCCATTGCTTGTAGCTTCTCAGCAGTTGTGTTTGGCGGCAAATATTCCACCTGTATGAAACTCTGTTTTAGAAGGTTATTGTGGCAGGTTGCGTTATCCACAAATAAGAGAATTTTACGCTTTTACCTCGAAAACTGCTTATCTATTCCTTTTAACCAGTTACTGAAGATGTCTTGTGTCATCCATGCTTTTGTATTGGATACATAATCAACTGGCAGTGTTTTAAGTCCTTTAAGACTTCGTGGATTCTTGGACTTTCCAATCACTAATAATTTAAGCTTTTCGCTCCCATCCATATTAGCACAAACTAAAGCTGTAATCCTCTCTTTACTGCTTTTACGTCCTACGCAATCATCCCCTTTAAAATGTAATGTCTTGTTTGGCAGGAGTTTATTAAAAAAATGCAGTTACGTCCGCATTAAAAATATCTTTCGGCAGATAAGTAGAGAAATGCCCTGGCAGTTTCCTACCGAAATTAGTGCATATATCTTCGTTTACATCAGAGCTTTGGCCACATACTGTTTGATAAGAAATATTATTCCTTGACTTAATACGAGAAAGCCATCCATCACTGCATTTAAAATCGGAAACACAATAGTCTAGGAATGCAGGCAGATGCCTCTTTTCACAGAAAAGAAATACAGATCATTTTGACCCAAAATAATAAATACAGCGTGTATTTTCTCCGTTAAACGAGGAAAAAGAAATTTTTTTGTCAAATTTTAAGTTCGAATTTACCGAAGTGATAAAAATTTAATTCGAATTAATGAGATATTTTAAACATTAATTCCAATACAAGTTTTTAGGGGTCTTTGGATTAGTTTGAATTAACGGAAAGTTCGATTTAACCGAGTTCGTATTAACGAGCGCCCATTGTATACCTAAGCGAAATGCAATTCCTTATACACATGTGATTACAGAACTGGCAACGAGCACTTTATAACAGTAGTGCTGCCATCTGTTGTGATACAACTGCATACTTTAAAACAGCTTTATTCTTCAAAATCATTTTTTTAAAAGAGCGAAATAAATTCAACGTTAACTTGCCTTTAAAATTTATAAAGCATAAAAATAACAGGCAAAAATATTAAATCTCATCTCTAAAACATAAAAGAAATGGGTGTGTTGAGAGCTTTTATAAATAAAATGTTTTATTAAATCTTTATTTAAAACAAAGGAATGGTTATCGTAATATTAATTATTATTAAAATCATTATTAATCGAAAAATTCTCAAAACCACTGTTGAGAATGGATGAGGAGATGGCTACTGTTGAGAAGAGATGAATAAATGAAGCGAAATATTTTTCTTCTAGTGCTTATGAGCACCTTTATACCATACAGGACAACCATACTCAACCTCATTTTCTCTCGGGCCACAAGCATATGTTTGATAGGTTACGCGGGCCGCAACATAGTACATTATACCTTATAATATAATGTAAAAAAATAAAACCCAAAACCTAAATGAATTCAAACGCTTATTTAAAAAATGAGTGTGGTTTTTGACGCTGAGACAAACTTTTGGCTATTTTAGACAAATCAGGTTTACACTCTCAATACGTGCTACTCTCAATACGTCATCAAGATAAGAGTCAGTAAGCCGATTTCTACATACGTTCTTCGCATATTTAATTTTTGGAATTGGATGATTCACAAAGATACGTAGATGCGTAAACCGTGCGTAGCAGGTGGTACACTATTGTACAGTTTTGTATTTTTTAGGCAATCATTTCCAAAATAATGTTTACAAATGCGCCTGCCTAATAATGAGAGTGAGTGTTTCGGACCTCCCATAAAAGGCTGGTGGGCCGCATGCGACACGCGGAACGCAGTTTGAGTAACCCTGCTACAGGATCACAATTCCTTTTTTCTGAAATTTTTACATGGCTAAATAAAATAATCTGGTGATTGTGCAAACTCAAAACTTTCCTGTTTATTTTATAACTTTATCAAAAAGTTTAATTTTTTTTAAAAACGTTCTTACTTTGAAGTCGGGATTTCTTCTGACTCCCTCTTTTTAAATAATTCTTTAAAAAATTGAACCTGGGCTATTTTCTTAAAATAAATGTAGTAAGTTTTTTTTTCCTCAAGCATTCTACAAATTCACAGTTAAGGCGGTCCGGGACACATTTAAAAAAAATATAGTCGAACCTCCATATATCGAAGTAGCAAAATGCCGGAAAAAAATTCGATATATGGAAATTTCGATAGATAGAATTGAGCTTAGCTTTATCATATTTCTCCTAAAACATTAAAATTAAAGCTAATTTTCGTATACCAACCTCCATTTCTAATTTATATGCGAATCACATTAAATGAAAGTTAATAACTAAAAAATGAATTAATATGAAAGATTTATTGAGTACTACATACCTTTAAAAAAACAATAATCCAGACAGTGGTTACAATGATCACAGTTACATTCTTTTTAAAAAACTACGAATATCTTGCTGTTTTGCTGTTTTGCGGCCAGTTTTGCGGAAAGTTCATCAAAGAAGTGCTCGCATTTATTCAGTCCACTAAAAACTTAATCGGGGACATTTTCCACGAATTGAAGTCCAAGACGTATTGTTTCAAACGCCAAAAATTGGGAGATTTCATTCTAAAGTGGAATAAAATCTCCCAATATGTCGTGAAAAAAATTTCGATATATAGAGATTGTTTCGATATATAGAAACAGTTTTTCTATGTAATGAACATTGATATTTGCTAAGAGTTCGATATAGGGAAGTTCGATATATGGAGGTTCGACTGTTCTTTGAATTATTGAATAAAAAATGTAAATTCTTTTTGTGATGGCTGACCATATAATTCGTTAGCAAAATCACATCATAAAACTTCTCATAAAGTTTTTAAAAAATTTTAAAATTTAAAAATTTTGAAAAAGTGGGGTAATTTAAAATCATTATACCTCGAAATATTATTTGTCGAATTTTAAAATTTTTTCATTTAATTAAACAGAAATATATCAGTTTTAGTTTTTATTCATCATTTTTTAAAATATTGATCTTAAAAATAATTTAAAATATTTAGAATAAAAACTTCACAAAAAAATGATGCAACTTATTTTCAAAAAATCGTATTTTCAAAAGTAAATAGTTTAACAAATTTGTTGAATTAAAGTTAAATAATTGAAAAAGACATGTTCTAAGTTTGAACCATTTATCTTCGATGGTTCTTGACTTATTACAGTTTAAAGATGAGAAATGGTGAAAAAAAACCATCAAGCAGAAAAACGCATTTAAAGGTTTAAACAGAGATTGACTTCGAATAGAATGTTGAAAAAAATCACTTGTTCTAATTAAGATAGAAATATGATTTAAGCGTCATTTTAAGCGGAAAAGAACACAAAAATGTTTATGTAATTTTTTTTTAAAAACATTTCAGAATTTTGTGTTCTGGACCCCTTAAGATAACACAAATCTTAATAATTATTCAAGATGATGGAAAAATACTTAAGTCTTTAAGGGTCTTTTAGGGGGGGAGGACTTTTCCATTTATACGGAAAAGTAAATATATCAAAAGGAATGTTGAATAATGGGGAAAAATGGCAATGGAAATAAAAACTCCACGGAGGTTTTACTTTTTTCCTTGTCAAACGTTATAAATTATTATAATTTCCTGCTGAGTAAAGCTTGAATGTCGTGATTCCGTGCCATCGCAACTCTTTACGGCCATTACATGCCATCTGTAAATAATCATCCCCCGCTAAATTCTGTATTTATACATAAAGGAATAAAAGCAGTGTAAAGGATTTATTGGTTGGGGCCGTGATTATAAAAGATCAGCACATTGCAAAAAATAAAAGAATAAAACTGGAATTCACTTACAACACTTTATTTAAGACAAGTTAGGAGAGCTCAAAAATTATTTGCACGTGCTGCATCACAACATATAGCACGGATGTTATGGTCACTTATACAGCACAATTGTTAGCACGAAAATTATGTGCCAGTGAAAATTATTTGCGCGTGGTGCATCACAATTTATAGCACGGATGTTATGGTCACTTATACAGCACAATTGTTAGCACGAAAATTATGTGCTCTTGGAAATCACAATTCCCAGCAAAAAAAAAAAAAAAAAAAAACGTCGGTCAATTCCGCATTTGTGTAAATCCTTCGTAGACCAGTTGAGTCTCCCTTGTGCCACTCTCGCAACCACGTGCTTCAGAAAACCCTCTCTCAAAGAACACAGACGGACACCTTCGCCGAGAAAATTCGAAGACTCACTTTTCATAATGTTCTTCAGCCGGAAAAATTTCCACACCTTTCCTGTTGCCAATGTTCTTTTTAAAACTTTGTAGGAAGATCTGGAGAATGTCCGATTGGGCGATCAGGAGTGAAATAAAACCGGTTCCGTCATGTTTGAAGTCCGATGCTTCCGAACCAGTTTTACGTTGATGTTTTCACAACAAGCAGAAAGTTAGAGAGAGTTGAAGCTGCAAAACAGGATAGACGGTAAAATCTCATTTTGTTAAAAAAATTCTTAGACCTTAAACTTATATTTGCTGAGTAAACGTAATCTGTGCTATATTGTATTGCTCGAATTTTGTGGAATTCCCATTTTAGCGACAATTATTTTCCTCTGAAAGATTTCAATATTGAAGGTTCTAAAAGAATTATTTGCTGTTAAGTGTTTTATTTTAGCACCCATATTCAAAATGTAAAATTGTGTAATATTTAATTCTTTGCAGTATAAGTTCACCTCTCACGTAACAACATTATTTTTTTAAAATTCATACTTTGCCCCTTTTATGAAATGCATTTATAGATAATGAAACAAATCAGCAGTTTTAATCGAAAATTCCTCTCATGCATACAGTTTTTTTCAGTTGTGTGTGTGTACGTGTAAATGTTTTACACATCTTCAATCAAATAATTAAATTAGTATTTATCTAATATTTTTAACATGATTGCATAGTTTTACTCTTTAGGAAAAATCATTTCATACACGTTCAATTTTAATGGATATTTTGTTGAGAAGACTCAGTTTATATTAGGTAAAACAACACTGCAGAATTATCTCTTTTCTTATCGGTAAAAAATGAGACGGAATATAACAGCAATAATGATATTAAAGAGAGTTGTTTCATTTAATACCTAGTATTAAAATGTTAAACTAGTAAATAAGATTATTATTAATATATCGTATCAGTGCTTAGGTAAAACACAACAGTTATAATTCTGTGAATAAATCTTTGCTTTAAAAAAATAAAACAAAAAAATTAAATTTCTGCACTTTCTCCATTGTGTATTTTGAGCCTGTGTTCTTAGGAAATAACAAAATTTTACTTATTGTACCTATACAGCATAGTAGAAAGAAAACATGATTAAATTTGTAGGCAATTTGGGGGTATACAGTCTCAAATAAGTACACACATCTGCCGCCTCTGGCAGGTAAAACGGCTCTAACCCGGTTAGGTATCCAGTCAAACTGGGCTTGGATGACAGATACGGGCAAGTCATTCCATGCTGCTTCAAGTCTATGCCACACATTGTCATTATCACTCGTAGTGGCTGGATAACAGTGGCGGCCCAGTCTCTCAGCAACCCATGACCAGATGTTTTCAATGGGTGAATAGGGATGCGACATCGATGTCGATGTTTTCAAAACATCGATGTTTTGATAAAAACATCGATGTTTCAAACATCGATTTATTGAAGCCGATAATTTTTTAACATCGATGTTTTGTGCTCGATGTTTTACGTTGTATCGATGTTTTTTTTAATGAAAAAGTACCATAATAAAAAAAAATTACCACGTAGCATAATTTTCACACTCAGTAAATGTAAATCTGAATTCTGTAAAGGATGAATACAAAATCGGGAACGATTCCGTCGCAAACAGACAAATGGCAATCAACAACCACTGAACCAATCAGAGCGCTTGGAATGTTCTTGGCACTCCAGAACCTTCGATAGGGTTTTATAAATAGTATATACACGAGAGCAGCCATTTTATATTTTGTTTTGTTCTGGTTTTATATAAGTTGACGCTAATATTATTAGTAAGATGCCTCCTAAAAGTACCGTTTGGAAATATTTTTGCAAAACATCTGACAAATTAGCGAAATGTAATATTTGCCTTAAGTCCCTCAAAACTTCTGGCAATACCACGAATTTATCTGGACATTTAAAGGCAAAACATGGCGATATTTACAACGAGAATTTTGAGTCATCAATGTAGCCCAAGGCAAAAGCAACCAAGTTTTTGTCATTTGTGTCAGCCCAATCAAGGATTAAAATTAAATCCTCCCCTCCCCCAACACACACACGACTAACCGAAGTAACATTAATGTTAGAGGTTACTAAACCAGTTTTAAAAAATGGATGTTCTAAAACATCGATGTTTAAAAACATCGATGGATTTTGGGCGATGTTTTATTAGCATCGATTTTTTAATAATATTGAATATCGATGTTTCAAAACATCGATGTTTTGTTATCGATGTCGCATCACTATGGGTGAGAGATCTGGAGAACGTGTTAGCCAGGGCAACAGTCCAGCACCCTCTGTGTCGAGGAAAGTCAGGAAACGACGGGCAGCATGCGATCTTGTGTTATCTTGTTAAAGGTGACGACTTCGAGAACTCAAAGGTAGGGCGCAGCCATCGGTCTTAAGATCTGAGAAATGTAACAATGGCTGTTCAGATTACCGACGACGCGAAAAAGAGGTGTTCGTGTCGTCTACCCAATATGCCATTGGAGTGCGACGCCATTTTCTGCTCTGGAGACCAGAACTAATCGCTCCCATGTTAACGTCCATAGAGGAAAATTTCGAGGATTTTTTATTTCAAAGCCAATATTTTTTAATTCTTAAAATCTATTGAAATGCATACCGAAGAACGTCAACTTAATTTTAAAAATACTTTTAACGGTGTTCCAAACGCAATATTTAAAGGCAATTGAAAGGTTTCTTTGGAAATCGGCTGTTTTACGCTTTGTGCGTAAACATTTGGCACAGAGTTGGCTGACTTTCGCCAAGTGCGAATGCTTTTGTACATTTCAAATTAATCTCTGATTTGGAGACAAATATCTCACCAGGGCAATAAATACTAAGTTGAGGTTACGTGTAAACGCCAGATTTTAGTTGAAATATTCTGGTTTTGACTTACATGAAAACATTTCGTTTTAAAATTTTACTTATTATTTTTCTTCATCAACAATTACTATTTTCTCATCTTACAGCCGACGTATTTCATTTAAAAGTATTTTGCACTGTACCAAAAGCTGAATACAATTCATAATATTATTTTTGGTGTAGTACAGATCTGTTTTATCCCTCCTTATTTAAATATGTTCTGTTTTGCTGTTGACTACAGTCATAGGAATTAAAACACACCTGTTCTCATCCTACTTCAATTTTTTTTTTTAAACAGAAAAAAAAACGATTCTCCACATCGAAACTCCTCCACATCGAAATTTTCACTTTTATAGATGTCCTATAGAGCGCCGCTTAGATATCGGCCGCTTAGATATCACACATCGGAGCTCCTATAGAGCTCCATTCCACGCGATGTAGATATTTTTCGACGTCTCATAGAGGTACTCGATTTTATGAGGTGAGGTATTATAGACGTCTAATAGAGATCGGTGTGTTGTGTGGGTAACCTTCAAATTCAGGTAATAAAACAGTACCAATGATTCCCCCCCCCCAAAAAAAAAAAAAAAAAAAAATCGAAGCTTCTAGAGAAAAGAAATAAGGTCTAAAATAGGAAAAAAAACTCATATTTAATGGACAGGAATTGAAGAATCACATGTGCTAAATAAAATCCCAATTTATTTCTTTTGTGATTAACCCCAAAAGGCACGTTTTATTTTCTTTCTTTTTTCTCTCTGTGTGTGTACGTCTTTTCGTTTAATTAAAAAAATTAAATTTAAATTTAAATTCTCTTAACTCAGCAAAAATTATAGCTTAAAAACCTCTACTGACCAATTTCACGACCACCCTTTCTCAAATTTATTATAGTCATCACTGGATAAGCCCATGTACTTCGAAAGAGCCATAATGGCAATAGTGAGTTTAAAACTTTTTAATCGTGTTTTATAGTGTGAAAACATTTTTTTCATACTAAAATAAACTATCATTATCTACTTCGAAAGCCAACAGGAAAATTATTCAGAAGTAATCATATGTGTAGGAATATGATATGTTTCAGTTATAAAAAGTCAGATTTATAACTGAAATACTAGATAATTACTAATCAATCAGAAGAGCATATATTTTTTTAACAGGCAAAATGAGATTTGAGAGAAAAAAAACACAAATTAAACTTACTTCAACATCGTAAGTTTTATTTTTCATTGATGCATGAACACATGCGCATATAATCCCACACGGGTCGTAATAAAACGACTGTAAGTGGAAAGACTTCAAAGCATCTTGCCCTCGTTTTATTAAATTTAAATACCCGCTGGAAAAAGGACAAATATCGTAAGTTGTCGTCATTGCACACGGCTAAGAGACACCGGAAATGAATTAATGTAAATAATCCCAAAATGATTTGGCATCTTTATTTAGAAGGTTACCATACAAGGGTTATCATAATTTTCTATTTCAATACGTTTATTGCCTACTAGGCAGTGTTTGGCAAAGTGAAATTTGAAAGTGAATAATATTTATTGTTTTTCTCATTAAAAACAGCGTGTCCAGGCGTAATTTTTATCAAAAATTGCAGATTTTAAATAAACTAAGGTTTACATAGTATGAATTTCTTTAAGTATGTACATGTTTCGAGCAAGAGTCTCCGCAAGAAGATAGCAATGCTGAATCTCCATAGGGTTTCCTAGTTTTGTTCTCAAAAGGTCTCCAAGATGGGCGCCTCACTCTGATGTCGTATAGCTGCCCATACATCACACCAGGTGCAGGGCTTCGATATCATGATATCGAGTGTAAGCAGGCCATGTGCGTTCTCCTCTGTACCTTCAGACATGAATACGTCCATCATGATGCTGCATGCAGAACCGGGACTCGTCCGAAAAGACTCCGTAGTGCCACTACTGTATCTAGTTTTGTCATTGGACGCACTACTGTCACCGCGCGTCTCTAAGCTGCAGTATCAAGGGAAACCGCAATAATGGTCACCGTGTAAACAGTCCGTGCTGCTCCAGATGTCGTCGCACTTTCGTGCGGATACTTTTCGGGCTGCAAACAAGCCAATTTCCTGACTCAAGGTCCGTAATGTGGCTGGACGATCGTGCAAGGCTGACCTGACAACATGTCTGTCCTCTCGGGCGTTAGTGGCAGGAGGCCGTTGAGATCATGTATGGCGTTCAGTATGCCGCTCCTGAACCCATCAATTACGTATCCGCATGACAGTCGTTGGATTCCGACCAATGCGAGTAGCAATAATGTTGAACGATAAACCGCCCTCTCGATAGACCACGATCCTGCCGCTATCGAATTCCGACACTTGCTAGTAGCCGTTTCTCGTTCTTATACGTGGCATAACACAATTTTCTCACACACAACCAACATTCAAATACGATTCCCGAATGAGAAAACCGCTGCGTAATTTTCCTTTCATACATAGTTTCAGATGTCGTTTGTCCCGCTCCTACGTCGTTCGATAGCGCTTAAATGCTAATCATTTGCATATCCCAGCATCTTCTTTCTTTCATGCAAATTTGACGATTGCATCATCTCTCCTTCATGGTGTTGCAATCCGTGGACCAGAAAGTCCCTCTATGTTGTCAATGTGGGTGGGAGAGGGTACGATCCCCACAAATGTCGCCCCTGGTGGTGCTCAGTGAAAATTGTTGAGGCACCTGTCTAAATCGGACTACGACCCTTGTGGTGCTGTTATAAACCGGAGCCGTACCCCTCAGACCTCTGACTTATATGGACCTGGTTTGGTATAAATTCCGGCCAGGGGGCATTAGCAACAACAACAACAACAGCAACAACAAACAGGAATTATATTTTACACAAGCCGGGCTTCGCCTAGCTACGCTCAAGCCATCCGTGTAACATATTTATGTACTACGATCCGCACAAAAGAAAAAAAATGCCTACAAATGTATTAAATTCAAGTGAATAAATTCCTTTCAATTTTCATTCCCGTCGCTGCCGACAGATGGTAGCACCACTGCACCAGATGATTTGGTTTCTCAGCAGTGAGTGATTTTAGAATGAAAATATCTCTAAAACTATTGAATTAACAGAATAAGTGTATGCAGAAATAATTATCAGTTTTCGAAGCTCTTTCCAAATATGTAACATTTATGTACTTTCATGAGAAAAAAAATTACATCGATTCCTGTATATTTGTCGGCCATTTTTTTTTCGAGGATTGGTCCGCCCGGATGCGTTACGGTCACGTGATGATTTCGACATCCCCTTCTCTCTTTATTAATGTAGATACAAAGTAAATGGGGTGCGGGTGGTTTCTTGGTTTCTTTACCATAAACGGGAATGTTATTGTATTTGATCATAAGTGTCGGCCCTTGCTTTAGGAGTAAGTTTTGGTTATCAAATACGTTATTCTTATTTTAAGTTATAGGGTTGTGTGGTGTTAGAAAAAGAGAATTTGGAATAAGCATTAGGTGAAATTTAGGAGCAAGTATTTTTTCGTTACACACACAGAGATTGGAAAAAATATAGGTCTGGGACGATTTTAACGATGAAATAAAAAGTTTAAAGATTGCAAATTCCAACAAAATGATACGATAATAGGAATTATTTAATTGCCTACTAAATTTTTCACACTATCTAGAAATTCATGCAAATAATTCTTGATATGTCACTGCGTATGAAAGAAGAAACATTAGAAATTAACAGTAAAATAGAAAAAATAAACTCTATTCGGTTTTCGGAAGCCGAAAAAAAAACTTCTTCATGAATCGACTGAACATTTCGAATGCAGAATGTTTTCGTTTCCCCAACACCACTTAAAAGTTGCCACCGCTTGCAAAATGTGGTGTTTTCCAATCATTTATGGAACAGGGAGGCCGTTTATGCCTTCCAAATTCAAAGAATTTTTCTTTTAAATTTATAATGAATTTCTAAGATTTATCTATATCTATAAAGGAAGAAGTCCTGACTTATATATACACGTATCAACGCCCAGCAAAAACTATTGGAGATACAGATATCAAATTTTAGGAGCTTATTACATTTGTGCAGAAGGCGTCATTTAACAAGCGATTTTTCAAAATTCGCCCCCCAAGGGGGGGAGGGGGGCAAAACGTGTTTTTTACATATTCCTTCATATCTCATAGAAGAAAATTGATATCCATAAGATTCTTGTTTTAAAATGTAAGTAACATGAATACCTAAAAACCAATTTCAGGATTTTTCAAAATTTGGCCCCCAAGGGGGGGAGGGGGGCTAAACGTGTTTTTACGTGTTTTATCACATTTTCCTTCATATCTCGAAGAAGAAAACAGATATCCATAAGATTCTTGCTTTAAAATGTAAGGAACATAAATACCTAAAAACAAATTTCAGGATTTTTCGAAATTCGGTCCCCATGGGGGGGGAGGGGGCAAAACGTATTTTCCCATATTCCCTCATATGTTAAAGAAGGAAATTGATATCCAAAAGATTCTTGCTTTAAAATGTAAGGAACTTGATTACCTAAAATCAGTTTCAGGATTTTTCAAAATTCGGCCCCCATGGGGGGGGGGAGGGGGCAAAACGTGATTTTACGTGTTTTTCACATGAAACGGATATCCATAAGATTCTTACCTTAAAATAAAAGGAAGCCGAATACCTAAAAACCAATTTCAGGATTTTTCAAAATTCGGCCCCCAAGGGGGGGAGGGGGGCCAAACGTGTTTTTACGTGTTTTATCACATTTTCCTTCATATCTCGAAGAAGAAAACAGATATCCATAAGATTCTTGCTTTAAAATGTAAGGAACATAAATACCTAAAAACTAATTTTAGGATTTTTCGAAATTTGGCCCCCATGGGGGGGGAGGGGGCAAAACGTATTTTCCCATACTCCCTCATATCTCAAAGAAGGAAATTGATATCCAAAAGATTCTTGCTTTAAAATGTAAGGAACTTGATTACCTAAAAACTAATTTCAGGATTTTTCAAAATTCGGCCCCCATGGGGGGGAGGGGACAAAACGAATTTTTCCCCTATTCCCTCATATCTGAAAGAAAAAAAAAGAGATATCCATAAGATCCTTGCTTTAAAATGAAAGGAACACGAATACCTAAAAACCAATTTCAGGATTTTTCAAAATTCGGACCCCCATGGGGGGGAGGGGGCAAAACGTATTTTTCCCATATTCCCTCATATCTGAAAGAAAAAAAACAGATATCCTTAAGATTCTTGCTTTAAAATGTAAGAAACTTGATTACCTAAAAACCAATTTCAGGATTTTTCAAAATTCGGCTCCCATTGGGGGGGGGGGGATCAAAACGTATTTTTCCCCTATTCCCTCATATCTGAAAGAAAAAAAAAGAGATAACCATAAGATTCTTGCTTTAAAAAGAAAGGAACACGAATACCTAAAAACCAATTTCAGGATTTTTCAAAATTCGGCTCCCATTGGGGGGGGGGGGGATCAAAACGTATTTTTCCCCTATTCCCTCATATCTGAAAGGAAAAAAAAGAGATAACCATAAGATTCTTGCTTTTTAAAGAAAGGAACACGAATACCTAAAAACCAATTTCAGGATTTTTCAAAATTCGGCCCCCCATGGGGGGGGAGGGGGCAAAACGTATTTTTCCCATATTCCTTCATATCTGAAAGAAAAAAAACAGATATCCTTAAGATTCTTGATTTAAAATGTAAGGAACTTGATTACTTAAAAACCAATTTCAGGATTTTTCAAAATTCGGCCCCCCATGGGGGGAGGGGGCAAAACGTATTTTTCCCATATTCCTTCATATCTGAAAGAAAAAAAACAGATATCCTTAAGATTCTTGATTTAAAATGTAAGGAACTTGATTACCTAAAAACCAATTTCAGGATTTTTCAAAATTCGGCCCCCCATGGGGGGGAGGGGGCAAAACGTATTTTTCCCATATTCCCTCATATCTGAAAGAAAAAAAAACAGATATCCTTAAGATTCTTGATTTAAAATGTAAGGAACTTGATTACGTAAAATCAGTTTCAGGATTTTTCAAAATACGCCCCCCCAAGGGTGAAAGGGAGCAAAACGTGTTTTTTACATATTCCTTCATATGTAAAAAACCGGGTTAAATAATCCACCCATACCTAGCTTTACGGCCTAGATACATTCCGGAAAAGTTGGCCGTAAAGTGAAAAGCCGTATAACGAATCAATTATTTTGATACAAACTCATACAAATTTAATTGGATCTGTTCCAATTTTTTATAAATAATATAGTTTTTAGTTCAGAAAGCATTTTATTCTTTTTATTTCCTAGAAAAATGCTTACATAAAAATAAAAGTACAAAACAATGTAATAATTCAAAAAATAAAAAAAATCATATGCACATATGTATACATATAATGAAAACCATAAAATAAAATGTTTAAAAACTGTTTTAATGTGATGACGAACATTAACATGAAGAATCACTAAGCTATAATATGCTGCCAGTAAATAGTTGGTATTTGGCGCGATAGATGGTAGCACCTATTTCGAGCATTAATCCGAATAGTCATATCGATTACAAACTAATATATAAGATCGAGTAATCATATCGAGTACAAAGTAATATAAAAGAAATTCTAAAGCAGTTTAATTTATTAATATGCGTATAAAAGAAATATATCCGTTTCCTACTTTGAGATATGAAGGTATATGGTAAAAACACGTTTCGCCTCCCCCCCCTCCCCTCCCTCCCTTGGGTCCGAATTTTGAAAAATCCTGAAATTGATTTTAGGTAATCAAGTTCCTTACATTTTAAAGCAAGAATCTTATGGATATCAATTTCCTTCTTTGAGATATGAAGGAATATAGAAGATACAAAGTGTAAAATATTAACGGTATTACTATACGGTAACTGTGCTTACCATGTATAACTGTAACCTAGAGGTTAACTGCTAGACAGACATGTGATGTTGTCAGATTAAGTTAGTGTGGTTGATTTTCATGCGAGTTTTGTGATACTAGCAAAAGATAAGCTTTATTTGATTTTTAACTCTTTATCAGATTTACTTATATTTCTGAACCGTATTTAATTTTGATTTTTATATCTTCTAAAATGCAAGAATATTTATGCATAAATGGGGATTTTGTACTTCATAGTATTTTCCCAATCCCAGCAGATGGTGCATGTCTTTTTCGTTCTCTCTCTTTTGTCATGTATGGTACAGATATGATGTCTAGGGAAGTCCGGGAATTAATTGTGAGTCATGTGGTAGAGAATTGGGAGAGATTTGCTATAATGTCTCATGACATGAATGGGAATAATTATTCTAACTCTGCTGAATATTTTTCCGAAATGTCAATTCTCTCCAAATATGGCAGTTCTTGCGAATTGTCAGCAGCAGGTGAACTGTTCAACTTTGTTTTTGAGGTGTACCTCAATGGTGAACTATGTCACAGTTTTGGTGCTGCTGGTAACCCAATAAGGAGGCTGCGTTTTACCTCTGCATGTGACCTCTCGAGTGGGCATTTCGATGCTTACTACCTGTCGCAGGAAACACAAGCCATGCCATCTTTCCCTCAATCTACCTCACATGATGCATCACTTTCTAATACCAATCAAGCTACTAAAAGACGTCGCTCTAGATGTACTCATGCTCAAAGGAAGCAGCAACTTAAAGATGCAAGAAAGAAGTATGCAGAGAGGAATCCTGGGGTGAACAGGGCAGCTGTTGCACGGTACCATAAAGCTAAGCCTGAGGTGATCAAAGCAGCTGTTGCACGGTACCATAAAGCTAAGCCTGAGGTGATCAAAGCAGCTGTTGCACGGTACCAGAAAGCTAAGCCTGAGGTTCACAGGGCAGCACAATGCCAATATGAAAAAAATAATCCTGGCAAACGAGTAGAAAGGCGAGTACTTCCATGGCAGGTAAAGGTTCTTTCAGGCTTGGCATATGAGCCTGTTATTGATTATGAAGCAGATAGCATGGTATCCCTGGGCACTATGAACCACAAGTGTCAGTACTGCAATGCCCTGAAGTGGGCAGACGAATCTCCAGGAATGTGTTGTAGTGCTGGCAAGGTAAACCTACCTGCATTTGAACCTCTTCCTGAGCCTCTCAATAGCCTGGTAATTGGCAACCATCCTGAGCACATCCACTTTATGGAGTGTGTTCGGCAGTATAATGGATGTTTCCAAATGACATCATTTGGAGCTAAACAGGTTGTAGAGGAAGGTTTCATGCCAACTTTCAAAATTCAGGGACAGGTGTATCACTTGATTGGAAGTCTACTTCCATCTTCTAAAGAAGCCCAATTTCTTCAAATCTATTTTGTGGGTGAGGATGAAAGGGAAGTACGCTTAAGGTGTAGTAACTTTCCTGGTGTAAAAGACGGATTGGTCAAGCAACTGCAAGAGATGCTAAATGACGTTAATAGCTACATAAAAGACCTTAAAACTACCCTCGATAAAGTGCCTCCAACCTGCAAGAAGTTTGCAGTTGTTATCCAGGCTGAAAAAAAGCCTGTCGATGCTCATGAAGGTCGCTTTAATGCACCAACAGCAAATGAGGTAGCTCTGGTGATGGTTGGCCAGCAGTTTCAGCAGCGAGATATCGTGCTCCAAAGCCACGATAACAAACTGCATCGCATCAGTGAGATCCACCGGTCATACGATGCTCTTCAATACCCACATTTGTTCTGTCGTGGAGAGGATGGATACTCCATCAATCTGGCTCAGCACAATCCTAAGACCAAGTTGTCTATCAAGAAGACAATCTCTGCATTGAGTTTCTACTGCTATCGCATTATGGTCAGAAAAGGAGAGGACAACCACCTATTGTACTTCTGTTCCCTCTTCAGTCAATTTTTAGTAGATATGTATGCTAAAATAGAGACTGAAAGGTTAAACTATATCAGGTTTAACCAGGCAGAGCTGAGGGCATACAACTACATTCACCTAAAAGATGCTGTAGGGGAGAAGGATGCTGATGCTGCTCAACTGGGTCGGAAGGTAGTGCTCCCATCATCTTTTACTGGAGGACCTCGCTACATGCATGAACGGACTCAAGATGCTATGACATATGTCCGTCACTATGGGCGTCCTGATCTGTTTATCACTTTCACCTGTAACCCCAAGTGGAAGGATATTACAGATGCATTGTTCCTCGGACAAAAGTCTCATGATCGGCATGACATCATAGCAAGGGTGTTCCACCTAAAAGTAAAAAAAATGATGAATGTCTTGACCAAGGGCAGTCTGTTTGGAGCTGTACGTTGCTTCATGTTTTCTGTGGAGTGGCAAAAGTGGGGTTTGCCTCATGTTCACATCTTGCTGTGGCTAGAGCAACGCATATCCCCTGACATGACTGATAATGTCATCTGTGCCGAAATACCTAATCCTCAGCAAGACCCCCTTCTCTATGACATTGTCAAGGCCAACATGATTCATGGGCCTTGTGGCAGCCTGAAGTGCAATTCTCCTTGCATGAAAGGTGGCAGCTGCAGTAAAAGGTACCCCCGTCCACTTCTAAGTGACACCCAGACTGGTAATGATGGGTATCCACTATACCGAAGGCGATCTCCAAAAGATGGTGGGTTCACTGTAAAATGCAAGGGAATGGAGTTGGACAACAGCTGGGTTGTACCTTATAATCCTGTACTGTCACGTACTTTCAATGCTCACATCAATGTAGAGTATTGTAACTCTGTGAAATCAATAAAATACATTTGCAAGTACATTAACAAGGGCAGTGACCAGGCAGCTTTTGGTCTAGAGAATGAGGAGGATGAGGTGAAGGTCTACGAGAGTGGCCGGTACCTCAGCAGCTCTGAGGCAGTTTGGCGGATCTTGGCATTCCCAATTCATGAAAGGTACCCCACAGTTCTTCACCTGGCTGTTCATCTCGAGAATGGTCAGCGTATGTACTTTACTTCTAAGAATCTGACTGAGAAGCTCAAAAACCCTCCTCAGACAACACTCTTAGCTTTCTTCGAACTATGCAAAATTGATGACTTTGCAAAATCCCTTCTTTATTGTGAGGTTCCTTCTTATTTTCTGTTTAGAAATAATAAGTTCACAAGAAGGAAGCGAGGTAAAGATGTTGATGGTTGGCCAGGAGTGAAGAAAGACTCTGCATTGGGAAGGGTTTATGCCATTCATCCTAAAAATGTTGAGTGCTATCATCTTCGCCTGTTGTTACATGAGGTTCGTGGCCCGACATGCTTCTCAGATTTGAAGACTGTCAATGGTGTCCTCCATCCTACATTCCAGTCTGCATGCATAGGACGCGGTTTGTTAGATGATGACAAGCAGTGGGACTCTACCTTGGAAGAAGCTGCCCTGTGTGATTCTTCTTTCAAGATGCGGGAGCTTTTCACGGTGATGCTGCTCCATTGTGAGCTCTCAGATCCCCTGAGTCTTTGGGAGAAGTACAAGGACAGTCTTTCAGAGGACATAACACGCCAAGTAGAAAGACAGTTACAAGGAAATGTACAGCATGTTATGGATGAAGTATACAACAGATGCTTGGTGCTGATTGAAGATGCAGTATCGTCTCTGGGAGGACAAGATTTGACACAGTACTCTCTTCCTAGACCAAAAAGATCTGGTGATATCTTGGGGAACAGGGACTATATGAGGGAGACCAGCTATGACAAGAATGCTTTGGTACAAGTGGTTTCGAATAAAGAGAGTTTACTAACAATTGATCAGCTCTCTGTCTATCGTCAAGTTCTTGCCAGCATTCAGTCAAGTGTTGGCCATGTCTTTTTCCTAGATGCTCCAGGTGGTACTGGAAAGACTTTCCTCCTCAACTTGCTTCTTGCAAAGGTAAGGAGTGATTGTGGCATTGCCTTAGCTGTTGCATCCTCTGGCATTGCTGCTACATTGTTGGAAGGGGGTAAGACAGCCCACGCTACCTTCAAACTGCCCTTCAATCTCATCCATAGCAAAATTCCCATGTGTAACATTTCTAAGCAAAGTGATATGGCACAAGTGTTGCAAGCTTATTGTCTGGGATGAGAGCACCATGGCACACAAGGGGGCTTTTGAGGCACTTAGCAGAACTCTTAAGGATATCCGAGACAATGATGGATTGATGGGGGGAGTCACTTTGTTGTTGGCTGGGGATTTCCGCCAGACTCTGCCAGTAGTGCCAAGGGGAACTAGGGCAGACCAGGTTAAAGCATGCATCAAAGCTTCATTTCTGTGGCCCTTCATCACAAAGTTATCTCTCAGGAAGAACATGAGAGTGCACTTGATGGGTGATGTCTCTGCTGGCCAATTCTCTGAACTATTACTGAAAATAGGAGATGGAGAATATCCAGAGTCTGAAGGGAAAATTACCATCCCTGCAGGTCTTGGCTCAGTTGTGACAACCCTAGCAGCCCTAACAGCCAGGATATATCCTGATATTGCCAATATCAAGGAGAAGTCCATGGACTGGTTAAGCGAACGTGCTATTTTGACTCCAAAGAATGATAGTGCTGATAACATTAATGAGAGTCTACTGAATAGTTTTGAAGGTGCAGAAATGACATACAAGTCTGTTGACTCAGTCTTGCACATGGAGGATGCAGTCCATTATCCTGTGGAGTTTCTCAATACGCTTAACCCTCCTGGCCTCACAACCCATATGCTTCATCTCAAAGTGGGGGCTCCAGTTATGTTACTGCGCAACCTCAACCCTCCAAAACTCTGCAATGGTACCAGGCTGCAAATAACAGCCCTTCAAAGGAACGTCATTGAGGCTACAGTGTTCACCGGCTGTGCTCAGGGAGAATCTGTTTTAATACCCCGAATACCACTCATTCCATCAGATTATCCCTTTGAGTTTAAGAGACTGCAGTTCCCCATCAAGGTTTGCTTTGGTATGACTATCAACAAGTCCCAAGGACAATCGCTGAAGATGGCAGGGATTTACTTGAGGGAGGAATGCTTTTCACATGGCCAGTTTTATGTGGCCTGTTCCAGAGTCAGTTCACCAAGCAGCCTGGAAATATTAACACCTGAAGGTAAAACTACCAATGTTGTATACAAGGAAGTTCTAAAATGAAAACTAAAAAAAAAGGGATAATGAGTATAATATTTTTTTAAATTTACCTTTTTTTTTTCTTTAAATGTAATCAGCTATGCTTTATAAATTGTTTAGAAATATGTTTTAATTTATTGTATTGTACTCAAAAGCAGCTTGAAAAAAAATTTTTATTTAATGGTAAAAAATACAAAAACTCAGTTGTTACGATAGATGAATTGTAAGAGACAATGTAATGTGAAATAGCATATTATAATTGTTTCTTAGTTAGCAAAGTGTAAAACTAATTTATTAGTAAGGTGTAGTGTACGAAATAATTCATTAGTAAAATGCACTGTACTGAATAACTGTATTGCATTGAATAACAATGGTTAATTGTATATTGCACAATGTAAAGTGAAAATAGTATGTTAGAACTGTATTTTAGTTAGCAAAGTGTAAATTTAAGCTATTAGTAGGGTGTACCGTACAAAACCGCATACTATTGAAATGTTGTACCGTATGAATTAATTTATTAGTAAAGTGTACTGTATTGAATAACTGTATTGTATTGAATAATAATTTTAGTTAGCAAAGTGTAAAATTAATTTATTAGTAAAGTGTACTGTATGAAATTGCGTACTATTGAAGTGTTGTACTGTATGAATTAATTTATTAGTAAGGTGTGCTGTATTCAACTGTAATGTATCGAATAATAAGAGTAAATTGTATACTGCAAAATGTATTGTGAAAATAGCATATTAAAATTGTATCTTATTTTGCTAAGTGTAAAAATAATTTATTAGTAAAGTGTAAATATATACATAAAACGTACTGAATCTGGTACAACAAACTGTACTGCAGGCATTAGTTAACTTATGAAATGCATTGCAATTATAAAATACTTGGTAAATGGCTAAATGTAAAAATATAAAGATAAAATATACATGTTATGTTGTTAGCGAAAGGAGTATAACTAATGTATTTAGTGGTTTGCATTCATGTAATGATGGTAATTTTGAATTTCTTGAATTTTTAAGTATACTGTATGAAATTGCATGCTATTGAAGTGTTGTACTGTATGAATTAATTTATTAGTAAGGTGTGCTGTATTGAACTGTAATGTATCGAATAATAAGGGTAAATTGTATACTGCAAAATGTATTGTGATAATAGCATATTAAAATTGTATCTTATTTAGCTAAGTGTAAAATTAATTTATTAGTAAAGTGTAAATATATACATAAAACGTATTGAATCTGGTACAACAAACTGTACTGCAGACCTTAGTTAACTTATGAAATACATTGAAATTATAAAATACTTGGTAAATGTCTAAATGTAAATATATAAAGATAAAATATACATGTTATGTTGTTAGCGAAAGGAGTATAACTAATGTATTTAGTGGTTTGCATTCATGTAATGATGGTAATTTTGAATTTTTTTTATTTTTAAGTATACTGTATGAAATTGCATGCTATTGAAGTGTTGTACTGTATGAATTAATTTATTAGTAAGGTGTGCTGTAACAAAATTGAGATTATTTTGACAAAATTGAGATTAACAAAATTGACAATATTTTGACATTTTTACTTTTCAGCTTTTAGTCGAACAATGATGAAATGCTGAATCTACCAAAATTCTGAGATGAGTGTAACATTTCATGTGCTTTTTTTTCTATGTTATTTATACTGTGTTTAGTTTTTAAATTGATTTTGATAACATACATACTTAAAATCCTGGGCAACGCCGGGTACTTCAGCTAGTCATCTATATATGAATTAAATACTTTTAGATATTTTATTCTCTGTGTCTGGAAATATTTGAAGAACAATAAGATAAATTTTATCTCAATTTTTTTTAACGTTGTGTCATTAAGAATACAATAATCCGGAAATTTAAGCTAGATTCTCTTCATGTTGCGGTACATTTTAGAAAAAAATATCTAAATAAGATTTATATCTACATTTTTCTTTCAAATGAGAGACGTAAATTACCCCCCCCCCCCCAGTAATTGTAGACCTTTGAAGTCTGTAAAACATTTAATCTTTATTATAGCCTAAATAAAATCAGGTTAGTTAAATTCAGCGTTATGTACCATTAGGCCCTTTTTAGACGAGGCACATAGTTGATCAAACTGATTTCCGGGCGGCTGTCAAGGAGTGTAGCCACCATAGCAAATGTATGGGAATCGCCGGAACCTTTTCACACGGAGTGAATTCGATGCTCATACGGTTTTGCCATCTGGCACATGTGCCGATATAACGTTCTCATCCCGATGAGTAGACTCAACACAAAAGACATTACTGAAGGTACGCTCTTCACACCAGTCGCCTAGCTGCATGAGCTCAGTTCACTATGGAAAGCGTTTCAATTGCAAGTTTGAGTGTGGAACAATTCATCGAAGAAATTCGTATTAGTCCCGAGATATGGGACATGAGGTGTGATGAATATAGCGATAAAATTAAAAGGGGTGAAGCTTGGAGGGAATTGGCACGCAAATTTTATTCCGACTTCAAAAAAATTTATTTTTGAATTTGTGGATTAAAAAATAGAACAGATTCTGCAGATTACAAATATATATAATTTATGTACTTTTTGACATTCCAACAACAATTATTAGCAACTTAAAAATGTAAACATACATTTATATCCTATATAATGGGAAAGTAATTTTTCCGTTTTTCTCAAAATGTGATTTTTTCATGTAATGGTACACTTTCTGCAAAATCTGTTGCAAGTACATCTCTGCAATTTTAAACGTCAATAGAATAAGTGCTCTTGTATCAATATAACCTATATTTTTATTTTTAAACCTTAAGATATTTTTGTAAATGGTGAAAATGTATGACAAAAATATGCAGATTTCTGATAAGTGAAATTTATAATTTAAAAAATATTTTTTAAATAGTGTAACAAAGATTTAAATGGGTTAACTATATAAAATAAACTGTGTTTAATCATCACACAAGATTTCAAAGTAAGATTTTCACTAAATTTTTGAAAAAGTGTTACAAAGTGAATACCTCAAATTTTTCAGGGGGAAAAGTATGTTTGTTTATATTGTTATTTTAAATTTACCTTTCAATCCAAAAAGAAATTTTTTTTATCTTAAAATATTCATAAAGGTCTTACTAAATTAACGTAAAAAATGATAATGATACATGCATATTTGTATAAGATATGGGCTTTAAAAGAATAGCCCAAATTTCCAACTTCTTAGTTGTCACAGACGTCCCAGTCCCCTTGCAAATATCGATATAAATAAATACAGATGCCTGCTCAATAAAGTTGTCGGTACCATTCAAATTTAAAAGTTCATTTGTTCTTTTGTTAATGGTGGTTAAAAACTCCAAAATTAAAACAAAATTTTTAACTTTTTTAGAATTTTTTAAAAATTTATTTAGAAGCCGCATTATCATTAAAACAATGAACAGAAATATTTATTTGGTCATTTCAACGAAATATATTCTTTATCATTGGTTGTTTATTTGATGTTTCTATGGTGATATTCGTCACTCTCTTTAAATTACTTATCAAACAGCATTACATCGATTAGTACAGGTTATGACTGTTACACTTAAAAATATACGTGGGAGCACCAAATTGCGCGAATTTACCCATTATTTAATTAAATTGATCTAGATTCGCAAATGTGAACATCGCCTTATGCCTACAATTTGAATAGTTTTCATATGAGGGAGGATTTTGCATTAACCCTTTCATGTGTGCAATTTAATTATTATAATTTTCTTTTTAAAGTAAGAATGAGGTATAATGGTCCTACAAATAAAAGAAATGCGATTTAAAAATTTAGCAGAGCAAATATAAAAATAATACATTTTGTATTTTTGTAAGTAAAAACCTGAGTGCCATGTTATGATGCTTTCTTAAATCTATATTCCCCTACATCATTATAAATCAAGACCAATATTGTGTTATAAAATTGGTGTAAAAGAAAGGTATTGGTAGAAGAAAGGTATAATATTTAAGTTAAAGTTTTGAAATTTAAAAATGTAAGGAGGGAAATCACCTTAAAACCTTAAAAAAACTCAATTTTTATTATGATTTAATTATGAAGAATGGAATAAAAGGAATCTTATGAAAAAAATGAAGTCGATATTACAACCGATTTTATGGCCAAATGTATAAATCTAATAGTAAATTAATTTATAGAAAATTTAAACTTTAAATGACTCTTTCCAAAAACTAATAAATAATCCAACAGAGATAGATAAATAATCCAGATAAATAATGGATTATTTATTTGTTTTTTTCATTATGGGGATATGAAGATTCTGCGCTATCCTCTATTGAAATTGTTTTATGTTTTCTTTGCAGGATGTGTTTTATGTTAAAGTGATTTAGCAGTCTATGCTTGAATTTTTATTTTTTGTTTATTTCTATTGTTTATATTTTTACACTTTTTCTAAAAACTGTTATTTTGAAACTTGTGCGCACTATTTCTTCAAAACTAATCGTCCTAAATTGCTAAAATTTTGTATACATGTATATCTTGTATGTTTATACAAATTCTATCTAAATTTAGTTAAGTACATATCACTAATTTTTTACAGCAATTTTTTTTCCTTTGATATTTTTTGTAGATTACAATACATTTGCCTGAAAAATATTTTATGGGAAATATTGTAATTATTTTATGTGTAGATTAAAGTATGGCCTATGGATAGAATATATACACATAATTTAATGTAGTAAACTGTCTTCTTCCACATCATTTTTCTGTCGCGTTTTCGGCTGCGTTTAGCTGCTGACGAATCGTTGCCACAACCCCAGAAGAGAAAGTTTCGCCTTTAATTGGGCGCCGCGCCTCGTGTGAAAAGAAGCTCACACGGCAGTCCACTACATGAAAATAAACAAGGCAAATCAGTTGAATCAAGAAATCTGCCTCGTCTGAAAGAGGCCTTACATTATCGGAGAAAAGAGGGCAGGAGATAAAAAAAATGCTGCTTTCACTTACATTTATTACCGTAAAAATCAACCTTGTTTATAAATTTTATCCAGTGAGTGCATCTCTTTTCTTAAATTGATAAACATTTAAAGACATTGGTCAGACGCTTTGAAGAACACCTGCGGGATAATCGTCAGAAATGGATAGGATGTCTATTCTGAACTTCTGAATACACATTTCGACGAATGCGTCTGCTACTTTGTTCCATTCTTTTGAATAAAGGATATCTGAATGAAAGGAGATATTTTTATTCAGCTGCTTGGAATGTTACTGGAGTAATCTCTTATTTAGGTGGAACATAAAGTATGTATTTCATGTTTATTTTCATAACTCTTTTATGAAGCAACTGATTTATACATTGTTTTATATTGTATAGTCGCTAAAGATAAGGTTGAGTACCTCAGATTTGTATTAGTGTTATGAGACTGGCAAAAAACATTAGAAGAATTTAGAAATGTCTTAGCAAATTTAATCATGTGACAATTCGCTCAGTAGCTCTATACATAAGCATTCGGTCCCACAGGCGCCGAATTGAAATAGGCGTCAAAATGAGACATAGTTAAAATACAAAATTAAAAGAAAAACGATATTAATAGTTTAATCTAGTGCAGGACGTAATTTCTAAAACACTACAGATGTAAGCGTAAGCTATATAAATGTCATCTATATATATAAAACAGTTCCGTAACTGACTGACTGACTGACTTACAGATAACGTACAAGCCAAACCGCTGGACCTGCAGGGGCTGAAATTTTGCATTTTTAAGCTGTTTTTGTAACATTCTTTAAAGTTTGCTTTTAAGATAATAATCTCAGAATATAAAATTTATATCACGAGAAATATCTTAAAAATTCTTTTAAAATGAAAACTTTGTCGAATCTATACCTCCATTTTCTGATTTTTGGTGAATTTTTAAAGATTATTTTTTAGAATTTAATTTATTAAATGCTGATTACGTGGTTTCTTTTCTGTTTGTGATACTTTAAATTAATTTATCGTCACGTGCATAACAACGAAATAAATTGACAAAAAATATTAAAATACGGTAAAAAATAAAATTTAGCCACTATACTAATTTAGAGGGACGTTTTTTAAGAATTTTATTCAAATTAGTAGGTTTTATGGATATTAAACATACAAATTAATTGCATATATTGACCGTTGTATTTAATTTGAATATTCTCTTCTACATTATTTGTCTATAAAAATATCCGTTACGATATTTTTATAAATATATTTTTTTGTTTTTTTGGCATTAATTGCATCCATCAACCGTTGTATTTAATTGAAATGTATCAACTGCGTAGCGAAGCACGGGTATTCAGCTAGTAATTATAAACTACTGAATTTATGAGAAATAAATTTTTAATGCTTAACTCCAAACGTGTATCTCCAAGAATTCTTCTAACACAACCTTTAACTGTAGGAGTATCTGGGCGTGGTTTTCTAACTGAAAAATTTAAAGAGTTACCTATGATCAACAACTCAAGAATGAATAAACGATCTGGCAATCATTTTTATAGAAAAGACGGTATGAAAAACAATAAATTATACACACACAATCGAGCCATTTGCTGCCATGATGCTGGAAGAATGACATAGAAATTATTTTTAGTACAAAACTAATTGTATTCAAATTTATTTATTTTTCGTCTTTTTTTTAAGTTCTGTAATTTTAAAAAACTTTATATATTTTTTAATAAATAGAACTTAAAAAAATACATATTTTTTAATAAATAGAACTTAAAAAAATACATATTTTTTCCAAAATGTCGATTATTTTATTAAGTAGACTAGCTGAATACCTGTGCTTCGCTACAGAGTACATTCAAATTAAATTTAACAATCAATGTCTACAATTAATGCCAAATATATATATATATATATATATATATATATATATATATATATATATATATATATATATATATATATATTTATTCATTTATTTATAAAAAAATCGTAACGGATACTTTTATAGAAAAAATAATGTGGAAGAAAATATTCAAATTAAATACATCGGCCAATGTATGCAATTAATTTGTATGTTTAATATCCGTTAACATACTAATTTGAATTAAGTTCTTAAAAAACTTCTATCTCAATTAGTTTAGTGATTAAATTTATCTTTTACCATATTTTAATTTTTTTTTGTCAATTTATTTCGCTATTATGCACGTGACACAAAATTAATTTAAATTATCACAAAATGAAAAGAAACCACGTGATCAGCATCAATTAAATTGAATTCTAAGAATCAATATTTAAAAATTCACCAAAAATCACTAAATGGAGGTATAGATTCGAAAAAGATTTCACTTTAAAGAAATTTTTGTGATCTTTCTTTTGATATAATTTGTATAACCTTCGGATTATTATTTCAAATGCAAACCTTAAAGAATGTATTAAAACCACTTAAAAATTTGTTTTAAAAATGTCTAAGAAAAATTTTTCTAAAATCTTTCTTAGTGCACCCCTATTCTATAAGAAGAATTACCATGCAAAATTCCAGCCCTTCAGGTCCAGCGGTTTGGGCTGTGCGTTATTTGTCAGTCAGTCAGTTACGGAACTGTTTATGTAGACTATTTCTAATGCAGATAAATTCGTTACGCAGAGTCTCTCAAAAATTTGAAAAGGCCGTTTTTAAAACTTGCCTCAAACGACACAATGAATCGGCCTGGCGCAGAACAACAAAAACATCAACAAAAAGTCGACTCCCCCATTTTAATTAATTTATAAACCAAACGCAACGATATTTTACCATGTATATGTGTTATAGATTTACTCTCGAATATTTTTTAATCAACTTTAGTGAAAGAAAAGAGGTTTGTGTTAACTAATGTATTACTTTCTAGTTCGTGTATAAAATTAATATTTTTCAGATATTGTTCATATTCAGTGAGATTTATGCTATACATCCAACAGTTCAATAAATTAAAACAAACCGTTTTATATGTGTTTTATAATGCCCATTGAAAATGGACAGATGTTTTGATATCTATTTAAAGGAAATTTTATCTGAAGCATAAATCTGTAAATTGAACATACATAATATATCACTAAACATTAAATAATGTAATATATGTACGTGTCATTTGGCGTTTATATAGTTACGTTAAACTATAAAAGATACAAAAATAGAAAACGCACCCCGAATTTTTTATATATATATATATATATATATATATATATATATATATATATATATATATATATACTAGCTGAAGTACCCGGCGTTGCCCAGGATTTTAAGTATGTATGTTATCAAAATCAATTTAAAAACTAAACACAGTATAAATAACATAGAAAAAAAAGCACATGAAATGTTACACTCATCTCAGAATTTTGGTAGATTCAGCATTTCATCATTGTTCGACTAAAAGCTGAAAAGTAAAAATGTCAAAATATTGTCAATTTTGTTAATCTCAATTTTGTCAAAATAATCTCAATTTTGTTACAGCACACCTTACTAATAAATTAATTCATACAGTACAACACTTCAATAGCATGCAATTTCATACAGTATACTTAAAAATAAAAAAATTCAAAATTACCATCATTACATGAATGCAAACCACTAAATACATTAGTTATACTCCTTTCGCTAACAACATAACATGTATATTTTATCTTTATATATTTACATTTAGCCATTTACCAAGTATTTTATAATTTCAATGTATTTCATAAGTTAACTAAGGTCTGCAGTACAGTTTGTTGTACCAGATTCAATACGTTTTATGTATATATTTACACTTTACTAATAAATTATTTTTACACTTAGCTAAATAAGATACAATTTTAATATGCTATTTTCACAATACATTTTGCAGTATACAATTTACCCTTATTATTCGATACATTACAGTTCAATACAGCACACCTTACTAATAAATTAATTCATACAGTACAACACTTCAATAGCATGCAATTTCATACAGTATACTTAAAAATTAAAAAATTACCATCATTACATGAATGCAAACCACTAAATACATTAGTTATACTCTTTTCGCTAACAACATAACATGTATATTTTATCTTTATATTTTTACATTTAGCCATTTACCAAGTATTTTATAATTTCAATGCATTTCATAAGTTAACTAATGCCTGCAGTTGCAGTACAGTTTGTTGTACCAGATTCAATACGTTTTATGTATATATTTACACTTTACTAATAAATTATTTTTACACTTAGCTAAATAAGATACAATTTTAATATGCTATTTTCACAATACATTTTGCAGTATACAATTTACCCTTATTATTCGATACATTACAGTTCAATACAGCACACCTTACTAATAAATTAATTCATACAGTACAACACTTCAATAGCATGCAATTTCATACAGTATACTTAAAATTCAAAAAATTCAAAATTACCATCATTACATGAATGCAAACCACTAAATACATTAGTTATACTCCTTTCGCTAACAACATAACATGTATATTTTATCTTTATATTTTTACATTTAGCCATTTACCAAGTATTTTATAATTGCAATGCATTTCATAAGTTAACTAATGCCTGCAGTACAGTTTGTTGTACCAGATTCAGTACGTTTTATGTATATATTTACACTTTACTAATAAATTATTTTTACACTTAGCTAAATTAGATACAATTTTAATATGCTATTTTCACAATACATTTTGCAGTATACAATTTACCCTTATTATTCGATACATTACAGTTCAATACAGCACACCTTACTAATAAATTAATTCATACAGTACAACACTTCAATAGCATGCAATTTCATACAGTATACTTAAAAATTCAAAAAATTCAAAATTACCATCATTACATGAATGCAAACCACTAAATACATTAGTTATACTCCTTTCGCTAACAACATAACATGTATATTTTATCTTTATATTTTTACATTTAGCCATTTACCAAGTATTTTATAATTGCAATGCATTTCATAAGTTAACTAATGCCTGCAGTACAGTTTGTTGTACCAGATTCAGTACGTTTTATGTATATATTTACACTTTACTAATAAATTATTTTTGCACTTAGCTAAATAAGATACAATTTTAATATGCTATTTTCACAATACATTTTGCAGTATACAATTTACCCTTATTATTCGATACATTACAGTTCAATACAGCACACCTTACTAATAAATTAATTCATACAGTACAACACTTCAATAGCATGCAATTTCATACAGTATACTTAAAAATTCAAAAAATTCAAAATTACCATCATTACATGAATGCAAACCACTAAATACATTAGTTATACTCCTTTCGCTAACAACATAACATGTATATTTTATCTTTATATTTTTACATTTAGCCATTTACCAAGTATTTTATAATTGCAATGCATTTCATAAGTTAACTAATGCCTGCAGTACAGTTTGTTGTACCAGATTCAGTACGTTTTATGCATATATTTACACTTTACTAATAAATTATTTTTACACTTAGCAAAATAAGATACAATTTTAATATGCTATTTTCACAATACATTTTGCAGTATACAATTTACTCTTATTATTCGATACATTACAGTTCAATACAGCACACCTTACTAATAAATTAATTCATACAGTACAACACTTCAATAGTACGCAATTTCATACAGTACACTTTACTAATAAATTAATTTTACACTTTGCTAACTAAAATTATTATTCAATACAATACAGTTATTCAATACAGTACACTTTACTAATAAATTAATTCATACGGTACAACATTTCAATAGTATGCGGTTTTGTACGGTACACCCTACTAATAGCTTAAATTTACACTTTGCTAACTAAAATACAGTTCTAACATACTATTTTCACTTTACATTGTGCAATATACAATTAACCATTGTTATTCAATGCAATACAGTTATTCAGTACAGTGCATTTTACTAATGAATTATTTCGTACACTACACCTTACTAATAAATTAGTTTTACACTTTGCTAACTAAGAAACAATTATAATATGTTATTTCACATTACATTGTCTCTTACAATTCATCTATCGTAACAACTGAGTTTTTGTATTTTTTACCATTAAATAAAAATTTTTTTTCAAGCTGCTTTTGAGTACAATACAATAAATTAAAACATATTTCTAAACAATTTATAAAGCATAGCTGATTACATTTAAAGAAAAAAAAGGTAAATTTAAAAAATATTATACGCATTATCCCTTTTTTTTTAGTTTTCATTTTAGAACTTCCTTGTATAAAACATTGGTAGTTTTACCTTCAGGTGTTAATATTTCCAGGCTGCTTGGTGAACTGACTCTGGAACAGGCCACATAAACTGGCCATGTGAAAAGCATTCCTCCCTCAAGTAAATCCCTGCCATCTTCAGCGATTGTCCTTGGGACTTGTTGATAGTCATACCAAAGCAAACCTTGATGGGGAACTGCAGTCTCTTAAACTCAAAGGGATAATCTGATGGAATGAGTGGTATTCGGGGTATTAAAACAGATTCTCCCTGAGCACAGCCGGTGAACACTGTAGCCTCAATGACGTTCCTTTGAAGGGCTGTTATTTGCAGCCTGGTACCATTGCAGAGTTTTGGAGGGTTGAGGTTGCGCAGTAACATAACTGGAGCCCCCACTTTGAGATGAAGCATATGGGTTGTGAGGCCAGGAGGGTTAAGCGTATTGAGAAACTCCACAGGATAATGGACTGCATCCTCCATGTGCAAGACTGAGTCAACAGACTTGTATGTCATTTCTGCACCTTCAAAACTCTTCAGTAGACTCTCATTAATGTTATCAGCACTATCATTCTTTGGAGTCAAAATAGCACGTTCGCTTAACCAGTCCATGGACTTCTCCTTGATATTGGCAATATCAGGATATATCCTGGCTGTTAGGGCTGCTATGGTTGTCACAACTGAGCCAAGACCTGCAGGGATGGTAATTTTCCCTTCAGACTCTGGATATTCTCCATCTCCTATTTTCAGTAATAGTTCAGAGAATTGGCCAGCAGAGACATCACCCATCAAGTGCACTCTCATGTTCTTCCTGAGAGATAACTTTGTGATGAAGGGCCACAGAAATGAAGCTTTGATGCATGCTTTAACCTGGTCTGCCCTAGTTCCCCTTGGCACTACTGGCAGAGTCTGGCGGAAATCCCCAGCCAACAACAAAGTGACTCCCCCCATCAATCCATCATTGTCTCGGATATCCTTAAGAGTTCTGCTAAGTGCCTCAAAAGCCCCCTTGTGTGCCATGGTGCTCTCATCCCAGACAATAAGCTTGCAGTCCCGCAACACTTGTGCCATATCACTTTGCTTAGAAATGTTACACATGGGAATTTCGCTATGGATGAGATTGAAGGGCAGTTTGAAGGTAGCGTGGGCTGTCTTACCCCCTTCCAACAATGTAGCTGCAATGCCAGAGGATGCAACAGCTAAGGCAATGCCACAATCACTCCTTACCTTTGCAAGAAGCAAGTTGAGGAGGAAAGTCTTTCCAGTACCACCTGGAGCATCTAGGAAAAAGACATGGCCAACACTTGACTGAATGCTGGCAAGAACTTGACGATAGACAGAGAGCTGATCAATTGTTAGTAAACTCTCTTTATTCGAAACCACTTGTACCAAAGCATTCTTGTCATAGCTGGTCTCCCTCATATAGTCCCTGTTCCCCAAGATATCACCAGATCTTTTTGGTCTAGGAAGAGAGTACTGTGTCAAATCTTGTCCTCCCAGAGACAATACTGCATCTTCAATCAGCACCAAGCATCTGTTGTATACTTCATCCATAACATGCGGTACATTTCCTTGTAACTGTCTTTCTACTTGGCGTGTTATGTCCTCTGAAAGACTGTCCTTGTACTTCTCCCAAAGACTCAGGGGATCTGAGAGCTCACAATGGAGCAGCATCACCGTGAAAAGCTCCCGCATCTTGAAAGAAGAATCACACAGGGCAGCTTCTTCCAAGGTAGAGTCCCACTGCTTGTCATCATCTAACAAACCGCGTCCTATGCATGCAGACTGGAATGTAGGATGGAGGACACCATTGACAGTCTTCAAATCTGAGAAGCATGTCGGGCCACGAACCTCATGTAACAACAGGCGAAGATGATAGCACTCAACATTTTTAGGATGAATGGCATAAACCCTTCCCAATGCAGAGTCTTTCTTCACTCCTGGCCAACCATCAACATCTTTACCTCGCTTCCTTCTTGTGAACTTATTATTTCTAAACAGAAAATAAGAAGGAACCTCACAATAAAGAAGGGATTTTGCAAAGTCATCAATTTTGCATAGTTCGAAGAAAGCTAAGAGTGTTGTCTGAGGAGGGTTTTTGAGCTTCTCAGTCAGATTCTTAGAAGTAAAGTACATACGCTGACCATTCTCGAGATGAACAGCCAGGTGAAGAACTGTGGGGTACCTTTCATGAATTGGGAATGCCAAGATCCTCCAAACTGCCTCAGAGCTGCTGAGGTACTGGCCACTCTCGTAGACCTTCACCTCATCCTCCTCATTCTCTAGACCAAAAGCTGCCTGGTCACTGCCCTTGTTAATGTACTTGCAAATGTATTTTATTGATTTCACAGAGTTACAATACTCTACATTGATGTGAGCATTGAAAGTACGTGACAGTACAGGATTATAAGGTACAACCCAGCTGTTGTCCAACTCCATTCCCTTGCATTTTACAGTGAACCCACCATCTTTTGGAGATCGCCTTCGGTATAGTGGATACCCATCATTACCAGTCTGGGTGTCACTTAGAAGTGGACGGGGGTACCTTTTACTGCAGCTACCACCTTTCATGCAAGGAGAATTGCACTTCAGGCTGCCACAAGGCCCATGAATCATGTTGGCCTTGACAATGTCATAGAGAAGGGGGTCTTGCTGAGGATTAGGTATTTCGGCACAGATGACATTATCAGTCATGTCAGGGGATATGCGTTGCTCTAGCCACAGCAAGATGTGAACATGAGGCAAACCCCGCTTTTGCCACTCCACAGAAAACATGAAGCAACGTACAGCTCCAAACAGACTGCCCTTGGTCAAGACATTCATCATTTTTTTTACTTTTAGGTGGAACACCCTTGCTATGATGTCATGCCGATCATGAGACTTTTGTCCGAGGAACAATGCATCTGTAATATCCTTCCACTTGGGGTTACAGGTGAAAGTGATAAACAGATCAGGACGCCCATAGTGACGGACATATGTCATAGCATCTTGAGTCCGTTCATGCATGTAGCGAGGTCCTCCAGTAAAAGATGATGGGAGCACTACCTTCCGACCCAGTTGAGCAGCATCAGCATCCTTCTCCCCTACAGCATCTTTTAGGTGAATGTAGTTGTCTGCCCTCAGCTCTGCCTGGTTAAACCTGATATAGTTTAACCTTTCAGTCTCTATTTTAGCATACATATCTACTAAAAATTGACTGAAGAGGGAACAGAAGTACAATAGGTGGTTGTCCTCTCCTTTTCTGACCATAATGCGATAGCAGTAGAAACTCAATGCAGAGATTGTCTTCTTGATAGGCAACTTGGTCTTAGGATTGTGCTGAGCCAGATTGATGGAGTATCCATCCTCGCCACGACAGAACAAAAGTGGGTATTTAAGAGCATCGTATGACCGGTGGATCTCACTGATGCGATGCAGTTTGTTATCGTGGCTTCGGAGCACGATATCTCGCTGCTGAAACTGCTGGCCAACCATCACCAGAGCTACCTCATTTGCTGTTGGTGCATTAAAGCGACCTTCATGAGCATCGACAGGCTTTATTTCAGCCTGGATAACAACTGCAAACTTCTTGCAGGTTGGAGGCACTTTATCCAGGGTAGTTTTAAGGTCTTTTATGTAGCTATTAACGTCATTTAGCATCTCTTGCAGTTGCTTGACCAATCCGTCTTTTACACCAGGAAAGTTACTACACCTTAAGCGTACTTCCCTTTCATCCTCACCCACAAAATAGATTTGAAGAAATTGGGCTTCTTTGGAAGATGGAAGTAGACTTCCAATCAAGTGATACACCTGTCCCTGAATTTTGAAAGTTGGCATGAAACCTTCCTCTACAACCTGTTTAGCTCCAAATGATGTCATTTGGAAACATCCATTATACTGCCGAACACACTCTTGAGGGAAAGATGGCATGGCTTGTGTTTCCTGTGACAGGTAGTAAGCATCGAAATGCCCACTCGAGAGGTCACATGCAGAGGTAAAACGCAGCCTCCTTATTGGGTTACCAGCAGCACCAAAACTGTGACATAGTTCACCATTGAGGTACACCTCAAAAACAAAGTTGAACAGTTCACCTGCTGCTGACAATTCGCAAGAACTGCCATATGTGGAGAGAATTGACATTTCGGAAAAATATTCAGCAGAGTTAGAATAATTATTCCCATTCATGTCATGAGACATTATAGCAAATCTCTCCCAATTCTCTACCACATGACTCACAATTAATTCCCGGACTTCCCTAGACATCATATCGGTACCATACATGACAAAAGAGAGAGAACGAAAAAGACATGCACCATCTGCTGGGATTGGGAAAATACTATGAAGTACAAAATCCCCATTTATGCATAAATATTCTTGCATTTTAGAAGATATAAAAATCAAAATTAAATACGGTTCAGAAATATAAGTAAATCTGATAAAGAGTTAAAAATCAAATAAAGCTTATCTTTTGCTAGTATCACAAAACTCGCATGAAAATCAACCACACTAACTTAATCTGACAACATCACATGTCTGTCTAGCAGTTAACCTCTAGGTTACAGTTATACATGGTAAGCACAGTTACCGTATAGTAATACCGTTAATATTTTACACTTTGTATCTTCTATATTCCTTCATATCTCAAAGAAGGAAATTGATATCCATAAGATTCTTGCTTTAAAATGTAAGGAACTTGATTACCTAAAATCAATTTCAGGATTTTTCAAAATTCGGACCCAAGGGAGGGAGGGGAGGGGGGGAGGCGAAACGTGTTTTTACCATATACCTTCATATCTCAAAGTAGGAAACGGATATATTTCTTTTATACGCATATTAATAAATTAAACTGCTTTAGAATTTCTTTTATATTACTTTGTACTCGATATGATTACTCGATCTTATATATTAGTTTGTAATCGATATGACTATTCGGATTAATGCTCGAAATAGGTGCTACCATCTATCGCGCCAAATACCAACTATTTACTGGCAGCATATTATAGCTTAGTGATTCTTCATGTTAATGTTCGTCATCACATTAAAACAGTTTTTAAACATTTTATTTTATGGTTTTCATTATATGTATACATATGTGCATATGATTTTTTTTATTTTTTGAATTATTACATTGTTTTGTACTTTTATTTTTATGTAAGCATTTTTCTAGGAAATAAAAAGAATAAAATGCTTTCTGAACTAAAAACTATATTATTTATAAAAAATTGGAACAGATCCAATTAAATTTGTATGAGTTTGTATCAAAATAATTGATTCGTTAAACGGCTTTTCACTTTACGGCCAACTTTTCCGGAATGTATCTAGGCCGTAAAGCTAGGTATGGGTGGATTATTTAACCCGGTTTTTTACATATGAAGGAATATGTAAAAAACACGTTTTGCTCCCTTTCACCCTTGGGGGGCGTATTTTGAAAAATCCTGAAACTGATTTTAGGTAATCAAGTTCCTTACATTTTAAATCAAGAATCTTAAGGATATCTGTTTTTTTTCTTTCAGATATGAAGGAATATGGGAAAAATACGTTTTGCCCCCTCCCCCCCATGGGGGGCCGAATTTTGAAAGATCCTGAAATTGGTTTTTAAGTAATCAAGTTCCTTACATTTTAAATCAAGAATCTTAAGGATATCTGTTTTTTTTTCTTTCAGATATGAGGGAATATGGGAAAAATACGTTTTGCCCCCTCCCCCCCATGGGGGTCCGAATTTTGAAAAATCCTGAAATTGGTTTTTAGGTATTCGTGTTCCTTTCATTTTAAAGCAAGGATCTTATGGATATCTCTTTTTTTTTCTTTCAGATATGAGGGAATAGGGGAAAAATTCGTTTTGTCCCCTCCCCCCCATGGGGGCCGAATTTTGAAAAATCATGAAATTAGTTTTTAGGTAATCAAGTTCCTTACATTTTAAAGCAAGAATCTTTTGGATATCAATTTCCTTCTTTGAGATATGAGGGAGTATGGGAAAATACGTTTTGCCCCCTCCCCCCCCATGGGGGCCAAATTTCGAAAAATCCTAAAATTAGTTTTTAGGTATTTATGTTCCTTACATTTTAAAGCAAGAATCTTATGGATATCTGTTTTCTTCTTCGAGATATGAAGGAAAATGTGATAAAACACGTAAAAACACGTTTGGCCCCCCTCCCCCCCCTTGGGGGCCGAATTTTGAAAAATCCTGAAATTGGTTTTTAGGTATTCGGCTTCCTTTTATTTTAAGGTAAGAATCTTATGGATATCCGTTTCATGTGAAAAACACGTAAAATCACGTTTTGCCCCCTCCCCCCCCATGGGGGCCGAATTTTGAAAAATCCTGAAACTGATTTTAGGTAATCAAGTTCCTTACATTTTAAAGCAAGAATCTTTTGGATATCAATTTCCTTCTTTAACATATGAGGGAAATATGGGAAAATACGTTTTGCCCCCTCCCCCCCCCCCATGGGGACCGAATTTCGAAAAATCCTGAAATTGGTTTTTAGGTATTTATGTTCCTTACATTTTAAAGCAAGAATCTTATGGATATCTGTTTTCTTCTTCGAGATATGAAGGAAAATGTGATAAAACACGTAAAAACACGTTTAGCCCCCCTCCCCCCCTTGGGGGCCAAATTTTGAAAAATCCTGAAATTGGTTTTTAGGTATTCATGTTACTTACATTTTAAAGCAAGAATCTTATGGATATCAATTTTCTTCTATGAGATATGAAGGAATATGTAAAAAACACGTTTTGCCCCCCTCCCCCCCTTGGGGGGCGAATTTTGAAAAATCGCTTCTTAAATGACGCCTTCAGCACAAAAGTAATAAGCTCCTAAAATTTGATATCTGTATCTCCAATAGTTTTTGCTGGGCGTTGATACGTGTATATATAAGTCAGGACTTCTTCCTTTATAGATATAGATATATATATATATATATACATATATATATATATATATATATATATATATATATATATATATATATATATATATATATATATATATATATACACACTCACATAAAACCCTTTAATTTAACCTAGGTGCTGACTCAGAACCACAGCCTTTCGCAATCAAAACCTGCTCTCTCGCTGATTGGTAAATATAAAGATGCACATACATATTTCATTTTATCTATCCATCTGTTCATGCATATCTATACACAGATACACACTTAAATAAATAAATAAATAAATATATATATATATGTTCATGGAGTATGTTCCTGTATTTTCATTTATTCATTTATTTAATATGTTATGATTGTTTGTCCGCTAGATGGCAGCACGATACCGCTGTCTTTATGTTTTGTAAACGTTCTAAGATACTTCCGCTGTGGAGTTAGTAGCGTCGGTGTTCTGGCTCTGTGCTGTTTGTACGAAGTTCTTTGTGGTGTGTTAATAAAGTTCATATAGCCGACCCGTTTGTGCGTCTGGGCTCGAATTTAATTATTGTGGAAGAACATTTGGAGGCACGCGGCGAAGATGTTTTGATTCCACTGTTGAGATAAGTGGAAATTTTTTGTTTTGTTCTTAAGTTGTAAGAAAGTTTTTGATTTGTATTGATAAGTTCCGTAATGGAAAATGCAGAAATAATCAGGGCCAGAGGCCAGAAAAAGGCTTCTTTAAAGAAGTTAAAACTCTATTTAGAATCTAAAGAACAGTTTGATGTACCGGATTTGACGGTACGGTTAGAACGTCTGGAAGTAGGATTTGATGAGTTTTCCAAATTAGATTTATTACTTCCAGTAGAACAATCTGAATTTTCTGAAATAGAAGATGTTTATTTAGAAATTAAAGTTATAATTCGTACAAAGATAGAAGCGATGGCTTCATTGGCCGAAATTCGGCAAAATAATTCGAATGTTGTTGTTCGAAGTGCTGTGAATAACGGAAACGGAACTGTTAAGTTACCTAAAATTACAATTCCATCCTTTACGGGAAATTATTTAGATTGGTTGAATTTTAAAGATTTATTTAAATCTACAGTGCATGATAACGATTCGTTATCAAAAATACATAAGTTCCAGTATTTAAAAGGTTTACTTTCGGGATCAGCCGCTGATTTAATCAAGCACCTACCGGTGTCTGAGACCAGTTACGATGAAGCTTGGGAAAAAATAGAGAAACGCTATGATAATAAAAAGCATATCTCTACCGCTTTAATCAATACCTTTCTGGAACAAAATAAGCTTTCCGAGCCGAATGGCGCGAAATTAAGAAAACTTGCTGACGTTGCGGATGAAGTTATTCGGGGTTTAAAGGCATTGCATGAAGGAGCTAATTCAAGAGATTTGTGGTTAATACACCTCTTGGTAGACAAGGTAGATTCCGAAACCCGAAAATTATGGGCTCAAGAAACGACAGAAATAGAGTTTCCCACATTTGAATACTTTTTAGAATTCTTAAACAACCGATGTTCGTATTTAGATGTTTCGACTTCTCATAGCATAGTAAAAACGAAAGTGACTAACAACGTAACTAATGTTAAATCTAATTATTCGAGTAAATGTTTAAAATGTTCTGGAATGCATAGCATTTCGAAGTGTCATAAATTTAATGCTCTGCCAATCTCTGTTCGAAAAGAATTCATACGAATGAATGCCTTGTGTTATCGATGTCTGAAAGGCTCGCATCAAATAAAAAATTGCTTTTCTAAATCTGTTTGTGAAGTATGTAAGAAATCATCCCACCATACTAGTTTACACGAATTCGCTTTCGATTCCCATACAACGAGTGTTACAAATGAAACGTATAGTCCAGAACTGCAAGTTAATACTAACATCGCTTTGAACGCAGCTAAGGAAAAATTTGTTGGTTTGCTACCAACTGCAATTGTTTCAGTGAATGATGCACGAGGAAGAAAAGTGGATTGTACAATTCTATTAGATAGTGGCAGTCAATGTTCGTTCATTTCTGAAGCTTGTGCTAACAAATTAAATCTAAAAAGAGAAGATGCCTTGTTTTCAGTTTGTGGAATTGCTAATTCCTCTGCTGGCAAGACAAGAGGCAGTGTAACGTTATCTATGGAGTCAAGGCATAATCCTAACAGTATGCTCGTGATTGAAGCTTTCGTTTTGAATAAATTAACTTCAAAATTGTCGAGTAATTGTGTAAATACTAATGATTTAGAATATTTAAAATCCATTGAACTAGCCGATCCCAAATTCGCTGAAGCGAAAAGTGTAGAGATAATAATTGGTGTAGATTATTTTTTTGAAGTTATGAAAGCCGGACAAATTACGGGTTCCGAAAATTCTCTTATCGCCCAGAATACAATGTTTGGTTGGGTTGTAGCGGGCAAGATGCCTTTAAACAGCTTGAAAAAGAACGCCCTATTTGGTATTCATGCTAATATTGACGTTGATGAAGTTTTAAAACGGTTCTGGGAAACTGAAGAGGTTCTTAAAATAAAAAAAAAACTTTTAAGTGAAGAAGAAAGTTTCTGTGAAAAACACTTTAGTGAAAATTATGAAATCGATAAAAACGGACGGTTCGTCGTGAAACTTCCCTTTTTTAAATCAGAAGTTGAATGGAGAAATTCTTATCATGTTGCATTGTCTCGTTTCCAGAGTATGGAAAGAAAATTTAATGGAAATCCGAATTTAGAGGAACAGTATAAATCCTTTATGAAAGAATATGAAGAGCTAGGACATATGAAGGTTTCGGAGGATGTCTCTTCAGAATTAGCCGTTAATGAAAAATATTTCTTACCTCACCACGCCATCTTAAAGCCCAGTAGTACCACTACTAAGTTAAGGGTGGTTTTTGACGCAAGTTGTAGAACTAGCAACTGCAATTCTTTAAACGAGGCACTAGGTGCAGGTGCTAAACAACAACCCGATTTATTTGAGACTTTATTGAATTTCAGGCTTTCCCCGATAGCATTTTGTTGCGATGTGGAGAAAATGTATCGCCAGATATTAATGTCTACTTCTGATCAAGCTTTTCAACGAATTCTGTGGAGATACAATAAATCCGATCCCATTCGAGAGTATAAGCTGCAAACTGTTACATATGGCCTAAAATGTGCGTCTTTTCTTGCAACCCGATGTTTAAAGCAAATTGCGAATGACGCTCGTCCTGTTTATCCTGAGGCTGCTTCTCTCATTGAAAATTCTTTTTATATGGATGACCTCTTGGGAGGTGCACGTAACGAAAGTGAAGCTGCTAGGGTATGCCAAGAAATTATTTTTCTTTTGGAAAATAGAGGTTTTCATTTAAGAAAATGGCAGTCTAATTCAAAGGAGCTCTTGAATGTGATTAAAACTGATAATGTCAATGAAGTGTTCGAATTGAAGGACGGTGAGCAATCCAAGGTTTTAGGATTATGTTGGAATCCTAAATCTGATTCTTTTATTTTTAAAGTTAATTTTTACTTCGAGAACGAAATTACTAAACGGAAGTTCTTGGCTCAATCTGCTAGGCTGTTCGACCCACTAGGATTATTGTCTCCATGCACCATTTCAATCAAAATCTTCTACCAACAACTTTGGTTGTTAAAGTTGGGATGGGACAGTCCCCTTCCGGCGAATTTCGAAGAAAGGTGGAAGAATTTCCAGAGAGAGTTCGATTGCCTCTCCGTAATCAAAATTCCCAGATGGATCCACACTAGAGGCTTAGAGATAACTATCCATGGATTTGCAGACGCTTCAGAGTTGGCCTATGCTGCGGTGCTGTACGCAGTACAAAAGGATATTGATGGTGATTCCAAGGTGACCCTCCTTGCAGCAAAAACTAAAGTTGCTCCACTAAAGCCAATTTCAATTCCTCGGCTGGAGCTGAACGGTGCTCGGCTGTTGGCTAAACTCTTCTCTACGATTTCACATATTCTAAAAGATTATACCATCACTTTCCGCGCCTGGACAGATTCACGAGTGGTTTTGGCATGGTTGTCTTCTCCCCCTAGGAAGTGGAAAACCTTCGTGGCCAACAGAACAGCCGAAATTATCGAACTAGTGCCCTCTGAACGCTGGCGGCACGTTCCATCGAAACAAAACCCAGCTGACATAGCCTCTAGAGGAGTTTCACCTAAAGCTCTACCAGACTGTAACCTTTGGTGGCATGGGCCTGACTGGTTGTCAATGAGTCCAGAAAATTGGTCCGTAGAGACACAAATGACTGACTTTTCTAGTGACTCTAAGGTTATGATCGAAAAGAAGAAAAATTCTATATTTTCTGCAAATATTTCTAATGTTAAACCGGATAATGTAATTGAAATATTATTTGATAATTGTTCTACACTAACTAAGATTGTTACTGTTTTAGCTTATTGTGTTCGCTTCATCACCCGTTGTAAGAGGCGAACGATCGATTCAGGTAAAGCAACTGAGTCAAAAGGTAAGGTTTCTCCTATTAATGCCATGGAGAGAATCCAAGCTTTAAACAAAATTATCTTGTATGTTCAAGGTGTGCATTTTGCTGAAGAATTAAAATGTATGAAGGATAATAGAGATTTACCAACGAAGAGTAAACTAAAAAATCTCCATCCTTTCATGGATCAAGATGGTCTGTTACGGGTGGGAGGTCGGTTGAGACATTCACCTCTCCCTTTTAATGCAAAGCATCCCGTCATCTTGCCTGATAAACATAGGCTTAGTGATTATTTGATAAAACAATTTCATATAACTTATTTGCATGCTAATCTTACCTTGTTATTGAATATTTTATTGCAGAATTATTGGATTGTTGGTGCTAGGAAACTAATCAAGAGTTATATTCATAAGTGTATTGTTTGTCATAGATATCGTTTTGCATCCAATAATCAATTGATGGGAGATCTTCCGCGACAACGTGTCATGCCTAATAGACCATTCTCGGTCTGTGGGGTAGACTTTGCTGGGCCTATTAATATGTTGAAATTTTGGGGTAGAGGTGCTAAAAGTTTAAAAGGTTATGTTGCTTTATTCATTTGCTTTAGCACAAAGGCGATTCATCTAGAATGCGTCAGTGATTTGACCTCCGAGGCTTTTATTGCTGCCTTGAAGCGGTTTAGTTGTCGCAGAGGGTCCCCCCGTCACATTCATTGTGATAATGCCACTAATTTTTGTGGCGCTAAAAGGAAAATGTCTGAATTGTGTAAAATTGTGTCCGGTATCAACCGGGATGAAAACATTTGTTATTTTCTCTCACAACAAGCTATTCAGTGGCATATGATACCTCCTGCAAGTCCTCATTTTGGTGGATTGTGGGAATCGGGTATCAAATCGGTAAAGTCCCATATGAAAAGAGTAATTGGTGACCATAAGTTAACCTTCGAAGAATTTGCCACTCTGTTTTGTCAGATTGAAGCAGTTTTGAATTCAAGACCATTATCTCCTACCAACGATGAATTGGACAATTTAGAAGTGTTAACTCCCTCCCATTTTTTAATAGGTGAAGTAATTACTTCCCCTCCTGAGCAGGTTGACTCCCAATATCTGTCCTTACGTTCTCGCTGGGACCTTGTTCAAAAAATGAAAATGAACTTTTGGAAAAGGTGGCACCAGGACTATCTGAGCTCTCTTCAAAATCGTAACAAATGGCATATCACCAAATCAAATTTAAAGGTAGGTGACATGGTGTTGCTCAAGGAAGACAATACACCTCCATCCTGTTGGCCTCTTGGCAGAGTAAATGAAGTTCATCCAGGTTTAGATGGAACGGTGCGAGTTGTCACCCTTAAAACTTCTAAAGGGTATTTTAAAAGGCCTATCGTTAAACTCTCCCCCCTACCGATTTGTCAAGAATAAATTCTTGAGGGTGGGAGTATGTTCATGGAGTATGTTCCTGTATTTTCATTTATTCATTTATTTAATATGTTATGATTGTTTGTCCGCTAGATGGCAGCACGATACCTCTGTCTTTATGTTTTGTAAACGTTCTAAGATACTTCCGCTGTGGAGTTAGTAGCGTCGGTGTTCTGGCTCTGTGCTGTTTGTACGAAGTTCTTTGTGGTGTGTTAATAAAGTTCATATAGCCGACCCGTTTGTGCGTCTGGGCTCGAATTTAATTATTGTGGAAGAACAATATATATATATATAATTATATAGTAATATAGTGTGTGTGTGTAATGGCCTTCTGTAGCTTTTGACATTCACAAATTTCAATCCTGAGCTAAGGAACAACCATCGGCGATGGAGTGAAAATGCTAAAAGAAATCAATTCATATAATTTATATGTTCTGTAAAAATGAGAGTGGAAATTTTCATTATACTCATAAACTACAGTTTAAATCTTTCTAAGATGTTCTTTGCAATCTACCAAAATTAATATTGAAATATTACATGGTTCTGTAATGCATAGCCAATGATCATGAACATTCATGTAATCAACATGATTGGACCGGCTTATTGGTGGTATTGCTGGCCTCCTATATGGTGCTCCCTTAAATGAATGGCCAGCAGTCTTGCGTTGGGAATTAGGGCGGCCGTCAGCATTCGATGTTGGCCACTACTGGTCTGCTGTCTGCAAGGCGTTGTCTGCCAGGTAATTCCCAATTTGGGCGAATGTCTAGAAAGACAAGTGCCTACGCATTTGAGAAATTTTTTAAAAGAATTTGAAACTATGGAGAAAATTTGTCTACTATTTATAGCTACATAAATGCCGATAATCCAATAAAAATTGCATTTTCAGATAGCCTGAATTTTTCTGCACTTTGCAACAGGATTCCTTTTATAAATTTCGTCCAAAGGAATTGATAAGCGTTTAAAACACACTAGACGAGTTTTCTCCCCGAATCATTTAAATTAGAAAATATTATTTTCCTTTAAAAAAAAGTGTGCCAAGGTGTAAAATTTCTATATTACGGAGTTTTAAAAAATGTCTCTCAGTCGAAGTCGGCGATACTTGGACACAATTCTTCCACAGGTAAACATTGGAGTGAGCGAATCCAATAAGGTTAGTACGCAGCAGCCTTAAATGTGGCATTCTTTCTGTCTTATGGGGAATTTTCTTAAACATACGTCAGGTTGCGTGTTTATTTATTCAGAATTTTAAAAAATATTTCTGCGAACTTTATTAAAATAGGACAAAATAAGCGGAAAATACTCGGGAAGAACTTAACAAGTGAAAGCTGTATTTAATGCAATTCGTGATATGCTGAAGTATTGTGAATTTGTAAAGTGAGACAATATGTCTCACTTCTTTCGAGACAGTCAGCATTAGAAATCAAAATATTTCGATTCAAATTAGAACTGTTTTCCTTACTTAAATTCCTTTTTTTGGGTTAGCTTTCTGGATACTTATCCAATTCCTCACGTTAACACCCCCTTCCCTTATTTCAAGAGTAATCAAGCTTTGTTTTCGTTTTTACAAAAACTTCTTATTTATGAATTCCGATGCGCACAAGAACCGATTGAAATATTGTGTCTACAATCCAGGCTGTACCGTCTAACAAATGTCATTTCCTCTTCGAATAGAAAAACCTGTTACTCTTCCTGCAAAGTCACAGCAGAAATCATATATAAGAACATCGCAATTGATGTGATGACTGTGCAGCGGGCTTTTATTCTACAGATAAATTTTACAATTAGTTGTATAGTACAGCCGTATTGTGCAATAGCAAATTTCAGGTAAGAGACACTATACTGGTCTAAGTATCAAGGTTTTGGACAGTTTTAGACTACATATTGCGTTACATATTGAGTTTCTGAATTTCCCCACGAGATTTTTAAGTGTTGGTAAGACGTCTCTTTTGGAATGGCATATTTTTTCTTTTCCATAATGCCTCTTGTCTATGACTTCCTTTTTAATATATTCGCATGAGTTTTCTCACTGGCATTTTTCCTTTATGCAATACCGTCACTCTTCGTCAATTTAAGTCTGCTTAGTTTGATTGCAGTGTCAAATATTGGAAAATTATTCATATGCATCCGGATTCTGTATTGGATAAGACGTCTCTTTTGACATAGCATGTTTTTCTTTGCCTTAATGTCTCTTGTCAGTGACTTTCTTTTTAATATATTGGCAATTTTTCTCACTTGCATATTGCCTTTATGCAATACCGGCATTTTCGTCAATTTAAGTATACTTAGTTTGTTTGCAGTCTCAAATATTAGAAAATTATTAATAGGCATCCTAATTCTGTAGGACAATGAACCTTAAAAATCTGTCAATTATTTACTACTATGAAACTTAATAACAACAAATGAAGTCACACCGCTTACCAGGCTGAGTATCACGAATCAAGTCTAAAAATCGAAGTCCGGCTGTATGCGAATCAGTGAATTTTAACCTTGGGAACTCATGCAACAGCTGACTGAATATCATGAACTTATGCAATACTTAAGCACTTTGATAAAACAGTTTATTTTTACTTTCAGCTCATCGAACCTTTCGAAATATTTTTACTTTGACATCCAAATTCAATGGTTTCCAATGCATGGTGATATACGTGCCACTATAAAGTAAGGTATTATTAGAACAAAACAATTTGAATTCTTAATATTACTAATACTATATATTAGCGAGTTGTTATCAACCTTGAATTTTTTTCTTCAAGAAACTGGCTCAAGTTTCCTAAAGTTAATTCAGACAGCCTGTAATCGTTGATACTCATAAAAATATAAACATTACAAGAATAAAACCAATTAAGTTAAACTTGACAATATATGTATGTAATTCATCTATAAAAATCAAGAGGATTATGTTGCCTTTCCTCACGACTATTAATTACAATTATAGACTATAACTTTAAGGGGGTGTACACCTTGGACTTCCCGAAAATGCTAGGAAATAGACTAAGTTTTCATAATTTTTGCAAATTAACAAATGAAGCAAATTTCATGAAAATTTCTGGACTGTTAGAACAAACATAACGTGTTGGAAAAAATATCATATTTATGTCAATTATTTAAATTAATTAGGAAATCTCAATAAAAAAGCATGTTGTTTTCCTATTTTCCCACCATGTGCAAAGCGTACATGATAACTGATGTTAATTTTAATTTATTAACATCAAAAACACTTTAATTTGAAGAAAACATTCAGCTTAATATATTGACATAGAATCTTTTACTCATATATTTTCAATATTTATAATTAACAATTAATTTTTCAAAAATATTTCACAAACATTTTCTATGAAGAAAACCTTTTGTAAAATTTTTATTACATAAGATAACTACTCTCAGCATTTAGGTCATTTTATGAAGAAAGTCAGCATTAACGTGTGTAGAAAATTTTAAGCCTTTATCTCAAATAGTTTTTTTTAAATGTCACGTACGCAAAGTCAGAAAATCATATTTTGAGATAAATGCCTCTAAAGTTAAAAATTTTATATAAAAATCACTGTTTGGATAAATATTTTAATATCTCGTGAAGGTCGTAACACAAACAGAGTGGTACCAAATTGTTCCGAATTAATCCGGGTTGAATTAATATAAAAAACAAAAAATCGATTTTTGACCATTTTCAAGGTGTAGGGTAAATGCACCGGTAGTTGAACATGAGCCAGAAGTTGACCGTTTGCTTTAAAAACGCAAAAAATAAGGATTGTAACAATATTAATGTTTTTAAACAGATCATGGGTAGAAATGGCGGCAGTTAATCTGGAGTTAATACAAGCGTAAATCAGTGTTCTTTTATTTTCTTCACTAGCCGGTCTTCGCCCAGCTATGCTCAGGCCATCCGTCCACCAGACGGCTTTGAATTGATTGATTGAGAGGGAGAATTTTCATACAGGCACTATTAATTTGCAGTCTCTCCCCACCTCACAAAAGGAAAAATGTGTTATTTATATTAACACCCACCACCACCTGGTATGATATGAGCATACCTGCATTACAAAAAGATAAATTTTCAGGTGAAACGAAATCAGCTGGCTACTTTAGCCTATATTCCTGCCATACAAAAATTCAAATTTCCTGAAATTTGTGTTATTAGTAACATAAAAATACATTTTCATTGAAATTATATGAGTGCATGTATTAAGCAGAATTGCACATGTCTATGTTGCGAAATATTCCGTATTCGGTTTAGTCAAAAGATAAACACAATTGAAATATTAAACAGGCTTCCGGAGCATATGGTATTGTGGAAAAACAAATAAACCTCTCATTAAACACCAAAATTTCTTAAATATAAATATCTATATAAAAAAATATTGTGGATATGCACATTTTAAATATTTTAGCATGTAATCAACAAAACAAAGAAATGACGAACTTCATACAAAAATATATTAGTAGAATATTTATCTAAAATCAAAAACTTAACTAATCAGCAAAGAAAGAAATACATGTAATATGAACAGTTTTGGAAAAATAAATCGGTAAAAGGAAAATAAAAGTTAAAGAATTATTTGTTGTTTGGACAGTTCAATAATGATTCTATATATCTAAAGTCAAAACTGAAAACCACGTATAAACAAAACTGAAAATAGATATAGAACTATGAAATGAGAACAAAAAGAATCTTATTGCCGGGTTTGTTTAGCATTAATCGAATACTCATATTGAATCACTTGAAACTCGAACCACAGTTCACTTGACACTCGAACCACAGTTCACTTGAATTTAATTTTTTTTCCACTTTTAACTGCCAAAAATTCCCCCCAAAATAAGTACATCCTGAAATGATCTATTTATGATTAAAAAGTTAGAATTGAAAGTATACAAAATAGGAAAATAACTCAAAATTGGACACACAATGAAACATTTCTTTTCAGTGATTCATTTTTCAATTAGAAGCAGGCTGTGAAAGAATCACGCTTTGTTTACATCGTCAAAGATAGATGATCTCATGGGAGACGCCTCATTAGAATCCAAATAACTCTAAATCTATTGAAGTAGCAGACTAGTGTATGCAGAAAAAATTATCAGTTTTCAAAGCTCTTCCCAAATATGTAACATTTATGTACTTTCATGAAAAAAACATCGATTTCGACATTTTCAAACATGGCTGAATTTCATAACTAATACGCTCTACCCGGAATCGTTCCATTTCCGGCCGACAGTCACTACTTTCCTTTTATTTATTTAGATATGCATGTTTAGAGCAACACTTTTTGTAACAATTATTACCACGTGTTAAATATTGGTAAGTCACTTTTTTTAACTTTTTATATTTTAATAGTGTGTTATAAATGATGAATAGGTTTATTTTAATCCCTAATGTTAAAATACGTTGTTTCTTGTGAGGTCAATTACTGAAACCTGGTTACAACATAAATTCCAAAAGTTGACCGAGGTGGTCAATTACTAACTTCCTGGGGTTAATTTTATTAACAATCTATATTCCGTTTATTTGACTGTGATACTTTAAGGGACAAAGAAATTTATTTATATCCATAAGTGAACCATTTTTTTAGTGGAGGACCACCTGGTCAACTACTGGCACTTTAGATGGTTAGCTTTTAAAGTTGGCCGTGTTCAATTGCAATGTAAGTCTAATCAAAGGGTTGTTGTTGTAAATGCTACAAAGCAAGAATGGCTGTTGTATGAACTATACACAATGTGAACGAAAGAAGAATGTACGTGAGGAACAAAATTCCCATTTCTTAGTTGGACTAATAAAAATTAATCATTTATAAGGTTAGTTTTCAGGGTGGATGGCGTGTGAACCTTTTTTCATTTTTTTGAGTTCATATCCGATATTTTACCCAGTTGGCTAGTAAGAAATAAATTGACTTTACCAGTGATACTCCTTATAGACGACCATGCACCATGCATATCACTTAAGTTTTGAAACAAGCAAATTTTGTGAAAGTATTGGGATCGCGTTGGTTGCTCTCTACCCAGACGCGACACATATTCTACAGCCGATGGATGTTCGGTATTCAGAACATTAAAGGAAAACTGGAAAAAGACAGTTCATGATTCTAGGATTGAGGAACTCGATGCTCCGATTTTAAAGAAAAAGAATTTTTCAAAGTTGCTCAAAGAAGTATTTGATAAACATGTAACACCTTCAGTTCTAAACAACGGATTCTGAAAATGTGGATTATTTCCGTGAAATCCACAAGCTGCTAAAATATCAGGGAAAGATAAGCAACCTAATCTGAAAATCACGAATTAAGGAATTTTCCCGGAATTAATGAATTGCGCTGCAAGGAATTTTTGGAGCATGGATTCTATTTCCTTTATGAACAAATTTCTACCGAAAAGCGGAACAAGTTTCGATCCTCGTCCGATATTTGGACAGGTGATCAAGATGATCATAATATATATGCAAAATATAAAACTTGAAATATATATGTTATGCCTGAAAACGATTTTATCTGGATTACATCTTAATAACTAAATGCTTTATTGCACATTCAAATTTTATGGTGAACTGTATAAGAAATTTTAAAATTAATTATTAAAATAAAATAATAGTATCACTTAAGTACTGTAGTTTTAAATAAGCATACCTTTCAACTCTTATTTTTTAGTAGTGGTCAAATACTTACACAATGCAGGTAAACTTATTAAGTTTTGATGGTCAATTTCTATTTCAAAACCTGAGTTTCCAAAATGGGTTAAAAAAATATAAAAGCTTCGTTCACAAAAAATTACAGTTAATATGCTCATTCAGGGAGGGTCTAAGATGGAGGTTGACAACCCTTGTCACGCGTGCCAAACGTGGCACGCCGATGACTTGTTTCTGGCACGTGAAACAAGTCCTTGCCAAATTTATTTTCAATTAGCACCTGTAGGCTTAAACAACGGCAATTGATTAAATTCTTATATATATATATATATATATATATATATATATATATATATATATATATATATATATATATATATATATATATATAATATATATATATATATATATATATATATATATATATATATATATATATATATATATATATATTTAAATGTTAATATATGAGGTAACATTAGTCCATTCCATAAAATTGCCAGAGCATAGGAAGAACCTGATTGTCCAAAATGTTCATGTAGGCGACGGTGTTCAATTTACCAAGAACAACATGCAAAGGTCCCAGGCCATACCCCGAAAAACACCCCCAAACAAGTACACCACCACCACCACCGAACTTGAGAGTTGGAACGATGCATTCGGGTAACATACGTTCGCCTGTCATTCGCCAAACCCAAGCACGACTGGAAGCCATCCGACTGGAAGAGCGTGTAGCGTGACTCATCGCTCCATAAAACAGTTTTCCAGTGGTCCACAGTCTAGTTTCGACGTTGCAAACAGCAAGCGAGTCTGACGACTTTGTTGGATGGGGTGATATTTGATTTGTGTGCGGCAACACATTCGTGGATATAGAGGGCATGCAGTTCTTTCCGCAAAGTATTGGGATGCCACGCACCCCTGAAGCCTTTTGAAACTCACTGTTGATGATTTGGAGTGGTTTCTTGCGGTTCTGTTGTTGTTGTTTCCGATCCCTTTGTAGTAGGAATGCCTACACCAAGTCCAAAGGACCTAGATCCTCAAATCCTAGGTCCTTGTCGAAGGGTAGTAAGCTGCTTCACTTTAAGGCGAGGTACCACTAGGGTTGAAGTCTTACTTGACCTCTAAGAACATCGGTCCCGTAATTTTAAACCGAGTCAAATGACGAGACCGGAACACTTGACCCCGCACCTCCAGATGTAAGTTTCAGAACTTGGAGGACATTGTAGCCACGACCTAATTTACGTGCCCCGGCCACCATTAGGGAACACGGCGGTGGATTTGCAACGACGAGTATAGAACCAGGGACTTTTAGATCACTGGCTTGACGCCTTTGCCAACTGGGCCACCGCGCCCTCCCTGCTGTTCTGACTAACCTCACACTTCAGGACACACCGATCCTGTCCGGTCAGTTTACGGGGACGCCTAACGTGTGCAGTTCGTGTCCCAACTCTCGTAGTCTTCCACTTCTTCACGACATCACCAACAGTTGTCCGTGGCTGTGATAATTCTACCGCAATTGCACGAATAATCTTGCCACCAATGTGACAACCAATTATAACACTTATTTCAAAGTCACTCAGTTCCTTTCGTTTCGTTTCCTTTTGTTAAACTGTGACATATTGTCACAGTTTCACACAGAACTAACGATATTGCCACTTCATGTATCGTATTTAACTTTAACAAGTCATGTGCGAGCACTAGATTTGCATAAAATCCGACATGCAGGCGTATTTTGTGCAAATCCGCTTGCGTCTGGTCCATTATTGCAAGGTAGAGTATAAATCCATATCATCACCCATGCCCTTATTGGTATAAACCCTTTTGGACTTACATTTGCTTCTTTGTCCTCTCATGTATATCATTATCTCATTTTCTGCACTTCACGGATTGTACAGATCGTCACGACCACCAGCTAAGAAACGATGTCATTCAAAGGAAGGTGGTATTATAAAATTTAAAGAATACTGGACTGAAAAGTTCGACATGATTAAGGAAGGCAATAAAGTATTATGAATTTTCTGATCCGAAACAGTTGTTTGTAGGGCTTCTTCTGTAAAGAGATATTCCGAAAGTGCTTATAAGAACTTAAGTAATAAAACTCAGGAGGAACAAAGAGAATTAATTCCTTTTGAACTGAGCAAGACAAGAAAGCAGGCTGATACTTTTGTGAACTTTATTTCAGGCAAGGCCCAGTTCCAGCTTAGTTGATTCTAATTTTAAGGTTTCAAAAGATATTTCCCAGCCAGTGATGGGGAGTATATTAAAGAAACCTGACTAGAATGTGCACCTTTAATTTTTGACAATATTTCAAAAAAGGGAAAGATAATTTAGAGCAATAAGCATTTGTCAGTGAGTAGAAAAACAGTTAAGAATAGGATACTTAAGTTGGAAAGAAATACAGCTGAACAATTAACAAAAGATTTGTTTTCATGTAAATTACTTTGTATTTGTGTTGATGAAAGTACAGACGTTACATCATCAGCTAGGCTGGCCATATTTTCTCGATTTTGTAGGCGTGCGGAAGTATGTGAAGATATGATTGCTCTTGCAACACTACATGCACGTACTACAGAGGCTGAAATATATAAATCAGTTGTGACCGAATTATACACTTTAAAAATTGACATTTCAAACTTACTTCCCTCCACAACAGAAGGTGCCCCCAGCATGATTGGTGTGAAGGCAGGACTTGAAATCTGTTTGCAAAAGATGTTGGCCATCCACTGATAGGTTTCCATTGCATCATACATAAGGAGGCTTTATGTGCAAAATATGGTCAAAATAAACTTCAGGAAGGGATGCAAACGATTACCAAGTTTGTTAATTACAGTTCTGCTTCGGCTTTAAATAAAAGGCAATTTCAAAGTCATTCTGAACAAGGTAGATTCCGTGTATAACGGACTGAAAATGTGCAACTATGTACGAGGGATTAGCCTAGGTTTTGTTCTGAAGCGATTTTTGGTTGCTTAAATCAGATAATACTCTTTTTGCATGATCAACAGGTGTCTTACCAATAATTGTCTGACATCATGTGGGTTTGTAAACTGATGTTTTTTACAGATTTTTGTGAACATTTAAATGAATTGAATACTAAGCTACAGGGCTCTAGTAAGACATTTGATGTTATGTTTGGTTGCAAAAGCTTTTGAAATGAAACTAGAAGTTTTTAACAGGGATGTAGATAATGAAAGATTTAGATACTTCCCACACCTAAACAGGCACATCAATGAAATCATCAAAGAGATAACAGAACAAACCGCCAATGTCTTCAAAAGCTGTTTGTAAACATTATTGAGTCAACTGTTGGGCAGTTCTTTACAAGATTTATTAAAATCAGAGAATTGGAAGACATGGAAAAATTCATTAAGTTTCCACACAGTGTCAAACAGGATGAACTAAACTTGCAAATATTTTCATGGATAGACATGGATGAATTTGAAATGCAGTTGATTGTATTTCAGAGTAGCTCAATTTGGAAGCAGAAATTTGTTGACCTTTGAGTTGATGATGACTTGGAAAATATAGAAAAGGAGCGATATTTGACGGGAATAATAGATAAAAATAAGGAAAACGAAGCATTAAAGATTTAGAATGCTATTTCAGAAAATTGTGTCTGTTTCAAAAAGTTGCAGAAGCATTACTATCCATATTTTTGTCTACATATGCTTGTGAATCTTTGTTATCAGTGAGGAACATTGTTAAGTCTCGTAACAGGAGTAACCTGACGGATGAAACTAGTAGTGCATGTATATCTCTCAAGATTACTAAATATACACCCGATATAAAATCTCTGTCATCAGTACTGAAGCAGCAGAAGTCCCACATATACACTAGTTATCAAAAATTAAGGAAAAATCACAAAAAGAGGGACAACACATTCAAAACTAGGCAAATCTGTTTAAAATCTGAATATGTTGTTAAGTAAAAGGTGCTGAACATTACTACATTATGCAAAATAGTGGCGTTGCAGTCGGAATACGTCATTTGCGAGTAGCATAAAATTGCATGTCTCAGAGCAAGGCGACAATTGTCACTGTGAGGCTGAGATTTGACATCTTGCATAGCCAAATTGTAACAATGACCTCCAGGCATCATTTGACCGAAGAACTGCGATGGCGAGCTATTGGGAGACTATAGGAAGGACAAAGTCAGACAGAAGTGGCCAGATGGCTAAATGTGAGTCCGTCAGTGGTTCATGGACTTTGGCAACAATTTCTAAACACGGATTCGGCATCCAGGAGATTCAGCCAACGACGGCCATACGCTACGACGAGTGCCAATGACCGATATTTGTCATTATGCACACGAAGGAATAGAACCACAACTCCGTCTGGATTCAGATACTCCCTCTCTGCAAGCTTCAGAAAGTTGGTATCAACGTCAACAGTGCGTAGAAGGCTTCACGAAGGTGGTCTATTTGCGAGACGACCAGCCATTTGCGTCCCGCTTCCGTCACGCCGTAGGAGGGAACGTTTGCATTGGGCACGTCAACATTTCCACTGGACGCGTGATGAATGGAGGGCCGTTCTCTTTACGGATGAGTCCAGGATTAGCCTCCAAAGCGATAGTAGGCGCATTTTTATTTGGAGAGAACCTGTAATTCGTTTTCATCCATCACGAGAGATGCATACGGAAAGAGATTCATACGGATCAGGCAGCGTCTGTGCTTGGGGTGGTATCTCTTTGGGTGGACGCACTGACCTCCATGTCTTTCCCCGTGGAAATGTGAATTCTCACACCTATAGTGATGACATCCTTGATGCTTATGTGCGCCCTTATTCCGGGGCAATAGGTGATGCTTTCGTGCTACAGGAAGATAACGCGAGACCTCACAGGGCTCGCATTGTGGATGCTTATCTTGAGCAGGAAACAATTCAGCGCGTGGAGTGGCCAGCTCGATCACCGGACCTGAATCCTATCGAGCATGTTTGGGACAATTTGGGACGACGTATAGCTACTCTCAATCCTCCTCCTAGGACCCTAGCCACGCTTTCAACTGCTTTGGAAGTGAGAGCAATGGCTCTCACTTCCCACCGAACTCATTGACCGCATAATTGACAGCATCACACATCGCTGTATGTGCTGTATTGCTTCTCGGGGGGGGGATCATAAGCCATATTAAGGATACTTTTCCTATACCAAACTGACACATCGGATTTGTTCATTGCATACATATGCTAGTTTTTATAACACCATAATTGTCTGGCGATTTCTATTTATGCTACTTTATACCTACCTATGTGTTGAATAATGTGTATAAGTTTCATTAAATTCTACGCGCAACTTTTTCAGTAATCTATTTTTGTGACTTTTACACTATTTTTGTGACTTTTCCTTAATTTTTGATAACCAGTGTATTATATAAGAATGGTCAGCATATTTTCTGTTTCTAGTTTTATCTGATGTTTTCTTTTGAAAATGATAAGTTTTCAGGGTTGTTTAAATGTAGTTTTGTAGGTGTACAAACATATTTTCTTTCTTATACATCATTTATAACAGATTTAAAATTAGCAAAAGATTATCTGTAAAAAAACTTTTACTGTGTTTTTTTTCATACAAATGCATAACTGGAGGAAAATAACGACTGCTTAGTGGAAAAAAAATAACAGTTAGAGTTAAATTTTTGTGTTGATGCTAATAAAAATGTCTTTAAATTTTGTGAATACATATGACAGTTAAAGTTAGACTTACAGCCTAATAAAAAATATCCACAAAGAAAATTTTTCGTAAAAGCCTGTTTTTTTTTCATTCAGTCAGTTTTCCATGATTTATATTATCACTTATAATTCAAATATCAAGATATCAAATAATATGTTCTCAAGAAATTTTGTTTGGCAAGAGGAAAAATTTTGTGTCAGATTTGGCGGATTTTTGTACGCACTCTCAAAATGGTTGCCCACCCCTGCCATAGGTAATGAAGTAAGTTCTTGTTCAAATTGAAGGTCTATTCACACTGCATATACAGCGTTGCATTATGTTACTATGCTGGCTCAGAGATTGTTGGTATGACCTGTGATTGGTTTGACGTTTCACATGGGGAATGAACTGAGCTCGGTGATTGGTTGAAACTTTTAAAACTAAAGTTACTTAACGCTCCGGAATAAATTATCTTAACGCCCGACTTATTATTTGAAGGTCTGTGATTGGTTAAATATAGGGCATAACAACATTTCGAAATCCAATGACAATTGAACGCTTACATCATTGGAAGGATGGATGTTAGCTGAATGTTAATGAGAAACTTGAAATTGCTTTTGCTTAACTAAAGTTTTAATATCAGGATGAATCTTTGTTGTTGAGATTCACTCGTAGCCTATGTGCCATGGATTACGTTTCACTGTGCACTCTCGATCTTTTTTCTTCTGAGAGGATTTGTGGTTCTAAGGTTTTTTTTCGAATTCATATCAAACTTTCGTTTTGCTTGATCGAAATGTTTCGGCAAGCCACGCAATGATGACCCCTACCTTAAATGGTCAACTACTCGTACCTTTACCCTGCTGTCCCCTTAAAGTACTTAAAGAAACTCGAAATTGAAAATTATGATCAGCAACTGAATTCCATGAACATTTTTCAGGTGACTGCTGCTTGGTAGAGATGTCTGAAAAGTTCATCCTTGGAGCGGCCGATTGTGCCATTGTTGGTATAATGCTGGCAGTATCCGCGTTTATAGGCTTATACTTCCGAATATTTGGAGCCCAACAGAAAACGAACGACGAGTACCTGCTTGCTGGAAAGGATATGTCCATATTCCCGGTATCTTTTTCACTGATGGCCACGTTTATGTCAGCTACCACTCTCATGGGCATTCCAGCAGAGATGTATTTGTTTGGCACAAATATGACTTTTATGAACATAGGATTCCTGCTGGGACCTATAATAGCCTCAGTTGTGTTTCTTCCCATATATTTCCGTACGGGTGTCTCAACTGCATACGAGGTAAGTTTGAATAGGTTAGTTCTGCAAGGTATGCGATCGCTTAAAATGGTAAATTGTACGCAATTTTTTAATAAACGTCAAAGTAGATGTAAAATTTATATCTGTCCTTTGGGTGTTGTTTCTAAATTAGAGACAGTAACTCGTGACATTAACGAAAGGAACATCTCGAGACCCAAGCTTTATTCGCGTTTCTGTATAAAAAAATATATATAAGAAAATTTGAAAATATTTCGTAGAATCTTTTGAAAATTCAAATCCGGAACTAAACTTTTTTATAACAGTTTGTTTAATATAAATACAATAAATGGAATTGACACAAATTTCATGTTAAATACATTACATCTGGACACAGACATAATTGATTATCAATTAGCTAAAAATATCTCAGACAGACAGTACTTATCAAAATATTTCAAAAGAAATGCTTATATGAATAGTTTATGAACTAAGTACCTTAAATAAGGGAACTTTTTTCAATTAAACTTTCAGTGCAGTTCAAGCGACTGCGTTTGATAAAGCTCAAATAATAAAATTAACAAACCATGCTAATTGATTATGTTTATAAAATATATTTCCTCTTTCATTGTTATATTGATAAGCAGTTGTGATGTGGTTGCCATTGATATTAGATCAAAAGTACTAGAATAATTAGATACACAGTTATTTCTACTATTTCAAGATTTCAGGCATATAATTTTTATCAGTTGAGTCCTGAAATACAAACGAGATCTTAAATATTCCCCCAATCTTTAAATTTAGCCATTGTGTAAATTTCCTAACGTACCATTTTTTTCGGACCATAAGACGCATATTTTTATAAAAAAATAGACTTAAAATTGGGGTGCGTCTTTTGGTCTGAAAGTAACATTAAAATAAAATTAATATTTTATTTTATATATATTTTTTATATTTATCTATGGTTTCCGCTATAAAGTGTTTAAGTAAAAAAAAGTGATTTATAGATATTTGTTAATATTCATATAAAAATTTTTTTTGACTTGTATAAAAAGTTTAAGTCTATCAATTTTGTATACAAAAGTACATTTCTTTGTACAAAAGACTCAAGCCGAAATTATATTTCTGCGATTGGCATAAAAGCCATTAACTTGGTATATTTAAATCACTGTTTTTGACTTAAGCCGTTTATATCGGGCACCATAGATATTAATTACTGTATTTATTATGTATATTTTTTATTACATACATTTTTTATCTTTATTAAGTAAGACGTTGAAAATGTATTTATATACCTAAAAAAATACAAAATGTTCTGTTCTGAAACTCCTCCCAATAAATTTGAGGTGCGTCGTACTGTCCGGTGCATTTTATGGCCCGAAAAGTGCTGTAAATGTATATAAGTTGATAATAATTTAAAGTAAGAAATCTCAAAGCTTTTAGGCGTGTTTGCATATCTTTTTAAAGGAGTTAACATTCAAAACCTTTTTACAACTAGAAATGGATGTTCAGTATATCGTGTTGGCATTATTGTCTCCACTATAGTGCACTAAATTTTTCCTCACCCCTCCTCCCTAAAAACAACAACAAAAAGGATCACCCTTTTTGTTGTTGTTGTTGTTGTTAAGGAAGAGGAGTGAGGAAAAAGTAAGCTCTGGACTGTAGAGAATAGTGCCAACACGATATTCGTATTTTTAAAGTCCCAAATCACTATATCAGTCACGCAATATGGAACAGCTCCAAACTATCGTAAAGGATCATGATTTGCCAAAGATTTTGCTAAGGAGTGACATAATACGTATTTCGTTACAGCATACAAATGGAAATGAATTTTCATATTCATTATATCGTGTTGGCATTATTGTCTCCACTCTAGTGGATTAAATTTTTCCTCACTCCTCCTAAAAATTAAAACAATCAGTATCATCCCCTTTTTTTTGTTGTTGTTAAGGAAGAATAATGGGAAAAAATTAATCTCTGAACTGCAGAGAATAATGCCAACACGATACCTGTATTTTTAAAGTTCCAAGTCACTATATCAGTCACGCAATGCAGAAGAGCTCCAAACTGTCGTAAAGGATTATAGTTTGCGTTGTGACATAATACGTGCGTCCTTACAGCATACAACTGGAAATGAATTTTCAGTATATCGTGTTGGCATTATTGTCTCTACTCTAGTGGACTAAATTTTTCCTCACCCCTCCTCCCTAAAAAAACAACAACAAAAAGGATCACCCTTTTTGTTGTTGGTCTTGTTGTTAAGGAAGAAGAATGAGGAAAAAATTAAGCTCTGGACTTTAGAGAATAATGCCAACACGATATCTGCATTTTTAAAGCCCCAAGTCACTATATCAGTCACGCAATGCCGAAAAGCTCCAAACTGTCGTAAAGGATCATGATTTTCGTTGTGACATAATACGGGGGTCGTTACAGAATACGCGAGAATGAGACATCATACGAGTTATCACAGTCTGCTAGATATAGGTATATGTACTCAGTTGAGAAAAGAAACATTTAAGGGGGTCTGGTACCTTTTAAAAGCTAAGTGACTTAACCAACATATCCCTATTTTCAATAATCTAAGTTACGAAAATCATTTATTCAGAAATATGAAAATTTTACTGTAAGTTAAACACTCTTCTTTATAAATATGTCTCTAAATTTTATCTAGCTTGAGAAATTTTTTAATTTTTAAAAATATCAACCACTGTTTTTTTCACTGTAATGTCATTGAGCACATGATATCACCAGAACAGTTGGCTAAAATGCCATGAAATATTGTGCACATGCAATAAAAACATGTATAATTACAATGTCCAACTATTATCTCATTCCTGTAACAAAACTTTAATCGCAGGGAAATTTATCAAAAATTTTTTAATGAATTTTTGTTGAAATTTTAAAAAATAATTTTTTTCTATGGAGAACTAAGAATTTTGATATCAAAGTTGATCATTTTAAAGATAGGTTATATAACTTAATTTAAAACTAGAACAATGTGTATATTACTTAATATACAGATTACTTAATATACAGATGCAAGTCTGCGTGCAATAACATAACAGTGAAAAAACAATGGTTCAAATAATAATAAAAAAAAGTTCTCTTCAAGTTAGAAAAACTTTAGAGCCTTATTTGTAAAAAAGAAAAAGTGTTTAACTCACAGTGAAAGTTTTATAATTCTGAGTAAATTTTATAATTCTGAGAGTTGATTTCCATAGCTACTAATGATTGAAAATAGAGATATGTTTGTCGAGTCTCTTAGTTTTTATGACGTACAGTTCGTATAAATGACTACTTTTAAAAAATAAAATTTCTACCGTCTATTTTAACGTTGCATAACAGGATCAGTGCGAAAAACATACAGTACTTACCTGAATATTCGACTCCTAAAATTAAGGTTTCTAAAATTTCTTGTTCGCTGTAAAAATAATTTCCATTACAAACTGAAAACTTGAAAATTTTATCAACTTGATATCTTTACAGAAAAATAAGATTAGAGAAACCACTATACTGTAGTCTTATTTTCAATACCATAAAAATATTTTATTCCACTGTCGCTTGTTATGAATGTCTTATAACTGGAAATTTATATGCTTTTTGTAAAATAATTTGTTAACTGTCACTTAAAAAAAAAGTACACATGACTAAAAGCTTTGAGATTTCTTACTTTAAACCATTAATAATGATATAAGTTGCTTTATAAAATATATGTAAGGCCTTAATTTAGAGGCAGTGAATATTTAAATTTTTGCTTGTATTCACTACTCAAGTAATCAAAATGTAATGCCTGAAATCTTGAAGCAGTAGAAAGATAAATATTAAAAATGTTCAGTCTTATTATTATTGTCGTACTGTTGATCTAATACCATGAACAACAAAATTAAAACTGTTTATCAATATACTTCAATAAGAAGTGTATTCCCTCACGGATGTTATTTCGAGACATCAATTTCGTAAACTTCTTTGATTAAACAAGTAATGACATTGTATTCACAATGTCTGAAGAATAGTTTTAGTTGCAGGAATTGATAACGAATACTGAGGTTATAAGTTTTCTTTTTAAAATTATATAGGACAGAATATTAATCATTCTCTTTGAAAAGATCTTAATATATTTAGTTTGATGAGATGTTAACATTTAATAGAGGTTTGTAAGAATATAATTTTTATTACTTTCCCAATAAAACTGTTAAAATTCGTACAACATAAAAAGTCCTCAACATTTATCTTCGTTACTCGTAAAATCTGAGAGAAAAGTGTCGAAAACAACATTTAATCTGTAGTATAAAGTTATAAGTTTGTTGATAAACTCTAAAAAATACTTAACGTTAAGTGAATATTACAAACACTTTCAAAGGATTGTGTCATCTTGTATGTCAAATCTTAATGTTATCTTGTAATGTTATCATTTTTGTATCTGTTAATAAATACTTTAAAAATATTTTTTCGTCTTCAAATGCGCTTTGTATTTTTCTAACCGTTTTAAACACTGCATTTTATTTACTGTAAAAAAATTACTAAATATTAAATTCTCCTTTGAAGGACATAATCTGTTTTACTAGATATAATGTGTTATTTCTTTATTTTGAATTATTCTTGAACCTTCAATTTCGTCTGAACAGTACTTACAGAAAAGATTTGGAGAATCAACCAGAAGAATTATTTCCGGGATTTTTTTATTTCAAAATGTAAGTAAATAAATATTTAATTCTTATGGACGTTTTTATAGTTCTCAAAGTAAATTTATATCTCTCCATCCTTCAATGTATGTATAAAAGTATAAAAATTTTACATTTATGTCAAAATCTTGTTTATGAGTGCACAAGAGCTTACCGGCATAGTAGTAACATAAATAAACATTTTACAGCTTTTATTCAATGGAGTTGTTCTTTACGCCCCAGCTTTGGCTCTGAGTGCTGTAACAAATTTATCGATATGGACATCGGTGATATCTACGGGGGTCGTTTGTACATTTTACAGCACAATGGTAAGCGTTTAAAACTATCCTTTAAAAAATTTTTTCTCAGTAGTTGTATAAGAAAATCTGAGGCTAAAAAACCACCAAACAATATTAACACTTACATTTATGTCCAGAAAGATAATTGAACAATAGTTTGTTTAATTTGGTGCATTACTTAAAGAATGAGATATAATTTTTTTAAATTAAAATTTAGATAAAATGCTGGTTGTATGCAATATAAAAAAGGGTTTTCCATTATATGATATTATATCATCTTAGTATTTCATTTCTAAGCATTTGAACCGTATTTTTTGTGTATTTTCTCTTTATGCTACACTTGCAACCAAGTCTTAGTACAAGCAACATATTTTCTTTTTCACGTTTCATATTTTCACATATCACTTTGGGTATAAATCAGCTTTGGCCACATCTATAACATATCTATAACGTCAATTCATACAAGTTACTTAATAAAGAATTATATAAATTAACAGAGGATTTGAGGTGAAATTTCATGCTACTGCTTTATATACAGGGTTCCCACCTATATCCGTTACAACCCCTTAACTTCTAAACGATGACAGCATAGTCCATAAAGTTGGTGTCTAGGTATAATAAAAAGGCTCTGCGCTACTCTATGAGACAACTTACAACGCTATCTATCGGGGAATTTTGGAATTAGCGTTTTAATCTGAAAAACGGAACGAGATAGGGGAAAAAAGTCAATTACAAAGTTGTTCAACATCATCAATTTAGTAAGAAAAGACATCTTGCGCACTTTAATAAGCAAAACAGAATGTAAAAAATGAACATTTGTTTGGTCGTGATTTTCAACACTGTGGCGTCGTGAAACGCGAGCGAAGCTCGAAAAGACCACGAGAAAGCTCGAAAGTGTATAGTGGCTAATGGAGAGCATTTTCAGCAACATAAATAAATGATCCTGCAGATAGGGAAGTGTCTCCGTTTCTTTCTTCCACTCTTTATGACATGATAATTTTCGAAATCGTGACCAAACAAATGCTCATTTTCTACATCCTGTTTTTAGTATTAGAGTGCACAAGGTATCTTTTCTTACTAAACCGATATTGCTGAACAACTTTGTGATTGACTTTTTTCCCGTAACTCATACCGTTTTTGAGATAAAAACGCTAGTTCTAAAATTTGCCGATAGATGGCATTGCAAGTTGTCTCATCGTGTAGCGCATAGCATTTTTACTATACCTAGACACCAACTTTATGGCCCAAGTTGTCACCGTTTAGATGTTAAGGAGGGTGTAACGGATGTAGGTGGGATTATAGGCCATTATACGTCTGCAGATGATAACAATTTATTGGGTGAAAAATTTCAGAAGAAATTTTATGACTCTTCTAAAATTATGATAGTACATATGTGCTTAGTTTGCTTTTACTTTCGAAACTATAAGGGGAGAAACTGGTTAAAAAGTTTACCTCATTCTAAGTAGAAGCACAAATTCGCTAACTAGACTGTTTTCAGAGTAATTGTAAAAAATAAAATAAAAAATTCCTTTAAATGTGATAATTATGCTCCCTCTGAAGCAATGAAATGTTACACTTAAAGCAGATAATTCTTTGACACAACAAGAATCCTAATCTGGGGGTAATTCCCATTCCTGATGAAGGGATTTTCATTTTAGTAATTAAAGAAAATTTATCTCAGAAATATCATTTAAAATTCCAACTTTTGAGCTCATAGGTAGATTGTCCCATGGTTATACGGTTGAAATAATAGAATAATTTAAACAATAACTAAACTAACTAAACTCATGGCGCAACTGTCCACTGTGGACGAAGGCCGGCGGTGTCCATTTCCGCTTTCTTGACCGTGGGCTTGGGGTGCCATACAGCATGTCTCCGTCAGGTAGCCAACCTAACGTGGGAACCCCAGAGTTTAGTTCCCAAGCATGATTGGTCCTCATTTTATCGACATACTCAAGGGACGAAAGGCGGAGTCGACCTTGTCCAGTCGCAGGATCGAACCCTGGACTTGTGGAGTGGCAGCTGAACGCTTTTAACCAGCCACTGAGCGTCAATTTAAACAATATGTGTACTAATTTGTGATGAATTTAACACGCATGCGGATGAATGGAAAGGAAATTTGGCGAGAAAATAACTCTAAAATTACTGTTTTTAACTGTTGTATACATCATACTTTATAGTCGGCTAACTTATTTTTGTTGTTTGATAAATACATTTTTCTATTATTCTATAAATTTAGAGATGTATTCAAGGAAGGAAAGGATCTAATTGGTTTAACAGCTTCTTCAGAAGGAGTTGTTTATACGGAAGCAGAAATAATAAACGAGCGAATTTTTAAACTTTACTAAATGGCATGATAATGAGTCTGCAATGACCTCTACCATGACCGCGAACCTCGATTTCCTGAACTTGAGGACAGGGTTTTACTAGTTAAATGGCGTATACAAGGATTACTCATGTATATCCCCTCAGCGGTCGCGCCGTTTTTTGGGAACACCAGCAGGCGCACGTGGCACAAAGTGCAACGTCTCTTTCAACCTTAATTATTCCTTTTGTAATAAACTTTTTTTTCGAAATTGAAAATAATAATCCTGCGTTTTATGACAAGATATACAATGCTGCTAATATTGAGATATATTTATAATTAAAGGCCAAAGAATGCAGATACAATCGAATTATTTCAAAACTGTCCGGTTTATTGTATCTAAGGACACCTTGCAAATTGGTTCCTATTTTGTTCAAAAACCTAAAAAGCAAAGGGATTGTCCATATTCGGGATATCCGGGATACTGTGTAATAGCGTGTAATAGCATCGACTACATAAACTCCTGATTTTGTTGTATTCTAACCCAATATAATTGCTGGTTTACCACGGATAAATCACGACTAACAATGAATGGAAAGCAATACAAGTATCAGAAAATCAGACCTGCGTTACAAAGGGTGTAGCTATAAATAGAAACTGTTTAGAACATTCAAAACTTACATGTAAAAACAAACCATTGAAAATTACGAAAATGTTGCATTTTGTAACACATAAGGGTTGCATTTTGCAACCCTTCAGCGGGCGCGCCCGCTGAAGGGTTAAATATTGTTTTATTGTAAGACACAGTTTAGTTTACAAGTTCATTTTCTCAATAACAAAAGGTTGTTTAATTAAATAACAAAATATTTTAATTTACAGGGTGGGATGAAAGCAGTATTGTGGACAGATGTTTTTCAGTCTTTTCTAATGTATGTCTGCCTACTTACCATAGCGATCATAGGATGCATAGATCTTGGAGGCATAGAGAATATTTTCAAGTCTGCATACGAAGGGGGAAGAATTTTGCTGCCTACGTATGTTATATTATTTTAAGATTCTACTATACGTTGCTTAACATTTATATTATTTGCGTTATATAAAACAGGTGTGTTAGAAAGATTTTACGAATATTGTTGTTGTAATTTCTCTGATAATGCCTTTAAATAATCGGAAGTTTCATAAGCATTTCGGAATAAGAAAATTGATACATCAGTATAATTGCAAGTAAAATATATTAAAAAATTCATATCAAATTCAGCTGCTTTGGAAATTTGAGTCAGTGCTTTTTTTATAGTTAATTACACAGGTCTGCAAAAAAAAATTTAAAGTTGTTTACTTTGATAACTGATTTCTATGTATTTTTCAGTGCTGATTTTAAAAATGAAATACATTTTTTTATATTACGTCAGGTTATCTCACAAAAAGGTTATGTATTTTGGGTGAAAAACTGAATTTAACGCAATTTTGTACATTTTTTCTAAAGGTTCTAAATTTTAATACACAGATAAAAGATGTCATTGTTTACATTTACACAACAGAATAATGAAAAAGTGCATAAGTATAGAGACAAAAGTCCTTGTAGAAGCGCTTTCGCTTCACATCAAAACTTTTTTTATTGCTCTTCCTGTTGTGGACAGCTTGAGGATCGTCCCTTTTTAATATCCATCTGTAATCCGCTATCATGTTAACGTTCCATCCTCCTTTTTTATCCATTTCCTTGATGTCTTGATGGAAGCTTTCGCCCTGCTCTTCCCTGACATCACCAAGATTTTCAAGGAAGAAGTCAATGTGTGAGTGGAGAAAATTAACTTTTATGCTCATATTATAACCCAGCTTCATGAAGTTGTCTAGCATGTCAGCGGCGATTGACTTGTAATTTGTGTCCTTTTTGTTTCTCAGAAAACTGGTTAAAACTAATTTAAAAGCTACCTATGCTGCTTTTTCGTTTGTTTCCATTTTTTTCCTCACAGCTGACATCTCGCGTTAGTTTTCTGATGTCAGGTCCAACAAACAATCCTTCTTTTATCCTTACCTCGCATAACCCAGTAAACTGCTCACAAAGGTATCTAAAACATTCTCCTTCTTTTGGCAATGCCTTGATAAATTGTTTCATCAAACCCAATTTAATGCATAGTGGTGGAATTAATACAATTTTGGGATATACAAGACTCTCCCTCTCAACAATTGTAACTCCAAGCTGCAAGGTTTTACTCAGCGTCCATTCTTTCTTTATATAGTTTTGCTTCCTGTCACGACTGTCCTATTCGCAGAGAAAGCATGGGAATTTTGTGTAACCACTCTGTTGACCAAGCAACATTGAAATCACTTTTAAATCGCCACAAATCGTCCATTTATGATCTGAATAACAAATTTTGTTTAAAACCAGCTCAATATTTTCAAAACATTCTTTTAGATGTGGTACAGTGGAAGGTGGTGGGAGGGAGGGATGGTGGGGACAGACAGGAACTGGCATGAAAGATGTCAGTGGAGCGAGATAGTAAGGGATGGGAGGGAAGGTCTACAGACAGGCACTAATAGGAAAGTGATGCAAATTTAACAGTATTACACTAGATTTAGTGCGACTGTCCAGTATATATAAGAATGTCTATTTCATTGCAAACGCCTTAAAACTTTCTCACATTACTTTTTAAAAGTGTTAGTAAGCAAAATATAACATTTTATTTGGAAATACAGTCGAACAACCATATATCGTAGTAGCAAAATACCGGAAAAAAATTCGATATATAGAAATTTCGATATATAGAATTCAACTTAGTTTTATCATAATTCTTCTAAAACATTGAAATTAAAGCAAAATTTCGTATACGAAACTCCATTTCCAATTTATAGACGAATCACATTAAATGAAAGTTAATAACTAAAAGAAGAATTAATATGAAAGATTTATAGAGTACTATATACCTTTAAAAAAAAACAATAATCCAGACAGTGGTTACATTCAGCCCATTAAACACTTCATCAGGGAAATTTTCCACGAATTGAAGTCCACGAAGTATTCTTTCAAACGCCAAAAATTTAAAGATTCTAAAGTGGAATAAAATTTCCCAATATGTCGTGAAAAAAATTTCGATATATATAGATTTTTTTCGATATATAGAAACAGTTTTTCTATGTAATGAACATGGAGATTTGCTAAGAGTTCGATATATAGAAAATTTCGATATAGGGAAGTTCGATATACGGAAGTTCGACTGTATTTGAAATTTTGTCTAAACTCATAGTGCTACCTTACTTTAAAAATACACAAATTCGACAAAACTAGACATGCTAATTGTAACAAAACTGTACGTGATGGAATTTGTTCAAAAATGTTCCCATAATCAGCACCAAGAATACTATAAAAATCACTGATTACATTTCAGACAATTTTTTGTCGCAGACCTGTGTTATCATGAAATATTAAGTTTTTTTAATCCCTGCTTTGTTTCACTTTTTGTGGTGTCAAATGTCTTATAACTGAGCATTTATTTCTGTGATTTTTGATGTTAGAATAAATCTACTATAAAAGTGAAGATTATTGTCATTAAGTACTACAGTAGACACCCATTGAAATAGACAGTTAATTTAAAAAAATTTTTGAGACGAATAAACTAATATAAAGTAACAAATATAATTTTTATTTGATTGTAAAAAATGCTATTAATTCATTCCAAGACTAAAACCTTTATTTTGATAGCTAACCATATTTTTATGTTCAGCAGTTCTGTGAATTAAAGGTCTCAAAGTAAAAAACATATAAAATTGATAAATTGATAACAAATGGCGTGTTTTTAAAATTTAAAAGTTCAGTGTACGAGCGATAAAAATAAATAAAAACAAAGAAGCAAGCGTGCACACTTCTCCCATAGACTTCACACGGGAAGTTTGCCAATTCTCCACACCTGAACAGTTGCCCCAACCTCCTTTTAATCGACTGAAACATCGACACGGTAAGACCTTTATTCTGATATCTCAATCATGTTTTTACTTTCAGTCGTTCTCTCAAAATAGGTCTTAATATAAAAAATCTTAAAGAAACAATATATATATTTCAACAATAATTTATTAAAAAAGATAGAAATTTCAACAAAATGCTCACAATCCGTCTTTCTATTATGAGGATATTGGATATACAATAAGCCTTGAATAAACAATAAATTTCGGTAAAAAGGCATCGTAGGGTCCCACATTCTCACAAAAATCTCACCGTCATTTTTGCGTCAAAGGCTTGGCGTGTTGCTGGGTTTTGCTAGAATAAAGATTTTAAGTACTACTTCATGATTCTTCGTTTCGTACCAACTATTGCAGAGGCTTATCGCAAGTTCAGATGCAAGCACTATACTACGTAGTTGTAAAACAAACTTACCGCTGGCTGTATAAACCTCGTAGTCTGAGTTGACATTTGAGAGTTAGCGAACATGGCCGCCTCCGCTACGCTACGGCAGCACTGTTACATCACGTGGATCTGTCTACCGCCGGATACGACATGACTCTGCTGGAGATATAATCAGTAAAACAAAACACAACGTTGATTTTGGTTCTATATATTTTACTACCGTATTTAAAATTAAATCACATGGGACGTAGAATTCAGAGATAAGTAACGGACGTTTTAAACAATATGCCAAATCTTATAAAACCACGTATACGTCTGTCATAAGGAATATTATATGTTGCGTCAAAAATGGTGATGAGAGTTGTACATTTTAGAATGACGACTAACAGAAAGGTTCTTGCTGATCTGAAAAAATAATAAAACATTTGTGACAGTAAAGAGTCAAAATTTTAGTAGATGATCATCACGTATTTATTAAATTTTAAAGCATAGAAAAGGAGGGTGGCTTAAGGCCCGAACACAATTATCAGTAATGCTTCTAGGTGGTATAATCATATCGTTCTTCTAATACAGCCAGTAGTCGGAATCCCCAGCATCGTTGTCTCCCGAAGAATCTTCTACAGGTGCATCTACACACAAGCGAATCGTCACCTCTTGACACACTTTAGTGCCGATTAGTCCCCCCCCCCACACACCGTGGGGGAAGTATTTCATCTCTTTGACCATTTGTCTTAAAACAGCTCTCCGGAGCGGCTGCGTACGAATCATCAGCTCGTAATTTAAGGCACGGGGGACGCCATAAAACCATCTCTCTTCGACGGGACTAATAAATCACTGCCTTCCCCTACATTTCGCTCTCTGTTTTGCGAATGTGTGCTCGCAGTGTATCGTGTGACTTGATTAGCTGGGCAGATGTGGGATTGGCGAGTTGGCGCTCGCCAAGCTGTGGAGTCAAGCTTGCGGAAACAAAGAATAATGTTTTGTGTGTCGTAGGGGGAAGACGATTAATGCGCCAAAAAGGAGTGGTCATTGAGACTATCCCTTTTGCACGTGTATCTTGGAATGTGCTGATATGAACAAAGCGCTTAAAAAGCAGGCAAAGAGAGGATTTTTTTAATGCTTGCAGCAGGGTATGTATCCATATTTACATGATGAGAGGCGTTCTTAGGGGAACACTCCCCAGATGGCGAATAGTTTTCAAAGGGTAGTATATACGGTATATAAAAAATTATAAACGTTACGACAACGTCGTTTACAAAATAACACTGATACTTAATCTAAAAAGATCAAATAATAATAAGCACTCAACTTCAATATCTTAGGAACGAAAGGCATCCAATTTACGAATGACTTACGAACGAAGCATTATCGAAAACAAGCTCAAATTTTATAATTACCCTCTAAGGTTAAAAAAAAATTAAAGATATTCAGGAAAAAAACCAAAATTTGGCTACTTATCAATTATTTGGTGTCTTTAGAGCGAAATCGTAAAACTTGGAAAAATCGTTACCATGTTTGGCGATAATCGACTCCTTTTTTTTCTATACACATACCGAAAAATGTATCGGTGGATATAATCATAAAAAGTATCAAAACTAACAGTGGAAACAGAGTATATTGAGAATCAATTTCAAATATTCGGTATAGCAGAAAGTATGTCCCGATTTTCTTCAATAATCAAGAAAATAAGTGATACACACATTTTTTTAATATCTGACATATATTGTTCATCCTTGCATAACAGGAAAAACAACGAAAAATTGATACGTGGCTTCAAGTAAACATGACGTTCAAAACGCTTATCATGGTATCAACTCCATAGGAAAATATTTATAGTAAAGTTCATTCGCTATCAGTTGCTCTTCTCAATATAACATTTTTAGCTTGAATTTTGTGTGGTTTACTAGCTGAATACCCGTATTTCGCTACAGAGTACATTCAAATTAAATACGACGGTCAATATATGCAATCAATGCCAATCAATATATATATATAAATAAATAATAATAATAATAAATACAACGATCAATGCATGCAATTGATGTACAAAAAACAAAAGTATATATTTTAAAAAAAATCGTAAGGGATATTTTTATAGACAAAATAATGTAGACGAAAATGTTCAAATTAAATCTAATAGAACATACTAAATAATATAGTGCAGTTAATATAGTACAGTTTAAGGAACATATGTTTTACTGTATTTTAATATTTTTTTGGATAATGTCCGATCGTCTGCCGCATTAGCAAGAAAAATATTTTTTTGTCTATTTAGTTGTTATGCACTTGACGCAAAATTAGTTTAAAGTATCACAAAAAGAAAAGGAACCACGTGTTCAGCATTTAATAAATTAAATTCTAAAAATGAATCTTTAAAAATTCCCGAAAAATCAGAAAATGCAGGTAAATATTCGAAAAAGATTTCATTTTAAAGGAAGTTTTATGATCTTTCTCGTGATATAAATTTTATTACCCTCAGATTATCATTTTAAATACAAACTTAAAAAAAAGTTACAAAACAAATTAAAAATTAAGTTTAAAAAAATCTCAGAATTTGTTTTCAAAAATCTTTCTCGGTGCATCCCTACACTATAAGAAGAATCGCCATGCAAAATTTCAGCCCTTTTGGTCCACCAGTTTGGTCTGTGCGTTATATGTCAGTCAGTCAGTCAGTCAGTCAGTTGCGGAACTGTTTTATATATGCACTCTGTCACAAAAAAATATATGCACCCAGAAGGAAACAAGCTACTATCACGAAATTTAACGTGTATGTAATGTATCAGGAGATAAGCAAATGATTACAAATTCAGAAGAACAGACAGTTTTATTAAGAAGATATGGCATGAAAAATGTTACGAATCAATAAGTAGTAAATCCACGTCTGGCAGCTATACAAGCCGAAACACGGTGTTGCATCGAATCAATCAGGTCACATATGACCTCCTGCAGAAGATCATGGCATAATCTTTACAACTGGGCAGTTTATTCACCAGTATTCCGGGATGGCTACAGTTGCCTTCCAAGCACGTCCCAGATGTCCTCTATTGGCGAGAGGTCTGTTGACCTGGAAGGCCATGGGAGTAAGTCATATCCTTCTATCAAGACACTGTTGTCCTATCTATCAAGACACTGTTGGGAGTGTCGCGCAGTATGTGGACGAGTGTTGTCTTGCTGATAAATGGCACCTGGGCGACTTGATAGCATAGGCAGTACAACTGGCGTTAAAATCTCGTCCACGTAACTGCGTGCCGTCAAAGTGCGTTGAAGGACGACTAGAGGTGATTGTGTGTCCCAACAAATCGCTCTCCACACTGTCACACCTTGTGTAATCTCCGTATGCCGCTCGACAACAAATGCCGGATCCGACCGATGGTCTGGTCGCCTCCACGCGATTTTGTAAGTGATGTACACGATGTGCAATTGAAATTACTCCTCTTTAACATGTATATTGCTCTCAGTATTTGTTAATGAAATTGTGCTATTTCAGGCCTCTAAAGTTAACAGTTGAAGAATATTAAAAATTATTAGAGAATATAAACTGAAGAATATAAGAGATAGGTCTAATCACATATAGAAGGCCTTTTTCTTTATTAGTTTCTTTTTTCCATTTTCTACAAATGAAAAATAGTAACTGGGCAAAAATAATTTTGGATGTTCTCTTTCGAGTGGAGTGGTCACTTTTACGTACAATTAAAAGTATCATTTTTAGACCTATGTTCGATTGTATGTACTACTCATGATTTTTGCTTGATTTACATGAAATTTTTTGAGTAACTGTTTATTATATATGCAATATTTCAAGGTAATTAAAAAGAACTATTTTCTATGCATAAAAATTTAATATTTTTTTTAAATCGATCATTTTGCAGTCAACTACTGTGCGTATTCTGTCAAAATAAATTATTAAGGTACAGTAATAATTGTTTACTATATGTGATTACAATACTTCAGGCAACAAAATCTACCATCATTTTTTAACCTTAACACACTTAATTTTTTAAAGAATTTTTTTATAAGCTTTTACTCAGTCATTTGCGAAATTTCTAGTTAAGAATAGCAGGTACAAAAATGTTTTAATATACTTTAGAATAATGTTGGTGCATGTTGTTGCCTGAAGTATTGTTATCACATATAGTAAACAATTATTATTACTGTACATTAATAATTTATTTTGACAGAATGCGCCCAGTAGTTGACTGCAAAATGCTCGATTTAAAAAAACTGTTCTCTTTTTATGCATAAAAAATAATTTTATTTTTTAATTACCTTGAAATATTGCATGTAAAATAATCATTATTATAGGTAGTTAAGCAAAAAAATTCATGTAAATCAAGCAAAAATCATGAGTAGTACATACAATCGAACATAGGTCTAAAAATGATACTTTTAAAGGTACGTAAAAGTAACCGCTCCCCTTAATAACAGATTTTAAACTGTCATAGGGAGTGTGATATCACCAGAACGAACTAATGAAAGAAATCTAAAAGGTTTAGTAATGTTATCTGACCATGTAAGATATAAATTTAGTACTATGGTTAACACATTCGGATAGTTTTATTCGTAAGGGATACATGTAATATATATATATCTCTTTAAGTTATTATCATTTGTGTCTAATGATATCATAATTCAATATGTCCCCTATTCTTTGATGAAATCTAACATTTACCTACGTAATGAAAAATTTATCATTATGTATTAAAGCGGTTTGTAAATTTAAAGCACTTATATGTTGTAATCATCAGTTGTCGAGAAGCATGAATTTTCATTCATTTATAACCTTCCCAATGCTCTGTTTTGAAACTATTTGCAGCTTTGAGATGGATTTCTCGGAAAGATACACTATGTGGAGTGTTTTTCTGCTGGGCCTCGTAATCACTACTCAATGCTATGGAACATCCCATATACAAGTTCAGCGACAACTGACACTTAGAAATCTCAAACGGTCTACAATGTGAGTATGAATATATGTTGTCCACTTTGAAATCTAGTTCTACAGAGCCCAGGAGAGTTTAAAAGTGACAAAAAAATTATATTAAAACAAAAGAATTTCTATAGGTTGAAAATTAAGTACTTAATTACGTTTTGTCACAAGGTGCATGAACATTTTTACCATGTTTTTATTAACTTGCTTTCCTCTTTGTTTGTGTGTTTGTCCCTTACAAATCTTGCAATCGATTTTTAACTAACTTCCCGACTAGCTAGACATTTGAAACTTTTAGAATAGCTCAGAACACGATGACAATGCATTTTTTAATACTTTTAGCTATCTTTAAGCAGAATTAAATTAATTTTCAGTTATTTTCAGTTAATTTTGTTTTGTAGAATGGTGCAGCCATCTATCGGCCGGAACGGGAACGAAAAGTTAAATGCAAGTTAACTTCCAATTAACATCATTTTATTTCAAGTTGATGGTATAATTCATCAAAAAAATTTTAAAAAAGTATTTATTAATGCATAGAATTGTCAAGTTTATACGATTCAACAGAAAATTTAAAAACATGGTATATAAAAAGTTATTTTTATCTTGTAAGTATTATCTTATTACACAGTTTTAAAATAAAACTTTGAGACTAGGTTACGCCACGTTGTGTCAGACTGTTCGAAGGCTGTTCCTGCGGAAGGTCCTGCAAGCAAAATAGAAACAATTATTCTTATAGTAGACACATTTCATAATTTTATCAGTATATTTGCATGCATATGTTAATTATATTCCTTTGATAACCCAGCAAACACAGTCCTTTTTTCTGTTTTGAAATGCTGAATCTGTTCTCACATAAAAAGGACACTAGAACCTCTTATTTCAAAAGGCTAATTCCAAAATTTCCATCGAATTTTAAGTTTATTTCGAGATAGTTTCATTCAGTACTATTCATATTATTCATAGTCTTTATAACTTAATAATTGGTACTATTCCGATTAGCTTCCATTCGTGTTTTTAACACTTTTCGCGGCAATTTTTCTCCAAATACAGAGAGATTTTAGTTTTATTTTTTGTTTTAAGATGATCAGCCATTTTTCATCGGATCATCGGATGAAGGCCAGCTAATCATCGGATATTTACCAAAAGTGCTACTGGTCTAAATAATTGTCAAGTGGTAGGTTCAGCGCAATTATAGCCTGAAAATGCTTGCCGTTTAGCATTTCTTGATTCGATTCTGAAAAATTTTTTTTCATTTCTTTTTCCCTTGCGTCTAAGGTGTCATATTACTTCTAATATAGTACTTTTATGCTGTATTGATTTGTAAACGAACACACGGTTATTTTTTTAATTAAAGCAATAGCACTTAGACATACATCTATACACTATTATCTGCCACTAAAATACAACAAGCAAACAGAAGAAACCAAACACAAAACAAAATGGGGTATACAACTCTTGGAGCAGAAAAAACAGTCTAATTGAGCTGATATCCATTCGTCCTCATAAGTTTCCTGGCCTCCCAATACGTGCCATAAAGACAGTTACTTGATAATGCGGAGCACAGTGGCAATTGCCGTACATCCATAGGCACTTCCATACCACAAAGTGTACAGTTTGGACTTTCGAGAGTACCTAACCTGAAAAGGTATTTAGGCAAACAGTCGTGTCCCGTGGCAAGTCTAAAAGCAGCAACACTTGTTCTTCTTGGTGCTGAGGGGATATGTAATGTTGAATTTTTCCATTCCTTATTTTTTATATCTCTTAATTTTCTCTTTTCACACTAAGAATTCATTTTTCTCTTTGTAATTATTTTGCTGAAATAAAGGGGATTTCCGTAATCGATGTTTGTGTTGTCTGAGTTTTATAACTCACGGTTATAAAACTATGTAGATTTCTCCTTGACTCTTTCTATATTATCTAAATAAGACATTACGTTTGAAGTGGCAGTATTCCGATTCACAAATAAAAAAAATGAAATTCATGATAATTTTTAAAAAATGATTTAGATGTATAATTTAATCGGCATTTAAAAATTCCTTTTCATCTAAATACATACAACATACACAATAATTGCTTATGATGTAATGTAGAGGAGAGGAGGGTATTATGGAATACCATTTACATTTCTAAAAATAACTTTACTGGTTTTAGAATAAAAATCCCCAAAATCATCATTAGTACATACTACTATACCTAATTGTAATGATTTGTCACTTCTAAAAAAATACTATTTATTTCGTTGTTATAAAAAGATTATAAACTTCTAAAAAAATTCTATTCATTTTGTTGTTATAAAAAAAAATTATTTAAAAAAAAGTTGCAAATGGAGGTTGATATGAAATAATGCAAGTCCTTTCTGTTTCCAGTTTATTTACAAAAGTCACAGATAGAATCTTTTTTCTCTGATCCGTTACAGTCGGAGAATTTTCCGTTACAGAAGATACATTCAGCGTCTTTGTTTTACGGTTCTTTAGTCGATGGCATGAAGTCCATTACAGATGATACATCAGAATGGAACGATTCATCGCTGCTAACAATGGAGTCATCTCTAGTAGGTTTAGGTCTAGAAGGTCGGTCTAAGTTTAATTTCTTAACTTAGACCGACTTTAAGGGGGTCTTTGAATGTTCGGTTTCGTTTGTTGTTTTGAAACTTCTGGTTCCTTCTTTATGTCCTTTTCTTCCAGTTCATCGTCTAACACTTTTTTTATATGGGGAGTAGGTTATTACAGAAGAAGATCCAGCTTTCCTACCTCTAAGGGGATTATGGAATACCTAGTATTCCATAATACCCGACACGCCATCATGGAAAATAAACCTTTAAACTGATGGACTAAACATTGTCAGCTAATAAACGACCATAGTATAACAAACTACAATTCTTTTAGTATACATCATGCTTACTATCAGTGTTCAAGTCACATGTGTACTAGTAGTTTAAAATGTTTGAAAACTTACCTGCAAAAACTCTTGAAAATCACAAAACACACTTTGTTCTGTAACGAGTGGTACGACAACAACAAGCTATCAACTCTCAGTGCACTGCATCTTAGGAGTCTTTCTTGAGTAATTCATAGTATTTCCACGTGATAGCAGCACCCAACAGAGCCAAAACCTCGGTATTCCATATTATCCGACATTATCCGGTCCATCCATATTATCCGAGGGTATTATATGCATAATACCCTCCTCTCCTCTATGAATAAATGAATGAGGAGTAATTTATGTTGTGGATGCACACATCAGTACAGTCAAACCATGCAGCCTGATTAAATGTAAAATTTTGGCACATTTTTTAATAGTCCTTTAGTTTAATTCAAACTCACAGAAACTTTTATGTCTATAAAATTTCGCTCATGTCGTTGTTTCTATAAGGAAATTTTTGAAATGTATGTGCTGTCTAATGGGGAATTATCATTTTGCCAGTATATATTCTTTGTTTAACGCCATTCGTGGCAATTTAAGTAGTCTTTCAGTTTATTAATCTATGTAAGAAAATGTATTGATCTCATCCAAATTACTAAAAATTGGTGAAACTTCGCTAGCAATATTCCTGAATTGAGAATTTAGAATTCAAAGAATAAATATTCGAAGTGAAATTTATGAACTCGTACTTTGCTTTTACAAACTCGATTTATTATTTGGATTTAATTCATATATAATTTTCCTTCTTTTTTTTGGCATTTAATGATTGAATTGAAATTATTTATTTCAGAGCCAGCGTAATAAGTGCACCAATGCTGGTAGTTTTCCAACTTTTGTGTTGTTTTTGTGGCCTAATCTTTTACGTACAATTTAAATCATGTGACCCCTTGACTTCACCGGCTAAACCTATTCATTCTGCTGATCAGGTAAACTTTCATACTACCTAAGTCGGATTCTTAATAAAAATACTTATTGATACATTTCGTAATAACAAATATATTCCTGTTGAATAAATGCAGGAACCTAAGCATAATTAATTTGTCCTTTACCTATAATCTAATTCGTTTTTTCAACAGAGTTACGTTTTATAATTATTTTCCGTACAGCAAGTTAATGTAACGCGAAGGTTAAATTGTCAAAATGTAGTCAAAAATATGTTTTCGTGTCATACATATTTTACTCTCGAAAACTATAATAATTAAGCTAATAATGTCCTGTACAATTTTGTTATGCATTTATGTACTCCTCAAGTCATTGAAATGATTATATATATATATATATATATATATATTTGTGTGTGTGTGTGTGTTTGAGTTTACGTATGTATGTATACGTATATTCCAAAAGGAAATAAAGTCAAAATCTATCATAAATGATTTAAAACCACTTGTCGTTACGTTGGCATATACGTACCATTGATTTTATTTATTGTCGTGGAATTCAAAAACTCCTACTATTTGTATAATTTTGCTAATTTGACTGACGTGGAGTATAATTCTATTTAGTAGGTGCAACTAATAGTAATTTTCTCTGGACATAACCCTTGTGGCATAAGTCTTCTAGAACTACAAGATATTTTAAATGCCTTGTCTCTCACGGGAGGAATAGCACGATATTTTACTTATTCAAAAGAATGTTTTAAAAATGCAGATTCCAACGTTTTGTCTCACCTAAATATTCTACCCCGTATTAAGTTAATAAATGTGTTACGGGTTTTTGTTAAGGTGGGGGGGGGGAGCAAAATGTACATTTTCTCCCATTTTCTTTGGAAGTAGCTCCAGCAAATTATTTCCCAATATGATTTTGATGAGTAACATTTGGATTCAAACAATAAAGTAGGTAAAATAATCTAGCCGTTTACAACATAATCTAAAATTAGATTATCTGTTATAAGAAAAATAATTTTTAAATGATGAGAAGTTTTGATTTTTACATACATAACCCTCTCTCATAGACGACCCTTAATTTAGAGATTCCCAGCGATAACATGACCAATCTTGAAACCTCGGAATTTGTCTTAGATGCAGCACTATCGCTATTACTATCGATACAATGACCACCAAAGTAGGTTGAATCTCTTTACATAGGTCTTATGAAATACTAATCATCACACATGACACTCGATATTAATCACTAATTATGATCAAGAAGTAAAAGTAAATTATTTTCTTGGAAACATATCGAAGTCAGTTTAGGCTACACCTGTTTTATTTAAGTTTAGTTATGTGTGCCATTTTTAATATCCCCTAAATGTAGTTATATCTTCTGACGGTGTTTAAACCTTCACAGTGAACAAACAACACAACAACAACAAAAAAATCTACTTATTTTTCGAAGTGACTAGCAAACCCTTTTCTATTCCTTGTCACGTGAGCAAAAATAGAAGCTAGTAACATTCCACAAGGAGTCTCACAAAAAGTTGTCTGCAAGACAGTTGTCTTCCTTGTGTGCTGGAGTTTCATTTCGGTACTAGCCAGGCATTTCCATCTACAACAGGGATTCCGTCGATGGATGTTTAAAAAGGGTCTACAGTATTCCAGGTGTCTATTGGGGGTCGATGATAAATTTTTCTGTTTTAAAATTTATTTTTTTAGGAATGTAATTATTAGATAATAATATCCGTTTTAATCTGTATAATTATATATTTATATTCGATATGTCAGTTATTGTGACTATACAATAAGAAATTTCAAGCCAAACATTAAAAAAATGCATCAAGCACAACCTCCACATTAATTGAAATCAAAATTTTGTGCAATTATAATCTGTGTTTCTGAAATGTTGTTTATATTTGTGCAATTAAAAATGAAAATAGTGTAAAAATAATAAAACATAAACCTAATGAACCTCTTTTTCTAATTTTTTGGCCCTTTTCTTAGTCAAATTGTTATCTTTAAGTGTTTTATGTGCTATTATTAGTATTATAATTATGTTGTATGCTGTATATTATAGAGAAAAATGTGAGGGGTGTCGATGAAGAAAATGATTCTTTTAAAAGGGGTCAATGTAAGAAAAAGGTTGGGAACCCCTAGTCTACAGCATGGCATGAAATATCGATGTCTCCTCAACCCGAGACTTGGTGCTCTCCACAGAGACAAAACAGACCTCAGAAAAGGTTGATAAGAAACACTTTCTAAAAGTAGTGATTGCAAAACTGATTAAGCTTCTTTAAAGCAACCATTTTACCACGAGCAATTTATCTTTAAATTTTTACTGCACTGTCTGTCATAACTTTACTGGATACTGTCATTCATCGTGTATGTAGAATTTTTCCTAAATTTCTATCGAATCATTTGACTGAATATTTAGAAACTGATTTATTTTACAGTTGATGCCTTGTTATATCATCACCACGATGAGACAATATCCAGGTCTTCCTGGACTGTGCATTGCTGGGATCTTCAGTGCCTCACTCAGCACTATTTCTTCTGGAGTCAATTCCATGGCCGCAGTTACGTACGAAGATATTATACGTCCTCTTTGGCCGAAGTCTTCGGGCTCCGTGTTTATAACTAAAGTTGCAAGTGCGTTGGCATCTCTTTTTACTTTTGTTCATATTTGAGAAAACTTGAAAGTCAATTTGTTCCAGGTCAGAATTAATTTCTGCCTTTAATCGAGTTTTTCCCTTTAGGCTTAACTTCCTTGCTCATTTACCTGTCAAACATGGAAAAGCTACACTTCCAGTATTTTGTCGGATTTTTTTTACCAATAGTAACTTCTATGATCACTTATCATGTTATGAGTTATTCTATATAAAATCACTGTAAATGGGAAGTGAACTTTCTTTGTTAAAATAGAAAAAATAATTGTAGAATTCATATGAATGAATGGTCCAAATGAAACCAAAGGTTATCATTTGCGAAGTTTACCAACGAAAGGTTGATAAGGTTGATGGCTACTAAGAAAACAACCAAAGGTTATCACTTGTCATTATTTCCGAGCGACCTTTTCAACTGGAGCCTTATATCACTTGCGAGGGTTATCAACCAAATGTTGATAATGTTTGATAAAGGTTGCGAAGTAAAACAGCGAAAGGTTATCATTTGTCATTATTTCCGAGCTGCAAATAGACACTTAGATCCTGCCTCTTAGCTTCAGTTATTAATGACGTATATCTGCAATGTAGACACGCTTATGTTTATATCTTAATTTAATATATCTTTGAAATAAAATACATGTTTTTACTGATTTCCACAGGTTATATTTAAATAAGTTATATGACTGTTGCACTATTATGATGCAAAAATGTTATTAATAAACTTTAATTAACATTAATTAATAAATATATGTTAAAAGTTAATGTAAATTAATGTTATTAACTAACATAAATTCACGGTACAAATTGTATCATTAGAATAAACCAGAATTAACTTGCTTTGAATGAACTTGTTCAGTTTACATCTAGCTAATTATTATTATTATTATTTTGAGTGTTACCAGTAAAATTAACACGTGTTTAACAAATATAACGGAAAAACAGTATATTCATAAGGTCTAATCTTGCATAACTGTCTCGTGAAAAGAGACCATAAGAATATTTTTTTAACAAGAAAAGTTAGAAATACTATATTAATCTTCTGCAAATCTATATTAAATTTAAAGACTGCATGCCAAATTTCAGCTTCTATTTCGTCCACAAAATATGGGTCTTGCGTATTAGTAGGGAACAGAATGATTGATTGAAAGAAAACGGGGAAAATGATAATCAATTTTAAAGCTTTCGTTCAAGTGCTAGTTTAGGTCCTAATATCGAGATTACCTCTGAAATAGTACACAGATCAACAGTGGTTTTTGTGCCGTTGTTTGTGGAGCTGATTTCATATGAATTTGATGCCATGAATTAAAATATGACGTAAGTTTTTGCCTAGGAGCTCAAATTTCTAAGATATAACATTTTAGTGAAATATACGTTACACTGTTTTATGATAAATCCATGGATCAAATTTAAAAAAATAAACACGGAATTTATTATTATTATTATATTTTTTTAAATGTTAAAGGAACAGAAAAATCATAGAGAATATTGCAGTAGTACTTATCTAATTACAAAGAGCAAGAAAGAGGAAAAAGTCATCGAGGAAACCAACTTGTCACTAAACACTTCGGAAACTTCTTTTCCGTGAAATTCTTGAATGTATTTTTTAACAGTCCCTTTTTAAACTCCAGCAGTAATCTGCCATCATGTGAGTATCTTATCGTTCTTGGTAGTGGTCCTCCATAGCTTTAATATCCTGGTGAAATTTTTCACCTAGTTTCTCACTGCTGTCTCCTAAAGTTTCAGAAAAATGGTCTAAGTGGCTGTGTAAATAGTACACCTTAATGCTCATGTTACACCCAAGGGATCTGAAACTGTTTAGCATCTCGTTTACCAGTTCAACATAGTTTTCAGCTTTGTATTTGCCCAGAAAATTTACAACAACTGCAACAAATTAAGTCCAGCCTTTTCGCTCAGCCTCATTCATGGAATTTACGAAGGCAGGATCCTTAATGAGTTGTCTTATTTGTGGACAATCAAATATTCCTGCTTTAAATTTGTCCGTACTCAACATAGGCATTTCCCCCCTACATATGCAAAGCATGATCCGTTCATATCAAGAGCCTTTACAAACAGCTTCATTAGGCCCAGCTTGATATGCACTGGAGAAAAGATGATTTTCTCTCGTCCAACTAAGGGGTCGTTAATGACAATTTTTCCCCCAACGTCCATGTTTTCTCTGTTAGGCCACTCTTTTCTAACCCAGTGGTGTGTATTGTCTCTACTATCCCAGAGGCACGCGATGCAAAGATATTTGTTGTAGCTACTTCGCTGTCCAAGAAGAAAGTTTACCATTTTTAAGTCCACACAAATCACCCACTGATGTTCATGATACTTTATCATCTCCAATACAAAACCTATGGTGTCATATTCTTCTTTCATTTTCATTGAGTGAGAAATTGGTATTGACTCATATATGTTCCCATTGTGTAGAAGGTCACTTTTCAAACTTCGCTTTGAGCTGTCAATAAATAGGCGCGAATCATCTGGAAAATATTCAGGAAGACCCATTTTTCCCAGGAGGACAAATTCCCCATACTTGAATGTATTGGATAGAAAAAAAACATTGTTAGATAAGTGGATGTACATCAAAACCTCATTTATCCGGCTCTCGTTGATCCGGATCTCCGGCTAATCCGGATCAGATTTGTAGGCATTTTTATTTAATGTTCACATTAAATAATAATTTTTCACTATGACAGCAAGAATGTAACTACGAGTACGCTAAATATTTGCTTTTAGTTTGATTCAGTGTACAGTTCCTGCATAGAATGTACAATAAATTATGGTAATAAAATACTTTTTGTTGAGTTTAAGAAAGCTTTATTAGACTTACCAATGCTTTGTTAAGAAATGATGTGAAAAGTTATTTTTATATTTTTTAATGTTTTGTAAACAATACTATGTAATTTTATTAGAAAACAAAGTAAGTCTTCTTAGTTAAGGATTTTGTATTGCTTATTACCCATATTACCAGGATTATACGGATTTTCGATTGTGCAAATTGCCTATGGTTCCAGTTAGTTTGTATAAACGAGGTTTTACTGTATCTAAAAAAGTAGGCATGATAGAGAAAAATCGATTTCATATTTATATTGAGCGGCCCAAATATAGCTAAAATCAGTTCTAACATCCTAGGCACAAATTTTTTTTTTTGTAGCCCTGTGTTATTAAACATTTGACATCTGTTCTCATCTTACTGTCTGGCTATTGTTTTACTGCGGTATTTCTTTTACAGTGGAATTAATCTTACAAATTTTTATTGCAAAGTCTGATAGTTAAGAACTTTTTATATGTCGGGCAAGAGTTTCAAGTAAAAGTGTTTTTGCAGATGTTGATCGGAGGAAAAGGAAAATTTTACGAAAGTCATTCGAACAAGAATTACAGAAAAACAAATCAGATGTTTAACTTACAGCAAGGTGCCCAGACATAGATTATGACGCAATGTGTGCACCAAGAAGAAAGGGTAATGGAAAACGAAAAACGTTCCTTACAACTGAGTAAATGAAATCTTTAGTGTAAAAGCTGAAAATTTCTTATTTTTCAACTCCTTTAAATCACACCCTTTAAAGTTTTGGATATCTCAAAATTGAACCGAATTGTTCGTCTGTTCTTAAAAAGCCAATAACAAAATCTCATACGTTATAACTACATTATTATTAGCTGCATAATATGAGATACTGGCGATAAATGGATTCAAATGTGTATAAAACTGTTTTTACTTTTTATTTATAGATTTTCTTCTGTTACGTCCAGATTTAAACCTATTTAAAATATATCTATATTTTTTAGAAAAAAAATTTAATTTCTGCATCACTTCGGTAAATTTTATCGCAATATGCTTAAATACATCGATATATCTCTCTAAAACTGTAAGTTGCATTGGAATAACATGACGTAATTTGAAAATGGTCATATTTTCTTAGGGATGTAATGTGAGGAGTGAGTAAAGCAGTGGTTCTCGTTCTCAACCTTCCCGTGGTCGAGAGCACATCGAAGTTTTCAGAGAACATATCGGGTACGACCAATGGTTTTTGTATCACCGATGATCATTATTTACGTAATAGAAATATTTTTTAATTAACAATGCATAACCAACCTTCCTATATTATTGCAATGGTTATGTTTTTAAAAACAGTAAAATAAAGAAAAAACAAATAATATTTTAATCAGATTATTCTATAAGTAGGCACATGGAAATATTAAAACATAAGTAGTATAATTGTGTTTATTACTTATAAATACATTATTTAAAATTTAACGAGATTTTTGACTCTGAACTGAATTAGCTAATTTTTCGTAATTGGTATGACTACCTCTCCGAATGACGACCAATGTGCTGTTGGCGGCGGCGTGTTGTTCGTGTTTTACGCATTTTTACTCAACGTATAGTAAATATTAAAATGTGTAAAAGAAATTTCAAAATAAAGCCGGGCGCTTTCCAACACCTTCGCAGGAACAAGCTATATGGAAATTGTTATACGGAGATCGGCACACTACCTGTAATAAGCGGGATGTGAGTACGCGTTATCTTTAGGCGGAGATCTAAATTGGTAGGAACCACCCAGGGGAGGCTGTGAGTCACAGATTTACAGTACCCACTCTTCGGGGCGCCAGTGTTACTTTGTACAGTGTGACAATACCGATGTCATAAAACATCGAGAATTAAGGAGACGCCTATAAAGCTTATAGAGTTTCTATGCTCACTTCTACCCAGACTTGGGTGTATATAATTTGAAGTGGCACTCTATTTGAATTTGAACCACACACAGTTTATACATGAAACAATGTTTATTGAATTCGTTGCACATATAATTGGCTTTTACAGCAATAAGCATACGTACTACTTGTACGGAATGTATAAACACAGCTTTGAAGAACAATATATTTTTATACTCACGAACAGTAAGTCAAACCAGCAGTACTGCCATGTAAACTTCTGGCCCGCTAAGCACTAGCGCAGGATAACACCTTTTCAACCTTAACAACCTCCTCCTTTTATTAATGACGCTGCGTGGTATTTATACTAAGTGCGTATGCCGAAATTAGCATATCTGAAGCAGCTTCTTTAATTCATTCATTCAAAAGTTCGATTCTTGGGAATCGAATCTTGTGTATACCTTACAAGCTTATGTCAAAGGAAGAAGAAGCAAGGAACGGCCAGGTAAGAAAATGTTCCAGACAAGGACAGGCGCCAGAATTAATGAAAATGTCCCCGAGCACTTAAGATGCAACCAATGCAGTGAAGGGTACCGGAAAGATGACCTATGAGCAGAATGATCCATCCCTCATCCCAATAGAAGGGTGTTGCGAGCAAATGGAAATGCAGGAAGGCCACAGCCAATGGGGAAGAAAAAAAAGGAAATATATATACCAGTGTTGGAGCATTGCAAGGGAGCCACCTACTAACAAAAATAAAAATAAACTAAGCTGCTACAGGGCTAACGAGAATCTTGAGACTACGAAAAGATTGAATGCCCAGCGAAGGTTCGCAAATCAAGGCGAAGTTCAACTGTACGACAATAGAAATGGAAAAGATTGAGACTAATGCTGCCTGGCCATTACCTGAATGTGCGTGTACATACCCTCCTATATAGCTACTAAACGACGAAGGAATCTACGGAGATTGGAGCTTATTGATCAGAGCTTATCGGAACGAAAATTACTACGAGGTGCCGAGGTGAACTCGCCTATGACCGACGACTACTGATGACAGACCGACAGACCGAAATAGAACATCCGAGGTGTATTCCTGAGTGATCGTCGAACTATGAGATCCTGAGCTCTTTTAGTTACGAGATCCAGAACTCTTTTCGTTTTGGGATCTAGAACTTTTTTAATAGAACTGTGGTACACGGTGACCTACGAATATTACTCAGACTATTTGTGTACAAGTGGTGTGAACGAACACAAACTACAGTGACAACAGCCTCAGGGTGAACAATTTTTCTAACATTGTTTAATTCACATCCTCGCTTATTTACATACTCGCCACTTACACGCAAGTGTAGGCATCGCCGGGTGTATGATGAATATGATGAAATGTAATCTTCAATGAATTGTATAATAATCGAATTGTATTAAGAATTCAGCTATATGCTAAGTAATCTGTATGTATATAGATGTAAATAAATGTATATATGTACTAGCATTATTGCCCGGCGTTGCCCGGGTAGATATATAGATATAAAATCTTTCATGCATTCCATCAAAAAAATACTGGGCTGCACCCCCCGCTCTTCATGTTCATCTGGCCAGACAGAATGCGCTTAGCGCGTTTCTACTGAAATGATATACCCAATATTCTTTTGATGGAAGGCATGAAAAATTTTACATCTATATATCTACCCGGGCAATCATTCTTTAAAAATAATTTCATTAATTTTCTTATGCCTTAATATAACTAATGGACTAACAGTTCGGAATGAAAGTTATGTGTCGTTATGTTTCTCTGTTTAAAGAGCTTTTCCTCCCACTGCTTAAAAAGCCCCAAAACTCTAAAAGATTTATCTTATATGATTTCACGGAATAAGTAATTCAAATACATATCATATGTTAACTCTGTTTCGCGAACTTAGGGGAAAAAACCTGTAGAACTCTTATACTTCTTCCCATTTTATGATCCTCAAACAATTAATATATTTAGATCAACAGAAAGGTTCCAAAAACTTCCAAACTTAATTTTTCTTTTTTTTTCTTGCTTTTTTTTCCAAATTTTATTAAGTTCTATTAGTTTGAACGCCATTGTCTAAAATTGTCTAAAGTAGCGGTTCTCAACCTTTTCCGATTTCTCAACCATCCGATTCCAATAAACGTAAGAAAATAAACACCTCGTCCCCCTCCCGTTACCCCCAGACCAACTCTCAAACCACCCCAGATCATCCCTCAGAATTCTACCGCTTTTCCCCAGCGTATCGAATTTGAAGGGTTGTCGTAAAGGGACTGTATCCAAATTTAAGAAGTGCGTTTAGGGGCACAAAAATCATTAAAAAATTAATTTAAAAAAAACTAATTGAGCCCCAAATGTCGTTTTTCCTGATTTAAGTTTCTAGGGTCCAAAACATTAACTGTGCCGAATTTGGTCCCGGTGGGTGAAACAGTCTATGATTCTATAGCGGACAAACAAACAGACAAGCTCTTTTATATATATAGATAAAAGTAGTGTCTTATTTGAGAATTGTACCCTTTTACTTAGATAAGTTTCTGAGACAGAACTGGTCGCAACGCGACACAAAAGTGTAACTATACGATTGCAGCCTAACGACCCCCCACAAGGTCATTACACTATCAAAGATCAGTTGCGAATATGGTAGTTTCTATCGAATGGTAATGAAAATTCCAACTAAATAAAAGTGTGTATATCACTGAGCATGTATCTAACTCTTCACAAGCACTTATGGTAATTGAGGAGTCAGGCATATTTTCTGGCTCAGGCATGTTTGGGTGAGGGCGCCACGGCCTTTCACAGATACACGAGGAATGAATATGCATACGATTTGAGATACATCAGTTTGATATTAAAAACTCATATTTTTCATTTTTTAATTAAAAACTTTTATATTTTCACAGGTGTCTTCTTTGGTGTGTTGTCTATATTCATCACCTACTTTGTCGCATCCTTGGGGAACTTAGTTAAGGCCACTGTCCTTGTAGTTGGAATGGTTTCAGGGCCAACACTTGGATTGTACATTTTAGCTTCTTTCACAACCACAGCAAATGAGATGGTACATTCCTTTTCAAGTTATATTTTCCTAAAATGTGTAGCATTGCATTTTTTAGTATATAATTAAGGAGTATATAGAATAAATTTAATTATTTTAATAGAAACAATATTTAAATTAGAAATTGAATGATATTTGAATGGTGATGCAAAAAATTAAAATTAATTATTAAACTGAAAAGAAGCCAGGTGGAAAGAGTAAATTCGCAGTGAAAATTTGGATATGTTTTAAACTCAAAGCTAATGCACCTGAGATATTTTTTCATAAATATAGAAAGTGTTTGCATTGTACATTATTTTCTGAATTATTAATTTATTTAAATTATTTTTAGAAATAAAATATTTTGTAGAATAAAAAAATTATATAAGTAATGTTTCCATGGAAAACACTAAACATACTTTGAATTAAACAGAATAAAATCTCGAAATCCTCTTCATATGACGTAAAACCCTTCGTAATAGAAATAATTTTTACTTATGTCAATGATTTTAGAGAAACTCAAATAGTCTCTGACTTGCAAAAATTTCTAAAATTTTAAAAATATCAGTCGTTGAATATTTTAAATAAAAGGAGTTTTAAATTTGACACAAATGACATTCAGATCTTAAGAAAGCAATTCTAAAGGCCTGTATTTTTAACAATGCATTATCATTTTACTTACATTTTAATTTTTATTTTAAGTTGTTCCAACAAGTTTATAACAAGTTTCAAAAACAGTTCTTAAATTTTCATTCCTAATCTTCCGGTTATTTTTAATTTTTTCATTGTCTATGACACTTATTTCCTTTTTGTTTCCATCACTTTAGAATTTTTAAATTATAGTGAATAAATGATTATGTTAATAAACTGTTGTCAACAAAAACTATAGATAATTATAAATGATAAGTAATTAATATAGTAAATAGTAATAAATAATAAATAATAATAATAAATTATGAATAATATTCTTCATATATCAGATTTAGAATTATTTTTAATTTGCATTTAAAACTTTTTGTCTTTTATATTTTCTTGCTTTCCTTAACATTTTATTTCATCACTTGTTTAGGGTGCAAATTTTGGCGTCATTGTAGGTTTTGTGTTGGCGGGATGCTTAACTTTCATCCCCAACGCAAGGTATTATCCTGTACTTCCATTCGAGAGCAACTGTCCCGAACCAGTGAGCAGGTTGAATTTTACCGGGGCCTTCACTGCCATAAGCTCTTCTATGAATAATACAGAGTCACTGATGTCAGCTCCAGAGTAAGGAACAATGATAAACTGCTTTCGTTAATTTTTCTTTAACCTTTAGCTTACGGGGTCCATTTTTTCGATCCCCTCTTTAGAACGGGAAATTTCATACCCCTCTGTAGGAATGTACATTAAGGGGGTTATATATATATATATATATATATATATATATATGTATATATATATATATATATATATATATATATATATATATATATATATATATATATATATGTATGTATATAATCATCAATAATTCGACGCACTTTTGCCCTAAATAGGCACTTCACAGATGTCATTCTTTGTGTTACTTTTCTCTCAAACAGTTCATTATCGCTAGCCACGGACAAATCTTCTATCCTCAGAAACTTTAGACCCCATATACTCAACATATTACCTGTTCTAATCATAAGTATGATGCAGGTCGATTGATAGAATAAAACATTCAAACTTTCGTTTTTTTTTCAGATATATTAGGTCACAAGAAAATAAGTTTTTATATATTTGTTGAAAGAAAGTTTAATCAAGCAATACTAGCTAGTTTACAACTCTTTAACAATTATATGACAAAATCAAACTTTTTAGAGCTGTGTGAAAAGTTCTAAAATGTTAAAAGTCTAAAGAGCTATGGGAAAAGCTCCAAAGAAATCAAAGCGAAACTCTCACTGAAACCGTAGAATTCAATTGTACTTACAAGAGGATAGGACACATTTATAAGCATCAGAATTACAGATAATTAATATATATATATATATATATATATATATATGTAGGAAGGAGTTAGTACTCCTTCCTTTAGAAGTGAATCATTAGACTTAATTATTTTGAACATTTAATTAAACTAGACGATGTTTACAAGACAGGACTAACACTTAGTATGAAATTAAAAAAAACAACGCATCAACATAGCTATTTGACTCAAAACGGCAAGCCTGCGGAGCGACACATCCGCTTCGTAATGTCACTAGTCCATCACTCTGTTTGCGCGCCAAGTCCTTCGCGCCGAAGTAGTAGGAGTGGAAGTTGTAGTAATAGTTCAGTTGTGTTGCCAAACTCACTCTCACACGGCCGTTCTGACTTTCCAGACGTCCGCGGCTGGGTTGTCAACAATAATTCTGAAAAGATAAAAAAAAAAGAGCAGAAAAAGGAAAAATATTTCAAAAAATCAAGCAGTGTTCAACACAGTGGTATTGGTGTTCAGTTTCTGCACCACTGTTTCATTTTGTCCGCTGCAGTTGATGTTATGGTTGGACCATCGTGATGTCCTAACTTTCGAACTTCGTAACGATCGTTGGGGTTGATGTTCGTGATCTCATATGGTCCGAAGAACTTTGGTCGGAGCTTTAATCCGGTTCCAAATTGAGTTCGTTGTATTGCCACTTTGTCACCGATCTTGTATTTACAAGCCGGTTTACGCCGTTTGTTATATTGTCGTATGTTTTCTTCCTGTAAACGGAGGATATTTCGTTTAGCTTCGATACGTAACGCTTCTTTGTCATCAAGAATTCTTTGGTGGTGTTCCTCGTCAAGAAGATTTTTAATCTGTAGATCCTCTTGTTGTTTCATTTTAACACCAATTAAAAGTTGAAAGGGTGTGAATTTTGTACTGCGTGTGGTGGTACTATTTAAGATACGTTGCAATCTTGGGACATATTTAAACCATTTGTCAGGTTCATCTAGAGCTAACTTAGTTAAAACGGGAATAATTGTGCCATGAACACGCTCAACCTGACCGTTGCCACGTGGCACACCTGTTGCTATTGAAATGTGTTCAATTGACTGTTCCTGGCAGTAACTTTGAAATTCTGAAGATGTGAATGCGCTACCTTTGTCAGTAATGATTTTTGAAGGGTTGCCAAATGTAGTTTGTTGCAAGGATAATTTGTCTAAGGCATCTTTCGTAGAGGTGGACTTCACGGGATAGATCCATACAAATTTGGAAAAGGCATCAACTACTGTAAAAAGATACTTATAACATTTTTTTGTCGATGGTAAAGGTCCTAAAAAGTCGCAATGGTAACATTCAAGGGGTGCATCACCTTTTGGAATGGGGTGAAGGTATCCTTCTTGTTTTCCAGATTTTCGCGAGGACAAAATGCAAGGAATACAGTTCGAAATAATTTCTTGAACTAATTTCTTAAGTTGAGGAATGAAAAACTCACGAGAAACAATTAATTCGGTTTTTTGTGAAGCAAAATGACCTTGTGAATGGGCGTTTAGCACTATTTCTTTCTGCATCATTTGTGGTACTACTAAAAGTTCGGCATCCTGATGAAGTTTATAAAGAATTCCGTTTTTAACAAAAAATTCATCAGAAGGTGTAGATTCAAGCATAGATTTAATTTGAGATATAAATTCATCCTGGTCTTGGGCATTTTTCACCTTTTGAGTGATATCATTTGAGGTAATTACAAGAATGGGGTTACGACTTAAAGCATCAACATGTTTCATCTGTCTACCGGGTCGATGACAAACTTCATAATCAAAGTCTTCTAACATCAATGCCCATCGAGCAATTTTAGCTGGTAGGTCTTTTTTGGGAAAGCATCACAATCGGTGATAATTTTAAATTTTGTTCCCAACAAGTAGTTTCGAAATTTTTTTAGCGCTTCAATAACGGCAAGAACTTCCAGTTCATAACTATGATATTTTTCTTGTTGAACTGTAGTTTTACGGCTAAAATAATGAATAGGATGAAACTGTCCATCATCGGATTGTTGCAAGAGCACAGCGCCAAAACCTAAGGAGCTGGCATCAGTGTGGAGTTCTAATGGGTATCCCTGTTGAAAAACATGAAGAACTGGGTTTTGTGAAAGAATGTTTTTAAGTTGTTGAAAAGCTGCTATTTGTTCAGAGTCAAAATTAAATTCTACATTATCCCGAAGGAGGTCACTTAATGGTCTAGCAATCAGCGCATAATTTGGAATGAACTTTCTGAAATAACTTGTTAATCCAAGAAAACTTTGAACTTGTTTAGGGGTTTGAGGTTGTGGGAAATTTTGAACAGCTTGCGTCTTGGTAGGTGAGGGTTTAACTACTCCATTTTCGATAATGTAACCAAGAAATTCTATCTTTAGCTGTAAAAATTGACACTTTTTAAAGTTCAATTCAAGGCCATAGTCTGCAGCTGTTTGGAGAACTAGGCGTAATTTTTGTAGACCTTCAACTTCATCATTAGATGGTATGAGAAGATCGTCCATGTAAACAATAAGAACATTGTCGCGAATGAGATTTCTAAAAACTGTGTAAACATATCGTTGGAAAACACTGGGACTGTTACATAAGCCAAATGGGACACGTAAAAATTCGTATTGTCCTTCATGAGTCACAAAAGAAGTATATTTAGTGCTGTTAGGTTCCATAGGTACATGAAAGAAACCATTTTTGAGATCAAGTGAAGTGAACACCCGAGATTTTCCAAGTTTGTCTAAAGCTTCTTCGATGAGCGGTAAGGGAAATTTATCTTTTATCATTTTTCTATTCAATTTGCGGTAATCAACACAAAGTCTATAATCTCCACTTTTTTTCTTACATAGAACAATCGGTGCGGCATAATCGGAGCAACTTTCTTTAATAATTCCATCATTTAACCAATCTTGAATTTGGCTTTCTACAATTTTCTGCTCCGCGAAAGGGAGTCGTCGAGAACGTTGAGCTACAGGGATTTCATCTTGTAATAAAATAGTCATCTTAATTTCAGTGTCTTGAACTTTATGTGGTTTGTAGGAAGTAACGATATTTTGAACTTCCTCACGAGTTTCAGAATTCAAAATGTGTGAAAGATCAAATGGAAAAGCTTGATCATCAGAAACATTAGCAATATTAACGAAGGTGTTATTTTCAGGAGTTTTGCATAAACGAATACCGTCTTTATCAAATGTAAATTGGGTTTGCTGTAAAAAGTCGATTCCGATAATCACATCAAAAGGAATCAAGTCATCCTCTAGAACATGTATTTTAGCAGGTAAAGTAATGGTTTGAATTTCGATGGAATCCTGAAAGAATCCGATGCTGTGAACTTGGTTTTTGCCAATTCCTGAAAAGGGAATGTTGGTGGGCTGCAATGGTGGCGAACCAATTCTTCGATAGGTTTTCTCATTGATGAGGGTTGCCTGTGACCCAGTGTCACAGAGTGCTGTCAATTGAATTCCTGCAAGTTGAATGTCAACATGCATGGGATTTTTCGATGAAGTTTCAGGAGAAAGTGCATTTACAGTTTTATCAGAAATAGGTTTTTGAGAATCAGGTTTTGGTTTAGAATTTCGATAACTTTTAGGGCAATTAGCATGAACATGACCAAAACTTTTACATCCGTAGCATTGTTTACCATGTGACTTATTCAAACATTGGTTGCTTTTGTGACCTCTCAAGCCACAGGAAAAACATACTGGCTGTGTATTTGGGCTACGTGTATTATCGACTTTCACATTGAGGTAGGAAGCATCAATTTTTTTCTGATTATTTTGTCTGAAATTTTGTGATCTGTTAAAGATTTGTTCATAAATTTTCAACTTTTCCTTAAATTCAGGGACGGATTTACAACCGTAAAGAATAACTTTATTGTTTGTTGAATCAGGAATTCCGTTTATGACATACTCAAACAGAGAGGAGTCATCGAGAGAACCTTTGTGTGCCAAATCTCTCATAGCTAAGAAATATTCTTGTAGGGTTTCAAACGGTTTCATACGTCGAGATTCCATTAATTTATGTAACTGAATACCGTTAATTTTGTCCGAAAATTCGTCTAATAAATGGTGCTTCAATTGTTCCCAATTTGTAATTCCACGAATAGACCTAATTAAAGTTTGAGCGGGACCAGTTAAACATTTTCTAACAAAAGTAATTTGGTGAATTGGATTGTTTATCTGATATAAACAAAAAAGTTCTTCAACGTCAGATATAAAATTCTCAACACTGTAATTATCACGAGACGAGAAAGGTTTTATTAAATCAACAACGTCTTTCAGACTAAACAACTGGAAAGAGAGATTCGCAATTTCAACTGAAGGCAATGAATTTTGATCTGATTCACCAACGGAAATGTGTGTATTTTGCTTATTCGAAGATTCTTTTGCGTCAATGGTGGGGGAAAAGGGAGATCTATTTTCCTCTATAACGCTGTTAGTTTGGGATGAACGTGCACCCGGAAGTGAGTCATCATTCACTTCGCATTCCGAAAGATCAGAAAATTCTGCTTTTAATAACGATAAATCACTAAGACTCATAAGAATGGTATTGGCACATTTGTCTGGGTCAGTTGAAAATTCTAAATGAAGTAGATTACAAATAGAAATCAAGTCTTTAAGTGAAAACTCTTTAAGTACTTTCTGTTTCGTTGCTTCCAACACGAATGGCTGTTTAAAACCTGTAAATTTACGTAATCTGGTACGATTTTGTCTGTCGCCGTCTGTACCAAAAATTAAACGATGTAGAACCTTTATTTGATTCGTGCTACCAATTTTTAATGATTTTGCAATATTGGGGTAATCGTTGAGAGTAGCCATAACTATATACTAGGTTCAAACAATTATAGTACACAAATATACAAATATTCAAAACCAAAATCACTAATTATAATACGTAGTTACTCAAATTCAAAAGTAGAAAATAATATTTCAAATCGAAATTTTTTCAAATACCAATTCAATAATAAAATATTGATTCTCAAAATATGCATCAAAATAAGTAATCTTTAAAACAGGTTTTGTTCAAGAAAACAAAATTATGAACTAAAATAAGCATCAAATATCAAATAATAAGTTCTTCAAAATAATTTCTCTGGTTGAAGAAAACAGATGACGTAAATTTAGATATGTATCAAGTTAGATATTACTTCATCAAAATGTTAAAATTAATCTTCAAAATAAATCACTGCTCAAGAAAATAGAGGGTGTAAATGCAGCATCAAAATATTAGTTAAAGTTCTAATGTTAAAAGCATCAAAATTGGGAAATCGAAAGTATCAAAATTGTGAAATCGAAAGCATCAAAGCATTCTGCAAAATAAAAAATATTCTCGCAAGAAAACAGCAGAATTAAGTTCAACATCAAAGCGCATCAAATAAGCAAAGTTGTCATCAAATAAACATTCGCTTCGTCAAAATTATGCATCAAAATAATAATATAATAATCTTCAAAAGTATTCAATTCGCGATCTTTCAAAATATATATTATGTTGTGGTTTGTTCAAGGAAACAAGATTCTTCAAGTTAAATGTCGAAATTTTCATCAAATCATCAAATAATTTCATCGAAATAGAATTCTCTTCAAGAAAACAGAAGTGATAAATTCAACGTCAAAGACCATCAAAAATGAATTTAGCATCAATTAAATTCTTGCATCAAAAGAACGTTGAAATATCTTCAGTTTTCTTATAATTATCATCAATAAGATGAGAATTCCCTTAATCATCAAAATTTTCTTGAACAAGCGTCAACGTATGCATCAAATAATTTTAATATGATCCAAGTTACTTACAATTCTGGTTTTGGTTCTCATCATCCCATCAGAGTATTATCAGAGTCCGTGGCACATAACTTTCGTTTTCGCTGGCGGTATCCAAAACAGAAATCACAGAGAACAGTAATCCGGTAATAATCAAAAGAAAATAGTTTTTAAGTCCAAGCTAGGGGTATTTTTCGAGTCCGAGGGTCGAGCACCCATGTAGGAAGGAGTTAGTACTCCTTCCTTTAGAAGTGAATCATTAGACTTAATTATTTTGAACATTTAATTAAACTAGACGATGTTTACAAGACAGGACTAACACTTAGTATGAAATTAAAAAAAACAACGCATCAACATAGCTATTTGACTCAAAACGGCAAGCCTGCGGAGCGACACATCCGCTTCGTAATGTCACTAGTCCATCACTCTGTTTGCGCGCCAAGTCCTTCGCGCCGAAGTAGTAGGAGTGGAAGTTGTAGTAATAGTTCAGTTGTGTTGCCAAACTCACTCTCACATATATATATATATATATATATATATATATATATATATATATATATATATATATATATATATATATATATATATATATATATATATATATATTATTTTGTCCTATGGTTAATATTAGAAATTGTGCAGGGGTTATAAAATCCAAAAACGTTGAGATAATGATTATTTGAGTACCATGAAGGCTATTTTCAATCCTGAAATATGTAATTTCATGTCTATAAATTTTTTTTATACATTTTCCCAACTTTTGGGGTGAAAATAAACTACTATAATCATCAAATCAGACTGCTAGGGAGCTGGTGTTTCGTATCAGAGTCTAAAAGTTCGATTCCCATTGTTGGCATGGATGTTTGTAGCCGTTTTGGATCGACTTTAAGTAGTAGATACCGGTCTAATTAGACGTCGTGTAGCCAAAAAAGCGTAGTTCTCTAAATCAATCAATTAATTTATCATGAAATCAGATTTTTTATAACTCCATCCGCATAGTTAAATATCTAATATTTTTGTCTTTATTCATCGTTTTCGACATATTAACTAAATAAATGATTAGTGATATTATCTGACATTGACGCAATCGTATTAGTGCCTTGATATTGTGAACTAACCATTGACATACATTGAACGAATATATTTTTCTTTTAAAATTATGATCCACAAGTACTTAAAAAGTTTAACAGAAAATCACTAAACAGAGTAATACTTTCAGCATTTCAAACGGCGTTTTTTAAATTTAAATATGATTATCCTAGAAGTTGATAGTCTTAACTATCCTCTCAATGTTATGTTAATGTAATTCATAAATCAGTATTAATTTCTGTACTTAATATTTTCAGCAATTTCCCCGTATCATATATGTGGATAACTCCTTTGTCTGTTGTGATTTCTGTAATAGTTGGGTACTTTGGAAGCTGGATCACTTCTTGCATTCGAGGTATTTTACACATTTGTTTTTAAGTAAGCTATAAATATTATTAAACAGCAGGATTATCTTCTCTTCAGCACATAACATTTCCGGGAGATTATCTATGTCTATGACAGTAAGATAAAGAGGTTGCAAACAATGAGTATTATATGTTGAATTTCAGGCCTGTAATATGCGGGATGTGAATATGCGGTAATCTAAATTGGTAGGAGACCACCCAGCCGAAGGTGACAGCCTATTTATGGCTTCGACGCTTTACGGCGTCAATGAATGAGGCTTGGCCCCGCGTTGAACAACACGGGCCATAAAACGTCAAAATTAAGAAGACAGCAGCAGTAAATCAGAGATCAAAGATTAAGAAGCAGATGCATGGGGGTTGAGAAGATCCCAGACACGATCAGGCGTCAGGATTAATTTGTAAGCACAGATATATTTCAGAGGCAGCCAATGCGATAAAAATAAGCCATGAACGAACCTATGGACAAGGTGGCTCGTCCCTCATCCCAATAAAGGGGTGGGCAAGCGAATGAGAAGCCAAGAAGGCAACAACCAATGGTAAAACAAGAAAAGGAATATATATATATATATATATATGTGTGTGTATATACGAGTAGGAAGCTTTTTTCAGAGAGTCCTTTATAAAAAAAATGATAAATAACTAAGCTGCTACAGGGCCGATGAAATCATCTGATGTTGGGTAAAGTCACCTTCAATTTACTGATTCTCGCCTGAAGAATGGTCAGTCAAACAGAGCAGTCATACCGATCAGCGAGACTTTGATGCTACAACTCTGCCGAATTTCTTGTGATTACCAATTTTTGTACAAACTTTTGTGACATGTTTGTGCAAAAAAGTGCTCAGAAAGGATTACGACATTTGGTTATTAATCTAGATAACACTGATGCTGAAAAACAGCTATTCGGAGTATGTATATATGTTAATAGTTATTACTAATAAATGTATTGGACTTGAAAGGGCAGAATATTTTTCATGGAAATGAATATAAGTTATATAACATGTTTCTATCAGTGTGTAACTTTTAAATAACTTTGTGTTATAAAAGCCCCAAGACATTGTTACATAAGATCCTTGTAACCCAATGACAAACACTGTGTCGATGATTGCACTTCACTTCCTACCTCGGAAGGAGCTCTATGAAGTTACTAATTAAGAGGCCGTGTAAGGTATGTGACTACCCACAAATCGCTGTTTTTTCAAAAAATTTCGAATTTTTTTTATTATTTTAAATTAAAGTTCAAACTTTTAGGATTCCAAAAATGCTTTACTTTTGGTTCAGCGATAATTAGAAGCAAGGTTCTAGCCCAATTTATAAACCGGAAATGAACTTTCTGAAACCGGAAGCGACCTTTTAAAGGGCCAATGTAATCAATGCATTTATACAGCTATTCTTTACTTTTAAACAATTTTCATGCTCATTTTTCACTTTTAATGTAGAATTAAGTTCCCTCTATTTACTTTTTATAGTTTTACGACCATTATACGTCCATTAAAGGACTTGGTGGAAAGGTTAAATTAACTGATAACTTTATAGACAAGCTACAGAACTATTATGGGATTGCAATTTGTAGCAATGTTGGAAAATCTTCAAAATATGTAATCAGCAGTAATAGCTGCTTTTTTCATTGTTGCACAAGCAATGAAAAGTCGAAGCATGGACAGTGTCCTGAGGGTCCCGAAAGTTGGTGTAAATAGAAGCAAGCATTGCATCATGGAAAGCAGTTTTTGGAAAAATCTCCAGGACTTCCAGATACAATTATGAAAATTATAAAACCAGCTTACTTAGATCTTTGCGATCAGAAGTTACTAAAAAAGTATTTGCATGGCATGACTCAAAACAATAATGAATCATTTAATAATGTTTTGTGGAATATTTTGCCTAAAGAAAATAGTGTTCAACTGCAAACATTGTTACTAGGGGCTTCTATTGCAGTGTTACTGTTTAATTCAGGTTTTATGGGTCTCGTACCTGTTTTCAATTATTTAAAAATAAAAACTGAACCAGAAATGTTGAAATAGTACATGGAATTTGACATTGAGCGAATAAAGAAATCGAGGCGACAAATTCTGCCAACTACAAAAACATCCAGAAAAATACTAAAAGCTGAAAGAAAATCAAAATTAATTAAAAATGAAGCCACAGAAGGCTGGACTTACAAATATGATGAATTTTGAGGTTGTAAAGTTTATACACAATTTTTTGTGCTACATTAAAATCTTTATTTGCGTTTTCTGGAAAACTGTATTTTTAATTTTTTACGTTTACGATAAATCCCATTTCTTAAAAGATTTCTAAGATATTAAAATAAAATTCTGTCACAAGGTTCTGCTCCTCAAGGGGTATGTTATGAACTAAAAAAAAACTTGTAAGTATGTATTTATTAATTTAAGAGCTATTTTTATTGAAAAATATATGAAAAATTTTAACAAAATCTTGTTGTGCATACAAAATTTGGTATATGTTAGTAAGTTTAAGGGGTATTGTAAATATTTTAGCTCATGACACAGGTAAGTGATTTTTAATGTATTGTTGAAAAAAAGGGAAATATATTGGTTAGATTTTGTTTTAGAAGATTTGGCGTAAACGCTAATTTTTACTAAAATTTGACTAAAAATTGCCTGAATTTGAAAAGTTAATGAAAATTCCATCAATTTTTTTTAATTCATAGTTTTTTTCCCTGTTCTAACTAAAAACACTTGTGTTTCATAAAAATTTCGTATTTTTCAAAAAGTGCCCAAAAGGTAGTCACATACCGTAATACGCAGGCCCAAAAATCTTCTTAGGACGTGTTGGGGGTTATCAAGTCTTCATAATCATTGATACATTAATAACCAACATTGTAACATTAATTTTCTTACCCTTATGCAAATAATTTAACTTCGATTTTATATTTTGAAATTTAAGAATTTTAGAGTTAAAAAAAAGAATTAAGATCGTAAGGGTAGTAGTTATAAATATCTAGAATTTTCAGATGATTGAAGCACCGTGATAATGCCAAGCAATTAAAATTTTATTTTCACAGCATTACCATACAACAGAAAAATGTTTTTCATGTTCTGTTTCTGCGTTTAGTTAAAAAATATTGCTATGTTTTTGTTTCTGATTTTCTTGCTTGTTATTATAAAACTCTTGTGTGTCGAAACTACTGCTACACGGACCTTGTCTTATGATATGGATCGTTATCGAGCAAAAGATCCTAGGTGCAAAGCATTCGCCGTATCTTGCAGCGATCGGATTATAACAGCATGAAACGAAATTCATTGCACTTTTAGCCCCTGTGTAGTAAAAATAAAAAAAATGATCGTTGCGGTTTCAATCAATCAATCTTCGCACCTTAAAATTTGTTTCAGTTAGTCCAGCGATCAGTTTCGACCAGCTAGCCGGAGTTGTGCATGTTTCACCGTGAACAGAGATTGTCTAGCTGCTGTTTAGTCATGTTAATTCAACTTACATGACTAAGTAGCATGATTAACCCGTAAATGGTAACATCCGTCTCTCGAACGGAAAGAGCTCATACCTTTCCCGCTAGAGTGCATAATTATCAATTTGAAACCTTTATGTTCGAGCTATGCTTCATTTATTCCATGACCTTGGTTGTGTTTTTTTCTCTGTGAGTTTTGTTTACTTTATCGCCTTACATTTACCATTCCAAAAATACTGACTCCACTTTAAAGATGGATATTTAAACGTACGTATTTGGTCCGCCTACACTCCAGGACATATTTAAATATTTTTTTTATTTATTGAGTTAAAATTTTTAATTTTTTTGTGATGGTTAATCATAAAATTTGTAAACAAAATCATATCCTAAAACTTCTCAAAAAGTTTTTTAAAAATTTAAAAATTTAAAATTTAAAAAAGGTGGGCTAATTTAAAATCGTTATAACTCGAAATATTATTTGTCGAATTTCAAAATTTTTTCATTTCATAAGAAATAAATATATAAGTTTTAATTTTTATTCAGCATTTTTTAAAATATTATTTTTTTAAAAATTAAATATATTTAGAGTAAAAATTAAAAAAAAATATTCTGTAGCTTATTTTGAAAAAAGTCATATTTTGAAAAGTAAAATTATTTTTAAATTTGCTAAATCAAAATTAAAGCAAAATAATTGAAAAAGACATGTTCCAAGTTTGAATCATTTATCTTTAACGATTCTTGACTTATAACAATTTATAGACAAGAAAAGGAGAAAAACCCATCATGCAGAAAAACGTATTTAAATGTTTAACACTAGAACGGCGGCGTTTTCTATATACCTAAAACGGCGAGGAGCGCTCATTTTGACCGCTCCCTTGAAATGATTAAAAAATACACTTTTCTCATGGTTTGTCTTCTGAAACAAGTTTTTAAATATAGTTAGCTTTTAAATTTTACGCTTTCATCGCATAAATTTTCCTCTCGGCTCATGCTTTATTTTATAATGTTTATTTTTTGTTCACGAGAAAACTATATGTTTTTATAAAATTGATTAGTAATAAAATACAATAGGTACAAAATAAAGCACACTATACAAAGGGAATTACTTTGAATCGCACAAAATGCTTATATATTTATCACATTTGATAATTACTTAAAACAAATTTATGCATTTAAAAGTACCCTTACATTATTTTTTTATAGTCTCTGCAAACACTCTATTTTAGGACGTTGCTTGTACATGAGCCGCAAACTGACTTTTTGCAATCAGATCAAATGTTCATAGTTTTATTGCGGAATCGATTGATTTAAGATTGTTTGCGTTTCCTTTTTGAGATAGTGGATGCTACATCTGTACTTGGAATAAAATTGGAAAGCGGAGAGTCTAATAGGAAACAGGATCTCATCATCTAATTGCAAAATATAATCACGACGCATGACGTTTATACCAGTAGTTTCCTTGTAAATGATCCAAGCATTAATCGCAGCTAAGTCGAGAATATTAAAAAAACTTGTACTGGCCACCGTCGTGAAGCGGATTTAGTTGAATATTTTCTTGCCATCTGATCAAGCCCATCTACACCGAATTTAATAGAGTTGTAAAATTTAACAACCTCAGAGCTCTTCATTTCATTTCCTTCCATTTCGAGCGTAGGATATTGAGTGCTTAACAGTAGGACAATTTTCCTTTTCTTTCCTTGATATGCCGTCAGAGTGATATCGTGCTTGAGAATTTTTCTTGAATGCAGTTCTCCCTTTTTGAGCTTGAATGATTCGGGTACTAATTTCTTTGTATGTTTCACAGTGCCTAGGAGGGTAAGTCCTTTACTTCTTAAAGTTGTAACTTTACTTATTAAAGTTGGAATTACTTTACTTCTTAAAGTTGTAATTACTTTACTTCTTAAAGTTTATAATTACTTCTAAAGTTTACTTCTTAAAGTTGTAATGTTCCTTCCAGTATTTTGAAATGGTTCTGCCAAACGGCATACCGCATGTTCTGCAAAGGTATCTTCATTGGGTCTGCTTTCATTTTCTCCTAAATATGGAGAGCTATTCAACAAGTACTTTGAACGAACGTCAACTGCTAGCCAAAATTTTATCTCGTATTTATCCGGTTTTTGTGGCACATACGATGTGAATGGACAGCATGCCTTACTTGGGAATATTCACTCATCTACCGTTATATTTGCACCTACTTTGTAATACAGTAAGCAATTTTCAATAAATGCGTTCCAAATCTCTCATACTATAGCAAATTGATCTGTTCGAAGTCTTACGGATCTTGTTGACTTCAGATCAAAGCGCAAATATCTCTGGATTTCTTTGAATCTAACACGAGCCATTGTTTCATGAAAAACGCTTAGGCTCCAAGTCATGGACCACAAATTGTCGATTGAAATACCTTTAGAAATAAAATCTCTACGTGCATACAGTAAGGAAATAAAAGCGTCTAAATCATCTAAAGATACACTCCAAGGCAGATCCTGTAAGCTTCTGCTTCCGTGCACTGTTGTATGAGATGCAGTCTCCATGCTCTAGTAAAACTCCTTAGAGTTACATGCCTAATGGCAAATGTGTTGGGTTCTGGCACTTCTCTCAACACATTGTGATGCTGCCGTCTTCCTAAAGAAAGATTATCAGAAAGAACTGTAGTCCACATTGTTCCACCTTTTGATACTTCTTCATTTCGCTCATTTTGGTCATTTATCCATTCCAGTCATTTCAAATCTCTGGCAAATTCCACGTGACTAGAAGGTGTTTCTAATACCCCCACTCATTTATACCCATTCCCATACAATCATATTTAAATTCCCGTGAAACTAAAGACGAATATTACACGGATAGAAAAAAAATTGAATTGGAAAACACAACATAGACAGCTATGTTGATTCAGCGGTCAAAATGATCGCAGTCAGTAGGTATACCCCTTTATAGCGGCGATAATAATGCGCAGAAAATAATAATTTTTTCCGACATATTCTTTATGAATATTTAGGAAAAGTCAATGAACAAACAAAAAATCAAAGAATGAAAACGGGAGATATGAGCGTTTGAAAATCGTTTGCGGTCAAAATGACCGCTACCGCCGTTCTAGTGTTAAACACAGTTATATTAAACTTAACACCAAGTGTAAATATATTTTATAAACCAATAAAACCTCAAACACAGAGCTAAAATTAAACGAAAATTGGAAAATGACATAAGTAATGAGCTACGAAATCCAACTTAGTCTCATGGACGGATATTACCGTTTGAGTGATTCCGACAGATGTTACCATTTACGGGTTAAGCGCTAAAAGCTTCTAATACCCCTGATCTCTCGGAATGTTTCGTTAAATATGCTAGAAGAGGAACAAGGAAAAGATCTTTCAATGTATTCTACAGCTCTTCGATACATTTCCGTTAGTTAAGTGGTCTTCCCGGTCTTTACTCGATTGTCGTAACATCTTCACGTTTCTATTTCGAAATCCACTTCCCGCTCAGTTGACCTCGGATTCTTTAATTTGTCCCCACTCGCACGCACTGATCAATCATACAAATAACATCCTATGATTACCCATCTCTGGCACTTCGCTCGGTCAATTATGCTGTACATCCACAACGTTTGTCCACTAACGTCAATTCTGTGCCACCCGCACTAGGAATCACGCCGCCAATCTTTTTTAACACAATGCATTTTTAGAAATGTCGTTCAAAAACGTGACTGTAGGGGTGTCGAAACAGAGTAACATAACTTGATCGAAAACAAATCACAAAAGGGGAAATAAAATAAAACTGAGAACATACACGACGTCAAAGCTTATATATATATATATATATATATATATATATATATTATATATATATATATATATATATATATATATATATATATATATATATATATATATATATATATATATACGCCAGGCTTGGTGTTCTTTGGTTAAGCACTTTTATTCAAACTTAATTCATTTATTATTCAATTCTTCTGTTAATAATGGATTGTACGGTGTCTGAGTGTGTTTATTTAATAGATCATACTCATCAGAAACAATCCATTGGTTTTTAGACAGTATTGACACCGCTGATGAAGAAATGCTGTCAAAAACCTTATTCATACTTTTCTTTACATGTTGGATGTTCCTGGCTTCAAGTAGCTTTAGAGCTATTACTGGTTTTCTCTTTCATCTTATTCTTATTTATATATATATATCAATATATATATATATCATGAAGATAAAGAAGGAGCTTAAGCTTCAATGGGGTATTCTTCAAAAAATGGACCAATTATGGTCGCTCACCGGCAGATGGCGCGACATGTCAACAAAGGGCGGATTTTTCATTGCGTTGTATGGCCGTGCGATTTTTAAATGATTTTAAAAAAATTTATATATATATATATATATATATATATATATATATATATATTGGTCCTAATAACCGGCTGGTCCGATTAAACGAACATGCCGTATGTTACAAGACTGCATTCGGTCCTAATAAGTGGGTGGGTTGATTAACCGGTGGTCCAGTTAACCGGCATCGACTGTATTTCCAATTTCGTTATGATATACAGTTGCTTAATGTAATCTGAATCAACTAATGGTTCTATATGCTCTCATAGGTAACTCTAAGACTGTTCCACCTGAACTACTGAGCCCTGTACGTCAATGGTTCTTCAAAAATAAAAGGCTTGAAGATAATATGAAAAAATCTGATCAAGTAAGTGTGGAAATAAAATTTCCTACGAACAACCTACATATTTGATGGTTCATCTCGACAGGTCTTTAAGATGTTTTGGAGGGAACGTGATAATCGGCTTAAAGGCAGTGATGAAGCTCGTGTAATAAGACATAAACGTCATCAATATATATTCCAATTTTATTTTTAAAAAAAAGTCTTCTCGTGGGTATCTGCAAAATAGTTGTCCTCGATATTTCAATTAACAAGAATGTTTGTTAACTATAAATTTTGATCCATCATTTTCCAAGTTACTAGCTTCAAATAATTTCTATGGCAGTAAACAAAATTTTTAGCGAAAATATTTAGTATTACAACATTTTTTTCACGAATTTGTTAAAAAAGTATTTGCGATACTTCTCACAATGTCCTGCTTTTGAAAAAAAAAACTGCTAAAACCCCTAAAAAACTACGTTCCCCGCACTTGCAACTATTTGTTAATGTCTTTTTAAAAATTCTTAAAATATAGACTATATTGGAAGAACTTAGAAAATATCATCTTATATTTTAAAGTTATTAATGGAAAATTATGAAGACAAATTTTTGTGATCAATTCTTTAACAAAATACTTTAACTTAAAGTTTATATAATTATTTTTTTACACCGAAACTACCATAAAGTACCTTAAAAGGGAATATATTCTTAAAGATATTTAAAATCAATTCACTAAATATCAAATTAGAACTTTCATACGATGTTTTATTATCAGAAATTTAAAAAAAAATTTTTCACTACATTTCAGAAATGATCATTTTCCGCTAGCGTGCAAGAGAGGTCACCAAGCGAAAAGTTGCCAAAAACTCGGAAAAACTGCTGGAACAAAATAGACCAACACGAAAGAAGAAAAAAATCGATAAGAAAATAAATCTTGCATTCATCATTGATTCTGCAATTTAGCTTTCGGCGTGTAGATGGCAGCACAAGACAGTTAGCTAATCACAATCAATGAAATTTTGTCATAGTTCTGAACGTCCTTGACCCAGGAATATTAGAACGTACCCTAGATTTTGGAGCTGATCTGTAAAAGGGATGGTCTAAATAAATAATAGTTTTGAAAAGAAAAAAAAGATGACTGTACTATTTTACTTTTCTTTTGGTTGAACTCGTTTTGTGATAATTGATTTTGCTGTATGTTAGTAACATTCATCGGTATTTTTGTAAGTTATCTAGTGTCCTATTTAAAATAAAATTTATAAAAATCTTAAATGAGCTAAACACTAAAAGGGAGAAAAATTTTGTAAAATATATATATAAATATTAAAAATAATGAGACATTTCCTAAATAAATCTTTAAAGAAACTGCTTTTAGATTCCTTAAATTCTTTTTTTTTTTTAAAAAAAAAGCAAAGTTGCTAGAATTTCCAATAAATGTGCGCTCAGTAACTATTTTTCATAGCGGAGACACATTCAGACATGCTGTAGACCAATACTACAATAAAACGTTGAAAAATATTTGAATAAACTAAACATAGGTGGATAATTTATTCTATGGCTTACTTTTAGCCATATTAACATATTAATTTTAGCCATATTAAAGTGTTGAATATCAGATGTATCTCAAAAGAATTGTTATTTACTCGCGTTCAGAACCCTTTGCTAAATCACTTTCTCGCTGAAATAATTAAACTACATTAATTCACGGGCTCAAAACGTTTTACAATATACACTCTTAGACAAAAACAAAACAAAACGAAACAAACAAACAAAAAACGACGCACCAAGAAGGAGTTATCCGAATGGGACGAAAATCGGTAGATGTTATGTACTGATGTACATGTACAGAAAAACAAATGATTACAATTCGAGAAAAATTGGATGATTTATTCAAGAGAAAACACTTCACAAAGTGAAAAAAATCAATAACGCGTTGGTTCACCTCTGGTCCTTCTGCAAGCAGTTATTCGGCTTGGCATTGATTGATAGAGGTGGCGGATGTCCTCCTGCAGGATATCGTGCCAAATTCTGTCCAGTTGGCGCGTTAGATCGACAAACTCCCGAGCTGGTTGGATGGCCCTGCTCATAATGCTCCAAACGTGCTCAATGGGGGAGAGATCCGGCGACCATGCTGGCCATGGTAGCGTTGGGCAAGCACGAAGACAAGCAGTAGAAACTCTCGCCGTGTGCGGGTGGGAATAATCTTCCTGAACTGTAAGCCCAGGATGGCAACACAATGGGGCGTAGAATATCGTCGACGTACCACTGTGCTGTAAGGGTGCCGCGGATGACAACCAAATGGGTCCTGCTATGAAATGAAATGGCACCCTAGATCATCACACCTGGTTGTCAGCCCGTATGGCGGAAGACAGGTTAGTATCCCACCGCTGTCCGGGGCGTCTCCAGACACGTATTCGCTGGTCGATCGGGGCTCAATTCGAAGCGGGACTCATCACTGAAGACAATTCTACTCCAATCAGTGACATTCCAGGTCGAATGTGCCCGACACCACTGCAAACGAGCTTGTCGGTGTACAGAGGTCAATGGCAGTCGGCGCAAGGAGGGACGCCGTGAACTCAGCCCCTTTTTCTGAGCCGCCTATGAATGGTCCTTGCGGTCACTGAAGCACCAGTTACACGTACGATAGATGATAATCATGAATCTAGGGCTTTGAATGCCCTGAAGCTCTGACTATTGCTGGGTTCTGTCGTTTCTCTAGGCCGACCGTTCCCTCCTTGACGCTGTGTTCGGCCATGGTTCAACCATTCCTTCCAACATCCCCTAATAGTAGCATCACTCCTATCCAAATGTCGAGAGAATCGCTGATTAGACCTACCGGCTTCTTTGAGCCCAACTACACGTCCTCTCTCAAATACTGACATCTGCGCATATTGTTCGCGCACCTGTATGCGAAGCATAGTTATTGTCTACCTCAGTACACGGAATGAAATTCGCAAAAAAATTATGACCTGAAATCGAAATTTCTCCTCTTTAATATCCTACCATTTGCGCAGTTAAGATGCGCTGCAGCGTCACATGCTCATTCATTGGCTGCTGAACTTTAAAATTTTGCACTTTCCGTCGAAACCTATATTCATATCAATTTGTGTCCAATTTCCATTACCCCTTCTTGGTGCATCTTTTATTTTATTTTATTTTATTTTATTTATTTTTTTTTGGTCTAAGAGTGTATATTCAGGATACTCCTGCTCAATACTGCTGGCATAACCACAGTCAGCCGCACACGATTTCAAAAACAGCTTAGATACAGTTCTGGTTTACTTTTTAAGTTTTTTGAAGTGGTATAAGGATTTGGGTCGCAGTTCATGGAGTAGATCAGGGGTACTCAAACTGCAGCCCACCATGCTTTTATGTGCGACCCGAAACACACGCATTTTCAGGCAGGTGAATTTATAAACATTTTAGGAATTTGGGCCTGAAAAATTCAAAACTGTACAAACATGTGCCACCTTCTGCTCAAGTTGTTCGAATTAAAATGTATCTTTGTGAATTATCGAATTAAGAAAATGAAATATGGTTAGAACATATATAGAAATCGGCTTATTGATTTTTACATCGATGATGTATTGAGCGAAGCATGTAGCAAGTATACACCTGATTTGTCTAAAATACTTTCAACTGGGGCAACTTAGGTCTTTCCGGGTAACTTTGGCCCAACATTGGTTGGTCCAAATGAGTAAGCCATTGGTTAACCTTTCTTCGTTTTGGGGGTCAAAGTTACCCACAAAGGCCAAAGTTACCCCAGTTGACGGTAGTCAAAAGTTTGTCTCGACATCAAAAATCCCACTCTCTTTTAAATAAACGCTTGAATACATTTAGGTTCAGAATTTTTATTTTTAAATATTTATATTAAGTACAGTGTACTACTACAGTATATGGACAGTGTATAGTGCAGTGTACTACGCTGCGGCCGGCGTAACATAGTAAACATGTGCACGTGGCCCGAAGAACAAAAGCTTGAGTACTGCTGGAGTAGATAGAGTAAGTAATGGTACTCAACGATTTATATTCATTACAGGAGTCATTGAGGGCTCTCGATTGTTTATTCATCCCCATTGAGTTACATTCGCCACCTGTTTTCTTTTAATCGCTGCATCAACACAGTGGCGAATTTTAAATTTCGAGGCCTTAGGCAAATTTCTTTTGCTTCTTTCCTACCTCCGAGTCATCTGAAGATATAAATATTTACCATCTGTTTGGTGACCCATTATTATGTACGTTTATCGTTTACCTGAAAACATTTGTTCTTGAATTGTTATGCTAGATTTTTGTTTTATTTTAAAGCAATATAAATATAGATTTAGAATTTGATAAAAAACTTAACAGTTTTTTTTTAATATAAAATAAGATTGTTTTTGCAATTGTTTCATTCATGGGCTTGCGCCTGGTTGGCCTAATCCTAAATCCGCCACTGTATCAATAGAATCATAACATGGACCAGACATGACTGTGCATGACTTGAGGACGACTTTCAGAATTGCGCTGATTCTTTGATACATCACGAAATATATCTTTCTTTCTCAAACTAGAATTACTATATTCAATTTCGGGAGAATGATAACTATGGATTGGCCGAATTATTTCCCCCCACTTTGGCTTCAAATTCGGCCACGCGAATTTGTCCGTCATTTTCGACTTGACAAAAAGATGACATTCGATACGTTTACGATTATCATTTTCCATTAATAACTCTCCTTCCTATTGACTTCTTTTGTCACTTATATGACAAAGACATGGAATTATTTTTTCGTGCAGACCAGATATAGAGAATCTATACTCACTTCTACCCAGACTTGGGTGTATATAATTTGAAGTGGCACTCTATTTGAATTTTATACAAACGCAGTTTATACATGAAACAATGTTTATTGAATTCGTTGCACATATAATTGGCTTTTACAGCAATAAGCATACGTACTACTTGTACGGAATGTATAAACACAGCTTTCAAGAACAATATATTTTTATACTCACGAACAGTAAGTCAAACCAGCAGTACTGCCATGTAAACTTCTGGCCCGCTAAGCACTAGCGCAGGATAACACCTTTTCAACCTTAACAACCTCCCCCTTCTTCTTAATGACGCTGCGTGGTATTTATACTAAGAGCGTATGCCGAAATTAGCATATCTGAAGCAGCTTCTTTAATTCATTAATTCAAAAGTTCGATTCTTGTGAATCGAATCTTGTGTATACCTTACACTGGCCTCCCTCGAAAAAAAATTTAGATAACTGAGGTCTGAACGGCTTCAGTTAACTAATTGAAAACGCGTGCTGGTCTGACTTTTTGCATAATGGGTGGCAAAGCCAAAAAACCTTCCACACGTTGTGTGGGGGAAAAACGCCACTACCATTTTACAAAACTAACCCCGAAGGGTCCAGGTGACACCATCACACAGTGGATTTGCAGAGTTGCGGATACTGGGCTGGCCAACTGCGCCCTAAAAAACTTATTTTAGTTAAAATTGTCAACACAATTGCACAGCATGACATTTCTTGACTGTTTGTATCTGTTCTCCCCCAATTTATAATGCACATGTGTCATGATTTGTGAAGTTAGTACATTAGTGGTTAATTGGTATATTGTGCAGTATGTATTTTTTTCCTAGTCACTACATGTCCCCTTCAAAAATTTATAAAACAACAGTATGCCGTATTTTTTTTTTGTGGCTCACCCCTTCCCCTCAAAATGTTTACACAGTATATACACTGGGGAATTTCAAACCAATTTGGTTCGGTTTTATTAAAGGGTGGGAGTTAGAATAAGAGAATTGATACAAGACTTCTTCCTCATGAATGCAGCAACTTCCTTGCACCAGTCTGTCCAATCCGTGGAACCTCTCTTGATGGTCGCAGTCCTAGTAAAGGGGTTCGTTGACCGTGTGGTCATCCTTCGTGCAGCAGGTCGTTGGTCCTGAGGCGCTGGTCCGGCTTGACGATGGACAGGAAGTCTCTTGGGAGGAGGCCAACCTTGCTGGGCGGCAGAAATCTTCCGTTTCCTGTACTTATGCAAAGGAACTTTAAAATTGTCATTCTTCCTTTTGATAACCTTGTGTACCTTATCAGCGACGCATTCATCCTTTGATGGAGTTTTTGTAGTGCACACTTTACCTTTCTTCGTACTTTTGCTTGTATCGGTATTAAATTTTAATGCAGATTCTATTTTTTCAACAACCTGACTCTGCTTTTCGTATTTGTGCTTATACGACTTCTTGTTTACCGCCTTAATTACTACAGTATTAGCAGTTTTAATGCTGGAACCTGAAGGCGCTTTTTCACGTTTTTTATCCCCCTTAACTTTAGTTTTATCCTCTTTTGACGAAAAAGTCTCTTTGAAACTTGCGACATCAGAATCGTTATCATTTATATTCGTTAACACTGCTTCAGTTTTAGGAAGATGAAGCTTTTCGTACTGGTGCGTTTTAACGCAAACTACGTCTATAACTTCCGAAGCATCAGCTAAACTACTTACAGTATAACTCTGTGTCAACTTTTCATCCTGATTCTCAGTCTGGTTTTCATGTACTTCATTTAAAACCATATTATCAACCTGGCCTACACAATCCCCATTCGGCTGGGAACTTGAAATAATATCATCATTACCTAGCGAGTTCCTACTATCGTTTAAAGAATTTTTATTGTCGTCAACTAATAAGTATTCACTAACTTCCGTAACGCATACTTCGTCATCTACTAAATTTCCTTCATTAACAGATGTGTGAATATCATCTAAAATATCAGGTATAGCATCAATAATATCAGGTATAGCATTAATAGAAGTGTCAGATGATTTATTTTCTAAACCACTAGCATTAGTATCGGCACTATTTTCAGAAATTTGTACTGGAATTACCTCATCATTCCAGCTAGACTCACTTTCTTTATAAGCCACAAAAATACCCTGACTTTCACTATTATCAAAATAATGATTACTGCTCGGACAAAATAATACATTTGACCAAACAGTTTCAACAGGTTGAACCATATCATGTGAATCAACTTGCCAGTGCAAGTAAGGTGCTTGCATATTATTTTCTTTAAGTGCACTAATTTCATTATAACGCCGTGCGCTTCTATTATTTTGCCTGCGGTACTGCTTACGCTGCTGGTTTGAAACTCGCGAAAAATTTTGGCGCGGCTGTATAAAACTTCTCGTACCTGAATGACGGTGAGGGGTAGCGAAGAAATGCCTATTGTCATATTTAGGTAAAGCTTGAAGGAGGGTAACCTTGCTTGTAATTGTTTGATTATCTAAAAAATCTTGAACACTTGGCTTCAAACGTTGGATAACTATTTTTAAGATTATCGCTTCCGTCACCCCTTCTAAATATTCCTCACACTTGGAAATCTTTTCCGTAGCAAAATCTAACGCAGACTGACCTTCACGTTGCCTTAGCGAATAAATTTCCGCTTCAATTTCACTTTGATTAAAGGTCTTTGGAAAAACACTAAGAAACTGTTGCTTGAATGACAAATAGTCAAAAATCAGATTACTGCTTTGCATGCATGTGTACCACTGAAATGCACTACCTCTTAAAGCGGCTAGAGCAATTTTAAGTTTATCCCCCTCTGGGGTGCATTGTTGCTGAAAGTAATGCTCAATTTACTTTAGGAATTGGCTTGAGGGGCCGCCATTGAAGGTGGCTTCGAATGGCGCAATTTGCTGAACCATAATTACCCGAGGAAAATTTCCAGCAGGATTTTGTTCTACAACCCTCATTTTTAAATAGTATATAAGTACTTGCAACAATTTTATCAATTTAAGTACACAGTACACAGTTTTTAATTTCAATTATGTTGTTCGTTACAAATGTAACGCTAACTACCAGGGTATATATATTTTCGGGCGCCAGTATAGAGAATCTATACTCACTTCTACCCAGACTTGGGTGTATATAATTTGAAGTGGCACTCTATTTGAATTTTATACAACCGCAGTTTATACATGAAACAATGTTTATTGAATTCGTTGCACATATAATTGGCTTTTACAGCAATAAGCATACGTACTACTTGTACGGAATGTATAAACACAGCTTTCAAGAACAATATATTTTTATACTCACGAACAGTAAGTCAAACCAGCAGTATTGCCATGTAAACTTCTGGCCCGCTAAGCACTAGCGCAGGATAACACCTTTTCAACCTTAACAACCTCCCCCTTCTTCTTAATGACGCTGCGTGGTATTTATACTAAGAGCGTATGCCGAAATTAGCATATCTGAAGCAGCTTCTTTAATTCATTAATTCAAAAGTTCGATTCTTGTGAATCGAATCTTGTGTATACCTTACACAGATTACTGGGTAGCAGTTTTTTTTGGACATCACAGTGATAAATTTTCGATCTCCATTAAATATTTTAACCAGAAGTCAATGTTTATTTTCAGGATTTCTATTTTAAGTAGGCTTAATTGTATCAATTTTTGAACAAGCATCTAGTTATTAAATCATTAAAATGGGCAATGAGGACGTGTTTGTGTGGTATATCATTTACATCGTTTTGATAAATAAGGAGAATTTATCAAGGTTTTATACACACACCCCAAATCCTGCTGCTATCTACTTGTTGTTGTTTCTAATGCTCCCTGGTACAAGGTTCAATTCACCAGGTCCTAACAGGCTATTGGGCTGTAAGAGACGGCCCCTGTTTTGAATTAGCACCACAAAGGTTGGTGTCCGACTTGGCTAAATGACCGGTCCAGAAATTTTGAACCGAGTCAAGTGACGAGACCGGAACACTTGACCCCGCAAATCCAGAGGTAAATTTGAGAACTTGGAGGACATTGTAGCCACGCCCTATTTTACGTGCCCCGGCAACCATTAGTGAACACGACGGTGTATTTGCAGCGACGAGCATCGAACCAGAGACTGGCCCGTTGCTCTTGCCAACTAGGCCACAACAATGGTTATAGTAACACGAAATATAAATGTAACGTAGCATGTTATCATTACTATTTATAACATTGTCTTACCATTTATCATTTCAGAACGTCCGACTTCATGTACTCGGCAATGTTTTATAAAAACGAATAATTCGTAAGTTAAAAATATTAGATTTATTCATTTTTAGAAACTTAATTTTCTAATGTATTCTACTTTTAAAAAAAGTTTTCTAAAGTGTTCTCATTTCTTTGAAAGTTTTAAATCATAAGTATGTTCCCATGAATGGAATAAGTTTCAAATTTCATTAAATACAGGGTGTTAGGGCTAAAGGTATCAAAAGTCATGACTTATTTTTATTGAACTACCCATTAGAATTTAAAAAAATTATTTAAATAGAGAGAACTTCTCACCAATTTTTAATATCAATCACAGACTTCGATCAAAGTATCATAGATTTGAATGTGTGCACCTTTAGTATCACAGCAAACGTCTAAATGGTAATCCAGTTCTCTCCAAGTGTTTCGTAGCATATCAGGAGTTATTACACGAATTGTTTGAATGATACGCTTCTTCAGCTCCTCCACAGTTTCAATTTTTTGCTTATACACAACGGATTTAATGAATCTCCAAGCAAAAATGTCTAATAACGCCTGATATGCTACGAAACACTTGGAGAGGACTGGATTACCATTTAGACGTTAGTCGTGCTACAAAAGGTGAACACATCGAAATCTATGATACTATGATAGAAATCTATGATTGATATTAAAAGTTGGTGAGATATTCTTTCAATGTAATTTTTTTTTAATAATTCTAATGGGTAGTTCCGTAAAAATTAGTCATGACTTTTAGTTACTTTTAGCCCGGGCACCCTGTATATAACTATACAGATCACAAAAATTTATTCTCGGAATATTATTTTTTTAAGTATTTTTCTATTGTTTGTAATTTTTAATTCCCTATAAATAATGACTCATGTATAGATATGAATTATTTAAATTTTTATTATTACCTATGACTTTATGTATCGTTATATTAACTTCATATTTTGTCTGTTATAAAAATGATAGTATAATTGTTTTTTCTCTTTTTATTTAGCTATAAAACGAAATTCTTCTTACTTTACTATCATACCCTATCGAAGTTGTGCAGCAACTACTGGACAAATAGAACATAAATTCCATTCCTAAGAAAAGAAACGGTTGCTTATCTCTTTACTTAATCTAGTATGGTACATTCTTATGTTCGCTTTTGACTAAAACAGAATTTACAAGTCAATATCAGTAAGAAGTTACTTGTAACCATATGAAAATAATTTATTTTGAATGATATCGTTGTTTTGAAGTTCTCTAAATTTGAGTTTCACAATGCTTTTATATTATTAAATCTTTTCTTAAACAGGAAATAACTGTTTTATGAAAAAAGTTCCATAAGTATACCGAAGGAATGACCTATGGCTTATTTATTTATTTATTTATTTATTTTAAACGCAATCTTTTAGTTGCTTTAAATTTTTTGCTTAAAATATTTATTCACTACTGTTTTTGTAACCAATTGAACATAAAAATGACTATTTCTATTGTTGTTGCTTAATGTATGTTTAGTGAAATTTTAAGCTGTCAGGGGTTTTAAAATATATGCAAGGTCGAGTCACATTATTATGACCACCCTCTACTTTTGACGCTAGTCAGGTGCAGCCACTGATATAACGCACGTTTTCCAAGTCAGCAAGGTGGGTGTATAATTTGGGATGTAGGCACTATGTAAACATATCAGTCGTTGCTCTCATAGGTAAAACGCTCGAATAATGAGACGTTGGGAAGGAGATGATCATCGGCTATCGCGCTCACGGAGACAGTATTTCTAAAACAGCGCACTTTGTAACCTGTTAGCATGCTGCTGTAGTTAATGTGTGCAGTGATTGGACAAACGGCATCTTTGTGAATAAACGGCGTAGAAACAGTGGAGCCCCACGTGCTATTGATGTGAGAGGGGAAAGGTGGCTGCAAAGGTGGGTGAAAGCTATCCGGCATGCTATAATTAAGCAACTTACTGTACAAATGAACCATAGGGCTAACTGACTTGGTCATATAACAAAAGTACAACGAACCGTTGCGAATGGGGCTCCGAAGCAGACGGCTGGCAACTGCATCCATGCTGACGAAGGTTTATCTGCGGAAACGGCTTCAAATTTCACAATACTACCACAATTGGACTCATTTGATTAGCAAAGGGTTGCCTTCTCCGACGTGTCACGTATTATACTGGATCGAGACATGTCAAGCGACACATCTTCGTGAACTAACACCCTGCAACCTTTAAAGAACACAAGCGAGTGCCGGCAGCAGTATGGTCTGGATAATATTTTCTTGACATTGTCTGGGTTCCCTTATACCTCTGGAAGCCACTATTAACCGATTTGGTTATTTATCCATCCTTACAGATCAAGTACAACCCTACATGTTGACTGTCTTCCTTGCGGTGAACGGGATGTTCCAGCAGAACAAAATCGCTTGTCCGGGAGTAGTTGGAGGAAAACAACGAAGACTTAACAGTACTTACTTGGCCACCTGATTCTCTAAACCCAACCGAACAGCTAGTACCACCTCAGTTGTTATGTTCGCCTTACGGATCCTCCACCAAACCCCTCTTCAGCAGCTGTCGGCCGCACTGTAATCTGCATAGCTTAAGATACCTGGTCACCTTTCGGAATCTTATTGAATCACTCCCACGCTATCTGGCTATACGGGATGCAACTGCAGTCATTCTGGATATAAGCAAGTGGTCATAATAATGTGAATCGACAGTGTAACATATCGAAAAGGATGGTTGTGTAATGCTACTTACGTATTTTAATTATTGTAATGTAGGCGATGTCAAAATTATGACTATCCTAGCTCAAGGCCAGTTTCTTCAATTGTTACACAAGTAATAATGAATGCAAACTGCATGTCTGTATCACTTTTCATAGCTTTTGTTCACAATTAAATAAAACAATTGATGAATTATCCTGAAATATAGTGTTAAGCTGAATTACGATCAGAAAATATGACCTATGTGTATTGTATGTATTAGTAAAAGTTTTGAAAAACAACATATCACGGAAGTATTTTTAAGTCTTCTTGATTCCTTTTTTTTAATTTTGAATGATAATATTAACGTTCAAAACTGGATAATAATTTCACGAGTATTCAAGTGTAGATTTGGTATCTGGAAATCCTCTTCTTGAACTAAATTTCTCCCTTTAAGATTTTGAGTGAAACAATTCTGGAATTAGAAAATCCTTAAATATTCAAATTAAATAACTTAAACTTAACCTCTAATCACGAACATAATTAAATTTTTAGTTATTTAATGTGAATATTCAAGGTTTTTCTAATTCCAGAATTGTTTCAACAGTTTTATGGCTATATTTCCTATCATTCTAGAAGTTGACTACCACTACTCATAATTGTTCTCTAGCATTTGTTAGTTTCTTATGTTTTGACAAATAATAATACATTCTTGATAACATCTTAATGAGAAAGGTCACGAGTGAGACATTGGTTTTTCCAGCGTTCCAACAAGCCACGAAATTACGTTTTACTCTGATTATGGAATCCTCATTATAAGGTAACCGAAAAGTATGCTTAAGCCATAATATTTTTATTGATTAAAGTCAAAATTTGGAAGGCATTTTAATTACTCCTAAATATCTATTACTCGAAAAGATCTCTACCCAGAAACCAGAAATTATAGTCTTGGCGCCGATCCAATATTAACCGTGAAAGCGGTGACGTCAGAATATCAAAATTTGAGCTACGGATCACGGAAACACGGAGATTTCTTGACGATCCCACTTTATACTCCGCCGTCTGGTGTTCCAGAGCCGCCAGGTTACTCAAATTTTCAAAATTTTTTAAATCCCGAGGAGATCGGGGCGTTATGTTCTCCGCCACCTTCGCAAAACTAGCGATCACGCCGTATGACGTCATACTACTGAGGACTTCATGAAAGTCCTTCCTAAAGCTTTTTTTTGTCCTAGAGAACTAGGCTCTGTCAAACCCATCCCAAAAAAGAACACGGGGGTGCAGGGTTCAAGTTGCTCCTGAAAGTGATGACGCCACCGAACCGCAACTCGAGTTTATCGTTTTTTCGGCACCTTACTGGCAACAAGTAGAACTAGAGACTCCATTAACCTTTTCCTTACGGTTGGGATACATACTGTCCCAAGAAAATACCTTAGAAAAACAGGGGCTTGGGATAAGTGTCGTCCCAAAGTTTTGCTTCACCTTTTTTTCTTAAAAACCGCGGCGGAGGGAGGATATTGGTTCATTGAGGGTCATATAATATATTGCCGAGGGTTGATCGTTTCCGGAGGAAAAATTGAATCGTTTACTATAAAAAATTGGAAAAAAAGAAATATCCGCTGCTAATTGAGGAAAGTTTCGAACCCTAGGTGTGCTGAATATTATTCGCCACGGTTTGTTTTAATATTTGTGAAATTAGGCAGTTTTTTTTTGTTTGTAATTTATGAACTTAGGTCCCTCCCCCCTGTTTTTTAAGTGAAAATATTTTTTAACGACCCGAGCCCAGATACTTCCCAGAACCTAAAATCACAGAATTGATGCAAAATTGAAATGATGAAATATTTACATATTTCAGCTCGGACTGTGAATGTGAAAATGAAAATGAAAATTCCATTCCTGTTTCTCTATTAGATATAAGAGATAATGGGTTTCTAGGATCAAGTTCCAGTTCAAAACATTGAGTAAAGGCTTATCTAAACTATTTGAAGAAAGGACGATATTATTTGGTATTCCCCTCCCCCTCCCAATCACAAAGAACCCATAGTAAAACAAAGCTTCTCTGTAACGATTGGAATTCTACAAGCCAATAATTTGGGAATAATTTGGATGTGCAAAGTCTTAAAGTACATGAAATATTCTTAAGAAAATCTGCTGCGTATTTTAGTAGCACAAACGAATATTTACGTTTGAACAACAAGAAAAAATTACGCATGCATATTCTAAAAGATTTCATTCAGCGTAATGGATCGAAACTAACTAAGCGGAAATTTATAAATTTTTCTCTATTACTTATGTGGGAAATTGTTATGCTAGATGGCGCTGCCACTCTATAGTTTTGTAACCCCACTCGGACATTCAGATGCGACGCAGATTCGAAGCGAACGCGGTAGCAAGGATTAGCACCGCACTGTACTGTACTCAAAGGCATGCGTGTAAATAATATGTATAATAAAGGCGTATTATGTGCGAACCCGTGATCAGAAGTAATTGTGTACTTAAGGTGAAGTATTAACAAGAAGAAAGAACCAAGAAAACACTGAACCACCAGCATCCCCCATATAATTTGGAGCATCGGACGGTAAGCTGTTAATATCACCTTTCTTTTGGATACACAGATTAGATACCCATTAGAGGTAAAAATTTTGATTGAAGATCATCGGGTAAGTGAATTTATTTCTGTTTTCTGAAATTTGTAGAAGAATAAAGATGAGTACAGAAGATTCGCTAAAACGTAACAAAACGAAAAGGGGAACAATTAGAAGTTTAATTACTAAATTAATTAAGAAAATTGATGATGAAATAAATAAACAAGATTCAAACCCAGAAGTTGTTCAAGATTCCCTCGATGTTCTTTTAGAACACAAAACTGCATTAACTGGTTTGGATGAGATCATTGAAAACCAAACTGAAACTAAAGATTTACAATCGGAAATAGAATATTCGGTTGAATATAATCAGTCAATTGTGCTCTGTAGATCGCGTGCAAATAGGTACCTGAGTAAATTAAATAAAGATTCGATTTCAAATCAATGTAATACAGATCTAAATCGATCTAGTACAGAAACAATAGGCGATACAAAATTGAAAACTAATACGAAATTACCTCGTATATCCCTAAATAATTTTACAGGCGACATATGTAAATTTCAAGAGTTTTGGCCTCAATATAAAGTCGCAATTCACGAAAACGAAACACTTCAGGATATAGAAAAATTTAACTATCTTAAAACGTTGCTTAGCGATTCAGCAGCTACCGCCATAAGTGGTCTGCCCTTAACTGCTGAAAACTATAAAACGGCGGTCGATATTTTAACTTCTCGTTATGGGAAAAGAGACGTTTTAATTGCGTCACATACCAACCGTCTTCTAAATTTAGAGCCTGTGCGGAGATCAAACGATGTAACTGCATTAAGAAAATTATACGATGAAATATCTGTACAAATACGAAGTCTTGAATCCCTAGAAATTAAGTCTGACTCGTACAATTTGTTTATTGTTGCCTATATTGTACAAATGTATTCCAAATGATCTTGTCTTGCAATTCCATAGGGAGCAAAGTGATAAAAAAGAAACAAATGTAACCGACTTACTAAATTACCTTAAAAAGGAAACAGAAGCGCGCGAAAAATCTCTAAATGTAACAACTTGTAACTTCGAAAGCACAAAGCCTTTTGAAAATAGAACTAAACAAAACTTTCCGACGAAATATTCTTATCAGGTAAAAAATAAGACCCCATCTGCATTTACTTTAAATACTGTAACAGTAAATCATTGTGCATTTTGTAGCGAAAAACATGAATCTGAAAATTGTAACTTAAATTTAGAGCAGAGGAAGGATTCCTTACGTAAGCAAGCGAAATGTTTCAAATGCTATAAACCATTCCATCGTGCAAACCAGTGCCGTTCGACCCATATTCAATGTACTAATTGCCTGTCAAAGAGGCACCAAAAATCCTTATGCGAGAAAAATATGCAGACAAGACATCCAGTTAAACCTTCCACGAGCGAGAAACAAGTGATAGTTTCGTCTCTGATTCATCAACCACATAATAAAAACAAGTGCGAAACCGGCGACTCTTATGTTTACTTTCAAACGATACGTTGTAAGCTTGTCGGCAGAAACGAAATTGTTAATGTTCGTTTATTATTCGATTCCGCCGCTCAACGAAGCTTCATAAACAAAACTGTTTCACGTAAATTGGAATTGGAGGTGACAGGTCATGAGTCACTCAGAATTCACACTTTTGCAGGCGGTCCAAACCCACCAGTGAGCTCTCAAAATCGAGTACGTGTGTTATTGAAAGATACGAATTCGGATTATATGTTTAGTCTAGAAGCTTTAGAATCAGAAAGCATTTGTCCGGATATAATAGGAGTGCCTAACCTTGAATTGCGCGCTGAAATTAAAAAATTGGGGATTGATTTGTCAGATGTTTCTGATGAATTAAACGAAGAAGGAAATAAAATAGACTTATTAGTAGGTAGTGATTATTATTGGTCAATTATGACAGGAAAAATTAAACGTCTTTCACCAACTGTTGTTTTGAACGAAACAAAATTTGGATGGACACTTCACGGAAGATTTTCTAATGAAATTAATTCGAGTAATTTAGTGGGAGCAATGTATGTTTCTATTTGGGAGGAAAATAACGATGATGATAAAGCATCGATTGAACTTAAAAGGTTTTGGGAACTTGAATCATTAGGAATTAGGGATGAACCTATAGACACAAAAGCATGCGATAAACAAACCTTAGAAGAATTTAAAAGAAATATTAAATTTGAGAATGATAGATATGAAGTCAAGTTACCTATGAGATTCGGTGCAATTGATCTTCCAAATAATTATGATCTTGCAAAAAAGAGATTTGAATTTTTAGTTAAAAGATTTCGAAATAACCCTACTTTATTTAAAGAGTACAAAGCTGTCATTGAAGATTATCTGTCATCAGGAATAGTAGAGATAGTTGAACCCCAGGATGTAAACTCAACTAATGGCAATTTAACCTACTATTTACCCCATCACCCGGTAATTCGAAAAGATAAACAAACTACGAAACTGCGCATTGTTTTTGATGCTTCGGCACATTCTCCTTCTCAGTTATCTCTAAATGACGTACTTCTTCCAGGTCCAAATTTAAATTCAGATTTATTTGATTTAATTTTACAATTCAGGAGTAATAACATCGCAGTAGTGGCAGATATAGAAAAGGCATTTCTACAAATAAGCCTTGCAGAAAGTGATAGAGATTTGACCCGATTTTTGTGGATTGATCAACTTCCACAAAATGCAGATTCTCCGTTGGAATTTGTAATAATGAAAATGACGCGTGTATTATTTGGTGTGACATCTAGTCCGTTTCTGTTAGGAGCTGTAATTAAACACCATGTAAAAGAGTTCGAAAGTCAATATCCCGAAACTTGCTCTGTAATCAATAATTCAATGTATGTAGATGATTTGTTGTTAGGTGCATCTACAGTGGAAGAGGCATTAAAGCTATCAAAAGAGTCATTCGACATTTTTCTAAAAGCTAACATGTCCCTACGCAAATGGCAAAGTAATTCTCCTCTTTTAAAGGAATATTTACGAACATCAAATGTGGATGTATGTCCCGACACATCACTTAGTGCAACCCCATTTAAAATTTTGGGATTAATATGGGATACCAATAAAGATATTTTCAGATTAGATAATCACAATCTTTCGGAATTTGTTAATTGTCAGGAAAAAACTAAAAGAACCGTAATTCGTGCGGCTGGGAGAATTTTTGATCCAGTTGGATTCCTAACTCCGTTTACAGTCATTATAAAAATTATTTTCCAGTCATTGTGGGAACAGGGTATCGATTGGGACCAAAAATTGCCAGAAAGACTAGAGAACAAATGGGATAGCTGGTGTGCACAACTTCCACACCTTAGTAAGATAGAAATACCCAGGTACTATTTCCGAGATTTACAGGGCACTTATGACAACGCAGAAATTCACTGTTTTAGTGATGCAAGCGAAAAGGCCTTTGGGGCTGTGATTTTTCTTAGATTCGAAAAGGATAACGATGTGAAGACAAGCTTTGTTACTTCAAAAGGCAGACTAGCTCCAATAAAACGTTTGTCATTACCAAGATTAGAACTTATGGGTGCCTTGATTGGCGCTAGGCTGATCAACCGCGTACTGTCAATCCTTAAGTTTAGTGTTAAAAAATAATATTTGTGGACAGATTCGAACATTGTTCTTCACTGGGTTAAGAGCTCCTCTAGTACATGGAAACCCTTCGTGAGTAACAGGATTGTTGAAATCCAAACTCTAACTAACCGAAAAGACTGGAGACATTGTCCTGGTCGTGATAATCCTGCTGATAGACTTACAAGAGGACTCAATCTTACGGACCTCGAAAATGATAAGTTATGGTGGTCTGGTCCTCCATGGCTGATTAAAGATATTGAATTTTGGCCCAGAGAAGCAAAAGAAGCAGAAGACGAATTTAAGCAGGAAGAAGCTAGAAAGATAATTTCTCAGAATTTTTGTACATCAGATTCTCAAGAACAATTTATAGAGATGGAACGTTTTAGTTCGTTACTGAAGATAACTAGAATAGTAGCATGGATAAAAAGGTTCATATTTAACTCAAGAAATTCGACTAAACGTGAAGGAACCTTATCAGCTAAAGAAATGAAAGAAGCCGAAGAGTTCATGATAAAAGAAGTGCAAATGAAAGTTTATAAAGAAGAAATTGATTCCTTAAAAGATAATGATCACGTTAAGAAAAATTCAAAAATTTACAGTTTATACCCATATTTAGATGACAATAATTTACTACGAATAGGAAGTAGACTCAATCAAGGTAATTTTAGCCCGAGTGTGATAAATCCAATTCTATTACCTAGAAATGAAAGATTCACAGAATTGTTGGTTATGCGAGAACATCAAAAAATGATGCATAGCGGAGTTACATTGACCCTAACAAAAATAAGAAAACGATTTTGGATTCCGCAAGGACGACAATTTGTCAGAAAAACCATCGGAAAATGTCTACTTTGTAAGAAATATAATGCGAAACCATCCAACCAATTAACAGGTCAACTCCCAAGGGACAGAATAACAGAATCGCCACCATTCAGCGTAATCGGGTTAGATTTTGCAGGACCGATTTTCATAAGAAGAGATAAAAACGATACCTCAAAATCGTACATCGTATTATTCACCTGCGCCACAACCAGAGCTGTCCATTTAGAACTGTCAACAGACATGACCACAAAATCCTTTCTTTTGGCATTTCGGCGATTTCTGTCAAGATGTGGTACTTGTATGGTAATATACTCAGATAATGCTAAAAGTTTCAAGGCTGCGGATAAAGAGCTTCAAAATTTTCATAAGATCATAAAAGAGCGCGAACTACAAGATTTCATTTCCAGCCAAGGTGTGAAATGGAAGTTCATCGTGGAACGTGCCCCATGGTGGGGAGGCTTCTACGAGCGAATGGTAAAATGTGTAAAAGACCCATTGCGGAAGATTTTGGGACGATCTCTCCTTTCATTTGAGGAAGTAACGACAATTTTAACGGAAATTGAAGCCGTTCTCAATATGCGACCTCTGACTTACACAACCAGTGAATTTGGAGAACCTGAGCCCCTCACACCTGCTCATTTCCTCCATTTCGGTAGACAGGACTTTAGTTATCCTCTCCATTTTGCTGAACTGGAAAATAAACTTTCCACTAAAGAGAATTTAATTCGAAGGAAGATTTATCAAACAAGATTATTGAAACAGCTGTGGACTAAATGGAAGGAACAATATTTATTCCATTTGAACTCTGCCCATCATTATAAAACTGCAGAAAAACACCGAAATCTCCAGGTCGGAGACATTGTACTGGTAGACGGGACTTCCAAATCTAAACTGTTATGGGATTTGGGAATAATTCTAGACATTATTCATGGTAGAGACAATCTTATTAGAGCATGTATGGTAAAAACTTCAAAGGGATTGTTCAGAAAACCAGTACAACTGTTGTATCCTTTTGAATTAGATTCTACTTGAATGATTAATTATGTAACTTTAAGTGTTTAAAGCTGATTTTATATGTTTTTTTTCTTTTTCTTTTTTGCATTGTTTAAATATTATTTCTCTGCATAAAATGTTTAATTTTAAAATTAATCTTTTTTATCTTATAAATAGTCAATTTACATGAAGTAGTTTACTTTTTACAATTTAAGTATGATATGCGATAATTTGAGTTTATTTCTTTGCAATTGATTTTCTCATATTGATATGTGGATTTAATTTTGATTTAATATTAAAATATATATATGTTTAATACAATTTCATTGAAACATTTGAATTTGAATATGTTTCTATTAGAATATTATTGTACTTGAATTTAGATATTGTTTATTTTGAAAAGTGTTAAATATTGATTGTAATAATTATGTATTCTTAAAGAGTCCAGGTGGGGAGTGTGTGGGAAATTGTTATGCTAGATGGCGCTGCCACTCTATAGTTTTGTAACCCCACTCGGACATCCAGATGCGACGCAGATTCGAAGCGAACGCGGTAGCAAGGATTAGCACCGCACTGTACTGTACTCAAAGGCATGCGTGTAAATAATATGTATAATAAAGGCGTATTATGTGCGAACCCGTGATCAGAAGTAATTGTGTACTTAAGGTGAAGTATTAACAAGAAGAAAGAACCAAGAAAACACTGAACCACCAGCATCCCCCATAACTTAATTGATTGCACATATTCAGAATAACATCCTCACAGTATTTATGAGAGAAGAGTAAAATTGGCTCACGATTCGTTCCAAACTTCATGATTAGGTTTTTATGATGCTAATTAGAGTAAATTTGAGCTTTCGCTGACATCGATAATTTTTCGATTTATGGCGAAATTTAAACATTTGTATAGAGGTCTATAGCGGAAATTTCGGGATGGTCTAACTCTGGTTCTTTCGCTCCGATAATAAAAAATGGATAAGTTAGCAAGAAGACATCACCATAATTTAGCATATAATGCAGTGAGAGGATCGGTGCTATAGAACAGGAGTAATGACCGAACTGCACCACTGGACATATCTCGGCGTTTCCAGCACTTTACTACAGTCAAAGCTATAACTCGAAAACTTGACTCGCAATTCTTTATAAATGTCACGATTAGGTTTTCATGATGCTAATCAGAAGAAATTTAAGGTTTCATTGAAATCGTTCTGCAATTTTCCGATTTATGGCAAAATTAAATTTTTTGCATAGAATTTAAATTTTTTGTATATTGAAATTTCGGGATGGTCTAAAACTGGTTCTATCACCCCGAGCATAAAAAAAATGGACAGGTTGGCAAGAAGACATCCATCATGTTTGAAAGAGCGTATTCGATAAACGGGCCGCTTAAGCTAAATGTTGAAAATAAATATCTCATACGGAGATTCTTTCTTGGATAAACCCTATTATCAGTTTTAAGTTAAATTCCAAAGTCAAGGACAACTTTATTGTTCATTGGGAAGGTGCGTTAATTTCTAAGAATAGAGTATTTTTTTTCTCCAATGCTTAGGCACTTTGTCGTATAGAAATTCTCCTGTTGTTATTCACCACAGATTAGATGACCATTTTATTATGGGAACACCATATAGGCGGACCAGCATTGCTCCCTATTAAGGGACGACACGATCGGATGTATATTTCGGCGCGAAGGGTTTCAATCTGAGTATCCTCAGCAACGAAAGCCAGCGCGCTTACACCAAGGCCACCTCGGGCCAAATAAGCAATCACTAATACTTATAAATTATACTGCGGTAATCTCGTTATGTGATTTTATTAAGTACATGCATAATGAAACATGTAGTTATGTACATGTATGTTACATTGAGAACAAGAAAAAATACAACTTTGAAAAGTAAATTTTATTATTAAAAATTCAGCATTTAGAACAATCTCAGATCTTCAAATTTACCAGTTATTAATTCAATTTTCATTCTTTTTACGCTGCTATTCAAATAAAAAATATTACTTTCTATTATTATTATGTAAATGACACACTATGAACACAAAAAATGAACACGTACAAAGTATCTATAATTCACAATATCAGTATCCAAACATGAGTTAAAAATATTACATACGTGTCATGAATAATATGCTTAGATAGGAGAGGATTTATTGTTACCGTATTGCCAATTAACGTAAATATATTCTGATTCTGTAATTAAGTTAGCATTTATTTAAATCTTTATTGCAATATTTTGTTGTATACTTTCAATAAAAGTTTGAGTTATTAACAAATAATGCTACATTTGTTCGAAATCACTCTGATAAGAATTTAATGTAAATCTCCTAAATATCTGTATATTGAATAAACTTTTATTGTATACTTTGAGTGGTTCCGAAAATACAGGGTGTCCGGGCTTAAAGTATCCAAAAGTTATGATTTATTTTTTATGGAATTACCCATTAGAGTTAAAAAATATTTAAATAGAAAGATCATCTCGCCAAGTTTTAATATCAATACGTTTCCATGTGTGCACCTTTTGTAGCACAGTAAACGTCTAAACGGTAATCCAGTTTTCTCCAAGTGTTTTGTAGCATATAAGGAGTTATTAGCGTATAAACAAAAAATGTTGTGTGTAAACAAAAAACTGAAACTGTGGATGAGTTGAAGAAGCGTATCATTAAAGTAATTTGTCCAATAACTTGGAGAGTCTAATAACTCGGTGTCTAATTACTTCGAGAGTAATTCGTCACTTGGAGAGAACTGAATTACCGTTTACACGTTTGCTGTGTTACAAAAGGTGCATACATCGAAATCCATTGTTATTAAAAATCTGTGAGATGTTCTTTCTATTCAAATATATTTTTTAAAATTCTAATGGGTAGTTCCGTAAAATTAAGCCATAACTTTTGGAAACTTTTAGCCAGGACACCCTGTATATTGCGTTGAATTTAAAAAATGAACTTTATATTTGCCATAACCATTTATGCATTTTATACATTTAGAAATAAATGAAATAAAAGAAAGTGACAGAAAAAATATATACAAGTATTTTATTTAGCCCTGTGATGCAAATATTTTTAGGATTCCTTAAGTAGATTCTAGCAATTATTGCTTGTTTTCAACAACTCGCGTATTTGATCTTCCTTCTGAAGTACTAGAGCTATCACGTCAGTCAAAATGACTGCTTTAACACTGATAAAAATATGGTATCTTAATTCGCGGTAGCTCTAGTGTTAACGTATCACAGATTTCTTTAAAAAGCCTTACATTATCACTGTATACATAGCTGCAATGATATCAAAGAAAAACACAAGTTATTCTCTCATAACCAACACGTAACTGACTGATGATTATATTTATAAAAAATATTACTGTAAAATGATGAGTTCCTTTAAAATATTCTCTCTTGACATCACTCCGATATAACTACAGTTCTCCATTCCAATATTTTTACAATCAGAGTAAAGAGCATTTATATAAAAAGGTTTTCTATACTGTAACTATACTATAACTCTTTCTATACTATAAAGACTCTGTTCTATACTATAACTCTTTAACACTAGAAAGACGGGAATTTTTTTCTTTCTAAAAAGACTGAACTCCGTCGTTTTGACGGTTAAAAATAAAATTGTGAATTTAAAATATTTAGTGATTTTTTAAAAAAGGGTTAAATCCTTTAAATTTTGAACTATTTTATACCAATATATAATAAATGAGTATATATTTAGCCATATATTTATGCAGGTAAGCTGAGCTGACAACCTGGTATGGTTTATACGTAAAAATATATGCATGGTTTGTGCAGTCCTCATTTTTCAACACCAATATTTCCGAAGAGCCAATATTTTTGTTATTTCCAAAAGGGAGAAGAGACGAAAAGTAACTAAGATTTTTCCGTTATTATTTTAAAAATTTCTGCCTGTTTTCTAAGTTGCTGTCAAATTGACGGCTTTCAGTCTTAGTAGTTATACAACACATTTTCTCCCCCTCTTTACTATCGAATATAATTTTGTAAATGTACGTGCATACTTCAAGTAGAATAAGAAAAAGTCATAAAGTTTCAGAAACCTGAGGACATAAATAAAGACATTTCTCAATAGTAGGTCCGAAACTGTCAAAATGACGGCAGCCGTCTTTCTAGTGTTAATTCTCATATACATGTGATTACGATGATGTAAGTGGTTACAGTCCCTGTTTCTCATATCCTTCAAACAAAAAAAAAATCAGCCCGAAAAACGAGCGTATAAAAGAGAGGGTAGTCTAATGGATAATGACATTGCAAAAAATTCCATGAATATAAAATGATGAGTACACTACACTTGGATTCAAACAAATAACACAGAACAAACAATGTATTTGTTCTTTCGGTAGAAAATTGCATCCGGCCCAAGTAAATGCATATGACACATTTCATGTCATATGCAATGTGTCATATGCATTTGACATTCTAATCCCTTTAATTGAGTTTTGAAAATTCTAATCACTTTAAAAACAAAATGAATCCATTACAGATGTACATAAATATGAAAACACGGTCATAAAAAATTTAATGCATGAGGGACGAGCATGAATATAAAAATACAATTAGTTATAAAAATATTTTTACGGTTATGAAAATTTAAAAATTTTAAAATATGCATTTACAGATATTACAAGCTCTAATGTAAATTAAAACGAGTCCCAGAGACCAAGTAATGTAGTCAAAGGTGAAAAATATCTGAAATACACAAAGGATATTTCCTTCAAGAATGTTTCTCTTGACACACCTGGGTTGTGTCATAAATACATAGGAACAGTGTATTAAAAAATCCCCAAAAAGGTTTTGTTCTTGAAATACTTTAGTCTAAGGAAGAATGCTTATTTCTTGTGCGTTTCTAATTTCTAAAACCTTTCTTTTTCTTTTTCTTTTTCTTTCTCTTTCGATTTCCCCACTGATTGTCTGTTGACGCTTTGAAGTTCTATAGGAGCCTAAAAATATACAAACATAGCCACATTACTTCACAATTCACATCCATTATTGATACTTAAATCATTGGTTCCGAACTGGTGGTACGCGCTATTGAACCTGAAATAGAATCTCTATTAAGATATAAGCATAAGCACCCGCAAGTTTCTCATTAAATCTCCTAATAAAGAAATTGTAGCATTGGTAAATTGTATTTGTCATTGCTATTAGTTAATAGCAATTACGTTTAAACGGCTTTTTCTAGTTATATGGATTTATTTTTTGTATTTTGTTTTATTTATTCATAAATACATTTTTTAAAGTTGTTCATATGTGTATAGAGTTTATTTGACCCCCCTCAAAATGTTATAACATAACCAGTGGTACGCCGCGACCCTATAAAGTAGTTGTACTCAAGTATAAAAAGGTTGGGAATCACTTACTTAACCCTTCAGTGGGAACATGATACTTTTCCCGCTTAGTGGGAACAACTGCTTTCCAGGCAGATATAGATGGAAAATCTTTTTCCCGGGTATTCCTAACTAGAAATTGAGAGGGTATTTGTGGTTTATTACATTTCATGGTAGCCACCATCCTCAAACCATTTCTCCTTAATTCCTGACCAGCTTCTATTGAGCAGAACCAATTATCACAGGTTATATATTACGGTTCGTTTTGTAGAGGCATTTAGTTAGTCAAACGAGTGATTGGGCTGGGATTTTTGATTTTTACTCTGATTAATCTAATTTCTACCTGAACCATTGAAGGCTGGCGTCACGAATCACCTTTACACTCTGACGACATGATGTTGACTGAAGCATGTGTAGACTCACAGTATCCAAGGTCGAAGCGTGGGGGGGGGGGGGCAGCGTTGAATTAAGAAACCATAGCTGCCTGAGAGGCAGATGTTCCCACCGAAGGGTTAAGGATAAAAATGGAATTTTTAAGAGGATATTTTCACTGAACTCGGATCTGCTGAGAGGCGGACTATAGCATTTCTCTGAATTAAGTAGTCCCTCGAAAGTTCCCCATAATCACATTTCTGTAATACCATGTATCACTGAAGGTTATTGGGATTCTTAGAATTGTGTTGTGTTGTTGCTGTGACTGATGCCTGACTGACAGTATATTGTCAGTTCAAGTCCATAACGGCTATTGGGCAAAGTGGTGCGGCTCCGGTTTTTAATAGCACCACAAGGGTCGGAGTCCAACTTGGTTAAAGGACCGGTCCCGTAATTTTGAACCGAGTCAAGTGACAAGACCGGGACATTTGACCCCGAACCTCCAGAAGTAAATTTGAGAACTTGGAGGACATTGCAGCCACGACAGATTTTTCGTGCACTATCCGCCATTAGTGTACACGGCAGTGGATTTGTCAGCGACCGGAATCGAACCAGAGACGTTCAGAACACTGGCTTGCTGCCTTTGCCAACCGGATCACTGCGTCTTATGTCTTAGAATTGACATCCTTTATTATCAAACCCGAGTTTTCTTAAATAGGACTCTTTTCAATTGTACACTTCAAAAATGAAATGCTGATTTAGGTATATTACAAAAATGGAAGTGTAACTAGAAGGTTACAAAAGCATGTTTAAGACCCAAAATTTTGATACCCCAAACAGGTCAATTCAGTACCCAGAAAAATTACACTCTGAAACAGGTAGCTCTTTTTGACCTGAAGCAGCGTTTCATTTTTGCCGTGCAATCATCACCCATACAGGTCTTCTGAAATAAAGTAGCACGTGTGCCTTAAAACTTTTCAAATGCCACAGTTAACTATAAGAGTTCAGAAAAAAAGTATATGAACATAACGGTTCGTGTGGCATGAACTTTCATTTTCCCCTCATTAATTCTGAGGCGATGAAATCTAAGGCCGATCTAGATTATTTTTTTTCCATCTCAGGGAACTGAATTTGACTTTTATGCCTGAAAATACTACTTCTAAATCCAGAATATGCTTTTAATCGATGTAAGTTTAAAGTTTAATTATAAGACATATTCAATTCTGTTCGAGCATTATTTTTGAAGCTCCTAAATGCCTTGGATGAGATATAACAATTAATGGGGTTGTTATGTTGGTTTTTGGAGGAACAACTATATTACACAGAAATGCTGTAGCTTGACAAATCCTCTTCGACAATTGAATTCGAAATAAATCGTACAAGACTTTTCAAGAATCTTAATTCAGAAATCATCCTTTTAGAGAGTTTTCTGATAGAAATAATAATTGAAAAACAAAACCCACCACTCTATTATGTAAATGAGCTCTTCAATCGTTTCCATTGCTGTTTAGATTCTCCCGCATAGGATACTTATACAAGCAAAATGTATTGAATTTATTCAAAAGGCCTCATATTGCTAAACTGTGTATCTACAATGAAAATCAGAAATTTTCTCCTCTTGTTTACACATATATTTCTGATTTTGATAGCAGAAGCACATTGACACAAAGTGTGGTAAAGATTTTGAAGTTGTGGTTATTTTGCGTAAGAACATGAGTTGTGTCGATGTAAAAACTCGTACCCTTTCTTTGCAAATGTTGAAAACATCGATTCTTATCCGCTTATACAGAATCGGACTTGCCACCATTGATCAATGCTCGCTCTGTGTTGGGGGACGCAGCCCTAGAGCAGCCCTAGAGCAGCAGGAGTCAAATTTCTTCGACTATCAACAGTGAACAAAGCTCGTCTGATCCGTGGGGCGCCGAATTATCTTGCTGCCAAGAGCGGGCGTCCGAAACCAAACTAAACTAAACTAACTATAATTGTTTATCCCGTGAAGAGTATATGTTGATAATCATAGACGCTACTTTTCATAGACGCATTGATAAACCCTTAACCCTCCGACAACCGAAGGCCCATTTTGCAGCTTACCCTAAACGACAGTTCCGGTCGTAAACGAGAAGTGGCTTTCCCTTCCCCCACAGAACATCCTGACGATTGTACTGAAATTTGTCATGGTGGGGTGCGGTCCCACCATCAGCAGTCCCCTCTATCAGCATCACGTCATAAAGTACTCCGGGATTGGTTCTAGACAATAAAAGATCTTCGGACAGATAAGAGAACGATTCTGTGGTGACGTTGAACTGTTGGTAGAATTACCACCAACCAGGCACTAGGGGGAGAGGTAATATGTGAGAATTTCGGCCGGCCGTCTAGACTTCTCAATGTTCGGCTGGCTAGGCCGGTTCCGGCGTTCAGAAGGTTAAGGTTCGACGTGAAGTTAAATTTGCAACATTTTCGAAAGTAAAACTAACGCTATTTAATAATGTATAGAAAGCTAATTCAAACGCATTAAAATTTTCTTACTGATATTTTGATGTCCATCTTTTCATCTCCAGTGGACTTTTTCTTCAGGAAGTACTTCAATAGAGGACTGAGTAGGACATCATCAGGAACTTTGGTCTCTCCTGTTAGATATGATTAATGACCTATTAAGCAAATCTCTAGTTCACACTGTAGAAGTATTAAGACTACAATAAAATTCCTTTTCTAGTGTATTGTCTCATTTTGGCAAAAATTCCTCTTGTACAATTCAGCAATAAATGTGATTAATAACAGTAATTAGTCGATATTCATATATCATAAATTTTGAAATGTATTCTTATAACCAAAAAAGGAATATGTTTTTACTCGAATAGAACTTTAACAGTACATATATGTCTTTATAAGATTAGTCTTTATAAGATATGAGTGTATGTGTTTCTGAGTAAAGGAAAGAAATGTGTGGGAGTGTAACCGAATTTGGAATTATTGTTCACTGTATTAGTAAATTGCCAGAAAATATGATAAACTTATTTCATATCCACGAAGTTCAACTTTATTATTTACAAAAACAATTTTCCTGAGAAAAAGAGAACCTTAATTTGCTAACTTTCAGACAATTTCCAAAATTTCGAAATTTTGAAATTTTTTTGCATTAAATTTCCAAAATCTTAATTTTTGAACACACTGTTGATTCGAAAATTTAAATAAATATATATTTCAGGCACTGAAGATCTTAAGTTACTTTAAGAGTAATACATAGCAGTAGTCTACTCTTATATTCTGTTTTGAATAAAGCATGATACGAAGCAATTTTAATTTAAATTTAATAATTCATGAGACATTCTAATACTGATTTCAATGGGAAAAATAAATACAGTAAAAGGACAAAATGTAAAAAACATATATAATCATCAATATATATATATATATATATATATATATATATATATATATATATATATATATATATATATATATATATATATATATATATATATATATACACATATTACACTATCAAAGTTCTTTGACAAAGATCTTTTATCAAAGAAATTTGACGAGAAATATGACAGTGTAATATCTCAACTTTGATAAAAGATTATTTTATAAAAGTTGGGCTCTTCGTCAAAGTTTTGTAAAAGATTTCGGTGCCCGGATGTGATAAACAACATTTAGAGCAATAGCATGTTGAAAAAATACAAATGTGTGGAAAACGCGGCAGATGAACAAGATTTCGATTAAGGTTCGAGGATTCGAGGAGGTTAAAAGGGACTTAACCTCCTCCTCCCCTTAAAAACGCCCACTGTATCTTTGGAACCATAGGGCCTAGGAAGCTGAAAATTCGTACGGTGGTTCCCCTCAATCCCTAGGTGCCCACTAAAAATCTTTTTTAAAAATACAAATTTTAAGGGGGTTAAAAGGGGCTTAACTTCTTCCTCCCCTTAAAAACATCCATTGTATCTCTCCATTGTAGCTTGTAAAAAACTATAGGGCCTAGGAAGCTGAAATTTTTTATGGTGGTTCCCCTTTATCCTTAGGTACACACCAATAAATCTTTTTTAACAGCTCGAATTTTAAGGGGTTTAGCCCCCTTAGACAGAAATAACTTTTATAAAAGATCTTTGTCAAATAACTTTGATAACGTAATAGGAGTATTTTGAAGTCATAGCATTTCTTTTATGTGTAACTTATATCAAAGATGGAAATAAATTTTATACAAGATCTTTGTAAAAGAACTTTGATAGTATAATCTAGGCCTTAAACATGTCTGAAAGCATAGCGTTAGTCCCGAAAACTCTTAACTGTGCTTTGACTCTTCTACATACGATAGTGTTAAGCAAGACCCTAGATCAGTGGTCTTCAAATTGTGGGTCGCGACCCACAGGAGAGTATCGAAAATAATTGTAGGGGCCGAGGAAAGTTTGAAGTAAATATATATCGTATTTAATTATTTAATTTAAAATTTGACATAAAAATGCTAATAATTTTGAATTTCTGCTCCTTTTAAATTTCATTTTTTGTTAGATTTTTACCTACTGTAAAATTTTGACTTTAATACGCACACGTGTATAATACGCATGCTTGATTTTGCTCGAAATTTTCGGAAAAAATTAAAATTCGACTATAATACTCACCCATAACTTTTCAATATTCTATTTAAAAATTGCACAAGTATTTATTAACATAAATAAAATTTGTAATAAAAAAACAAAAACGCCAAATTCGGTAGAAAAAAAGTTAAATTTTTAATTCAAAACAAACAATACTGTGGAATTATTAGTCTTAATTACTTTCACTAGAATACAGCTCATCTATTGTTTGTCGTTTATTCAAAGTTTAAAGATACTTTTTTTGTACACGAGTATAACACGCTCCATCATTTTTGCGGACGAAAATGTAAAAAAAAGTGCGCATTATACTCAGGATTTTACAGTAAATGAAATACAAATACGTATATATTAATATTTAAATATGAAAGTTTAGTCACATGAGATTTGTCAAAAACAAGAGCAGAAAGTAAGGGAGACAATTTTTTAAAATTCTTGTTATGAAAATTGAAGATATATCAAAAATTTACAGTTCGCCGATTTTTAAAATAGTTTGTTAAAATTGGCTTATTTACTCTTTGATATGTTTTTGTTAACATTTTCCTAGTTTAAAAAAAAAATTTGCTACTTTCAAATTTTTTTTTTTCGGAGGTCGAGTGATTTTTTATTTAAAGACAGTGGGCCACGGTCGAATAAAGTTTGAGCACCTTTGCCCCACATCCCGCCTCAGCATATCCGCACGTAATATATTATCGCGTTATGTGGATATCAATGATACATTTAGTTACAGTCCTATATCTGAATTGCATGCCAAAATATACCTTCTGTTCTATTTATAATTATGACACAAATACTTATTTTTATTATTTTTTGTTGTTGCTATTTTTCTACTTTCTAGACTGCCCCTGATTCATTTGTCGTTAAAAATAAATGTCTGCGTTTCGGCACCTTTGGACAACTTATCTTTTTCTTTGACCGACTTCTTGTAAGCTTCGGAAAACATTTACACAGCAGCTTTGTAAATATAGGATATTTACAAAAGAGGTAAAAAGAAACTTAAACAAAGATGGAAATAAATTTTAATTGGTCAAGACAATATCATTAATATAAAACTATCAGTCACATCTCCTGCATGCTATAGAATAGAATCTTTCAAAGAACAAAATTATAGGCCAAAATTATAGGAACAAAATTATAAATGTGATATATATAATATGCATTGCTCCATCGTAATTCTTTCAAAATTAACTATCTGTCGCATAATTTTTCACAATAAAAATAATTAAATAAAACAGAAATAGTAATTCTCAGATTATTTTCTCAACTGACCTCTCTATTACCGCCGTTTCCTATGAAAGGAGACGCATTGGTAGAAAAGAAGGAATGTAATGAAGGTTCACTTCAGCAATTCTAAAACGGTTAATATTTTGTATACAATAGATGTATCAGCATTCAGGTGCTACTGTTATCACTTTGAGGCGTTTACTTCTCCGACTTTTTCGAGTACGCCAAACTTTCCAACAAAATAAGTACGAGTAATGTAACAATAATTTCGCTACGTTCACGAAAGGAAGTGACGGTAAGGAAACTAGGCTGATCAACAATGCTCTGGCGACGTTTAGCGGAGGACGTTTAGCGGGACACCATAGATATATCAATATTACCTGCAATGAGATTGAAGATGATGCTTGCAGTGTATCCTATCACTACTGCAGATACGAATCCAATGGCGGCGAACCACATGTAGGATATGCGGTATATCGGCAAAATATCTCTGTAAATAAAAGGTCAAACATATATAAGGGAAAATTATTTATGAATATAAAGTAATCATAATTTTTTATGAATTATTAAATTTTATCCATTACCTGATTTTAAATTGTTTATTGATTAGATACTTAATTCGAAAATGAGATCATAGTATGTATGGTATAAAATGGCGTGATTTTATCACTTGAAATAAATTTACATAAACGGTTTCTTTTAATAAATAAATAAATAATATACAAATTTCTTTAAAACTGAGATTTTCTTTTATCATTTTAAAATCTCAAAGTAATTTCGATGTTCAGAAGCAGTAAATTATAAATAACAGTTTCAACACATGCTCTCTTATCACACAGTACAGAAGAGCAAACAATTATAGTAATATTTAATATACATTGACAAACTGTGCAAAGTACACGCATAGTTCATACCTGTAGTTCCACAGATTAAGTGGACAATTGCATAACGGTTTCTTTACGAGGTCCTTTTACAGCCGGAAAATGAAGAGGGAATGTTTGCTCCCTTCGATTTTTTTAAATTTCTGTATTTTTACAATTTAAACTCTAATTGATTTTGTGTCTTCAATTTTTTCCTCTGTTCCTTTCTTCGACAGCATGTTTTTTTTCCTCTAATGCATGTAATTATGTCTATGTATATGCATTCTAACGTTGTGTATAACTATCTTCATATGTAGCCACGTAAGATATCCACATATTTAATTTATGTATATAAATATAATGATGGAATTACATTGTTTCTGATTAAATCAAATAACCTGCTCCGAAAGAAAGTAGGGAGTTATACAACTTTCTTTAAATTTATGTTGTCAAAGCTTAAAATATAATGACTTTATAAGCATTTTGTATTTATTATAATTTTGCATTTCATTGTTCTTACATTTGTGGAGGAGAGCAAATGGAATAATAGCCAAATGCTAGTCCTTTGACAACAGTCACAACATTTTCATGTGTATGTTTATCCCTGAACGTTATTACAGTTTATTACGTTGCAGCTCATTACGAGCTGATATTATTCAACCAAAATACCAGCCTGTCCCTGAACCGAACTATCGTAGTTATTCCTTTAACGAATTACTTCTAACTAATTAAAGTTAAAAGCATTTATGAAGACTTGCTGGTGTTTTGAAAAATCCTAATTTAGGTCAGTGGTGCGCAAACTTTTTTCGACTGCGACCCAATAATACTAAATCACAATAATATTAAATCCAATAATCATTTTTCCAATAATATTAAATCCAATAGTAATTTTTTCAGTAATATTAAATGCAATAATAATTTTTCTAATAATATTAAATCCAATAATAATTTTTTCAATAATATTAAACCCAATAATAAATTTTCTAATAATATTAAATCACTGGACTCCAATGAAAATTTTTCGATTGTAGCAATATTTTTTTAAATTAACAAAATGTTTACGAAGAAAGAAAAAAAAAGCAAAGTTGATAAATTATTTTAAAAATCAATAATCTGTATTTTTGGGGTATATATTTATTGGGCATTATAACAATAGAAAAAAGTCTTGTTTTTGGACTTTTTTTAGCAAATCTTATGTGCTTAAAACTTCACATTTATATACAAATATCTATTTGTATTTCATATCAGTAAAAATTAAGGAAAATTAAAATTAAAAAGGAGCTCGATTTCAAAATTATAAGCTTCATACTTAAACACTGAAAATTATAAACCCCATTTATTAATATAGAAGTAAAATCGAAAAAAAATAATAATAAGAGTAAGCTTGGACCTCAGATAATATTTGTTTAATATTTGGTGAAATAATCCTGAGTGTTAGCTCTCCTATCATTTTCCGGTTAAATCTTGATCGCTATTTGATTTTTACAGCTACTAATATTAAATTCCCAGACTCACAACATATAGGTAGAAGCAAATGAAAGCATGTAAGTATAACAAATCATATATTTTTTAAATATAAAAAATGTAACTATAACTATATTAATATTAATTTTTTATAAATACAATAATATTATTTTTTTATAAAATTAAATATTTTAAAAAATTAAATAATTCAATATCATATAAAAATTATCCCCGACCCCTCGAATTTTTTTCCCGTCCCCTCTGGGGTCACGTTGCGCACCACTGATTTAGATGTTAAATAGCGTAAAACTGAATTTCACTTACTCATATTTTGATTGAATGACAGTTTCCGTGGCATTCAGTGATGATTCTAAAGGAAAACTTGAGATGGTGGTGAGTTCAGCAGCTAGGGTTGTGAGCGAAATGTTTGATGACTGAAACTCTGATGATAAGTTGAGAGCTGAGCAGCCCGCTGTGGAGACTGGTAGAGTTTGGGGACGGGGTGCATTAGCTGACGCTCCGAAGCTAATCCAAGCAGCAATACCTATTGCACTTATTAGTCCAACAACGATACCCTATATTTTAAAAAAAAAATGAGACTTTTAACAAATGAATGTTTAGCAAGATACTGATTAACATTTAGCTTACGGGGCCCACTTTTTAGATTCCCTCTTTAGAATGGGAAATTCCATACCCCCTTTGTAAGAACGGCCATTAAGGACGCTTATATATATATATATATATATATATATATATATATATATATATATATATATATATATATATATATATATATATATATATATATATATTCTTGGGCCCGTAATCTTAGGATACATGTTATCCTATCCCTTAAGGAAAATGTTAATGTCATCATTACTTTCTCAATGATGGATATTTTATCAAGAATCCGTAGTATCTGTTTATGTTAACAAATCGTAATAGCCATATATTCACGATATAGCCTGTAAAATCAGGTGCCTTTAGCTGTGCCTGGATACTAAGGGCCTGTTCACATAGGAGTCCGGTAGCGGAAGCGTTAAAGTATTGAAACATATTTAAACTATGAAAAACCTCCAAACGATTAGTAACGAAAATTTTAACGTCTGTGATTGGTTTATTTCCGTCTCAGCGATATCTTTCCTTTTACGCTTCCTGTATCGGACTCCTATGTGAACAGGCCCTAAAACTGACCTAGGCAGAAATTCCACAGCGACAGGAGCGCCCCCCAAACGGTCTTGACGTAAGATAGTCAGTTGATAATTGGAAGACCCCGAGGTAGCACGTTGATCGAGTAAACTAGAAATGTTGCGACGGCCCCATGTGGGGCTTCTCAGTCAGCTAGAAATACTCTTAGCGAGTAGGCTAAGAGTATCATCATAAAGCTTCATAAAGCTATTGCTGTGGGCAAATCTTATTGTTTCCTTTTTAGTATATGTTTGTGTGTCAAATCCAATAAAAGTCTTTTTCCAAATGGTGCCTCTTCATTTGAGTGAGAGAATGGAAACGACCACTCGACACCACGATTGTTATTACATAGTCCGAACGAAAATTGATAGTCTGTCTATACGAATTACATTGAGAACTTTTATGTTGCATATTCACTCTCGTGCATTTATAGATTAACTAAAAAATATATTAATTTAAAATTGAGCTTTAGCAAGAGTTCATTTCGGATGTTTTGGGATTATTATCAAGAGTCGGTAGATAGTGTAAATTAATTATTATACAATGCATTTAATATCATTTATCCCTGTGGTTTTCCAACGGGAATATTAAGGCTATACACTATTTTTCAATGGAATTCGCCAAGAATGCTTTCGAAGTTGCTTGTATTTGGATCTTCCATTTGTTTTTTGTTCGCTTTGAATCATAATGCTATCATTTTTTTGCTATTGAGTCTTTATACCATGCTTAGGTGGTTTTACCACACCTTTAAAATATTGATGATATATTAGTATAATGGGAAGGTGAAAACTTATCCTTAAACTTTGCTAATTTAATTTTCACTCATTCAGTTTGGAAATCTGAGAAAATTTAACTTTAGGAATAGCTAAATTACACATTGGGAATAAACTTATAAAAGACGGAAACATAATGAAAACGAAAAAAAATTTCATCGCTTACCTTTTCGTTCGCTCTTGTAGTCATCATACCCAGGATGAAAGTTGCAAGAACAGGTCCCCCTAGCATTCCAAAAACGGTAAGAGATGCTTGGACGAGGTTGCCAAATGAGGCAACCAAAAAAGTCAGAGCAACACACAAAATTCCATAAAAAAGAGCTGTAAAAATTGGTTGAAAAACTTAAATATCACATTTTCCTTCAAATTTTGATGCCTTGAAACACAACTTTAGTGACAGTAAGACAAGATTATGATACAAAGAGGAACTTACTTATAACTTTGGCACTAAAAGCAATCTTTTTTTGTGAATAGCCCTGTGAGAGAAAAAATGGTCGGACTAAATCTTCCATAGTGACAGCGGTAAGTGAATTCACTGCAGATGATACTGTACTCAAAGATGCGCTGAAAATGCCACATATACAAAGACCTGCAAGGCCTGGATATTCGCTCAGAGAAGACGCCATGAAGTAAGGCATCAGCTGAGAATTAGAATATGTATTTTGTGTTTAATCTTAGATGGGGGAAAATGTCATTCAATTACTATTTTAGTTTCTTAATAAATTGGAAATAACTTACTTGATCTGCTGAAGATATCGGCTTATTAGGAGCTGTCAGGGGATCACAGTTGACGTAAACAGCATATATTACTAGACCTGCTAAGCAATTGAGCACATGAAATCCAACACCAAGGGGGATACTGGCGAATATAGCCCTTAAAACGAAATTAATAATGAATATTGCAATATAAGGTTTTGAAAAGTATGTATATGTATAAAAATATACAAAGTCTAATTAAAAGGGTTTCTTATTTATAAATTTCGAAGCCAAATTTTTCAATCGATCAGCTAAAAATGGTCGTTGTATAAGAACATTTTAGAAGAAACTTTTTCTAGGTTGTTTCATAAAATTTTAGTTACGGATGCAACTTAACTGTATGATTTAAATTCAATCCGCTAATTTTTCTCTTGAATTTTCGAAATTTTCAAGATAATTTGGCAAAAAATTCCACTTCAAAAATATAAAATTAAGCTTTGAAAGTTAAAATAGTTGCATTTTAATAAGTTTTACATCTTTTCAAGCATTAAATTAAAAAGTATATATAACTTTAAACTCTGTGTTTATGTCAAATATCTTTAAAATTAATTTTAAAAGCATGCTCCAAGTATAAAATGCGTTATTACAATTAATAAGTATAACACATGCAATATGATATTTTCATACATACTTATTGCAACGTAGCTAATAGAATGAAGTGAACAAAATCAGTGCAAATATATTAAGAATTACACATTTTATTTCGTCTTGAATTTTGTTAATTCAATATCATTAATTTAATGACGTCTGAATATATCATTTGTTTATAGTGTTATGTTACGACTAAACATTGATGGCGCTGAGGAGACAAGAATTTACGCTATTTAAATTGATTTTACTGCACCTATAAAACAGATATTACAAAAATACAAGTATATATATATGTACAAAAAGCACTTGCTCCTAAATTTTGCTTAGTGCTTATTCCAAAAATTCCCTTTTCTAATATAGAACAAACCCTTTCCTTTAACGCATATATGAAAATCTAGTTCAGAAACTTCACTAGCCCTCCAGCCAAGTGCCGACATTCTTTTCCCTGTACTGGAAATTCCTCACCTTCGGCACTCGAAGCTCATATTGGATATAGACTACCATATATAGACTTCAAAACAGCTGTAACCCATTTAAAGTACCACATGGACACCCCATCAGGGGCGTAACTATGCTGGGGTAACCGGGGCAATGCCCCGGGCCCCCAGAAAGGGACAAGAGAGGGGGGAAAAATAAAGTCGAAATATTTCAGGAGGTCCAATTTTTGTCCCTGTCCCGGGGACCCTAGATGCCTAGTTACGCCTCTGAGCCCCATTAACTTAATTATTAATAAACAAGCACTGTATATATCCAGTTATCAACGAGAGAACCCCCAAAACTCGTTCTTGACCCATACTATCAAAGCTGACAGTTGTAAACACTTAGAGTCAAGTGGGCATTACATGACGTAACTCTCATCCCAACACCCTAATCCTCTGAACTGCCGGTAGAAGACTTCTGTGATGAGATGAAACCGATTAAAATATTCTAACATCAAAAAAGGAAAAAGGGAAAAAGGGACCAAAAAGGGAAATGCACATTTTATGTATGCCTGAAATGAAGAATCCGGTCTCTCCCTTAGCTTAAACTGTTGCTAAGTGAAAACGCTCTACTAGCGCATCGGTGTCGAATAACTTCGTTCGGACCAAGTCCATCACCGTGCTTAGAATAAATGCTATACCATAAGGACTCTGTTCTCTTGTTTCCTCAGCTCACAACTCCTTTCTTCAGCTTCAATCTTTCTGATCATGACATATATTCAGTATTAAAGTATAAACTTAATTTTGCAATGTATATTTTCTGTTTTTTGTAAACCTTACGTAGCTGTTAGTTTGCGATACATTAAATAATATTTTTTGAATGCTTCAAGATACATATTGTTTGTATCTCAAAGGATTAAATATATGTATATGTATTATAAAACTAAACAAAACTTACTTTCTTGAACGAGAAATATTTTTCACTGTAAGCATTCTTTGTACCTGCACTTGATTTCCACTAAAGCTGACCATGGAAAGAATTACTCCCTGAATCAATATATTCCATACCGTATATCTAACTTCTAGGTCGAATTCAAATCTGGTGAAAAGTAAACTTGATCAGATTGGATCAGATGAACCAAATATTATACATATATTTAAAATGGGAAACCGTACAGTTAACAAAATGAAAACGAATGCAATAAATATCACTGAATAATTTTTAGATAGAATGTTCCGCCGAATTCTTAAGTCCATTGGGACAATTGTTTTAAATTTAATGAAAATGTGTTACACTTTTCGGATTACATGAACACGTAAATCATTCTTCAGTTTAATTTAACTTAAATTTTCATTTTTCCATATTATTAGCCCTTAGAACTGGCCTTATATTATTAGCCCTTAGAATGTATGGGCACATAATACACACAAGCATATAAATACACACAAATGTGTGGGCATACTTCCGCAATTACACTTGCATAACTTCTGAAATATACATACTGGGAAGCAGAATGGTTTTACAAAAACAGTTTATCTATATTTCTATGGTGACAACTTTCCTCTCTGTATTATTGTGTTGCAATAAATTTGGAAGAGTTATAAGACAAAATAATGTGAATGCTATCTTACAAATATGCAGTAATAAACAATAAATACGACTAAAACGCAAATGTTTCAGGAATTTTGCGAGGATTTTCATGGATTCAAAGACGCTGGAAACAGATACAGTATTTCCGGGAACTTAAAATTGCTGAGTACAGATGGATGGGTGGACAGGTTTAACGTATGGAAATCTTCCTCATTCGCACCGAACTTTAAGAAAACTACCACAGATAGTTTTTGCGTCTTCCTTAATAAGATTCCTACAAGAAAGATTTTTTAATGATGATTTGTCTTGCTTGAATGCTATCCGTCTTCAAAGATAAAAACGACAAGAAAGATTGGAATGGAAATGATAGTTATGTTGGCAGAAAATCCACCTCCTTTTAGCAAACAATGTATCATACACCTTCAGGAACTGACAGCAGACCATTTTTAAACTAAAACTATCAATGATTACCTATAACTAATTCTTTCAACCACAAAATTTTTTTTATCGCTTAAAAGCTCTTTACAGCAATATGCTAACTTCCTCATATTTGATCTTTTTTTTTTTTTGACTTACAATACTATATGTTTTTGTCGTATAAACAATACTAAAGTGATTTATCTTGTCATTAAGGCTGATTATTATCTCAAGCATGGCATCATTAAATTTCTTTAGAATTTCTTCAGGTATTCTGAGTGAAATTTCACTACTTTCCTCTCTATCTCTATCATCTGCTGAGTATTATCCGATAATAATTTCTTTTTATTTAAACTGATTATTTATGTCCCACTTTACGTTGAATGTTCAGCGTATAAGAAGGTAGTAGTTAAATCTTCACTTGAGGTCAACTTTAACTTCTAGAAAGAGTGAATGGTTTTAAACTATATCATTCATTCTAGAAAATTTTTATCGCTTAAAAACTATTAACAATATGACGCCAATTTCCTCAGCTTTGATCTTTTATTTGGACTTAATATGCAATATGTTTTTGACATATAAACAATATTAAAGGGATTTATCTTGTCATTAAGATTGATAATCATCTCAAACATGACATGATGAAATTTCTTCAGAATTTCGCTTTAATATTTACCTCTCAACTTAATATTTCACAATCAGGACAGATAATAGTTATTTTCGCTGTAGAATACATACCGTATTCACATAGCGTTATATAATGTTAAATACAAGCTTAGAACAAAGATTTCATAGATTTGGGAGGAATTTTCGGCAGTTTGGGGATTATTAATTTAACTCAACGCAATGAATCTTCACATCGAATGCTGTGATTATGAATCGGTAGTTACTATATAAAAGGATCATACAAGCAAAATAATTCAATTTTTTTCTGTCTATCTTACCCGGGAGCAACAATCCTTCCTCCTTCGTAAGATATCCTAAACACTTCTCCAATGCCTCCCACGTCAATGGAACCTTTCACTAATACAGCAAAAATACCCAGGAACATGAGAATAGCTTGAAAGACATCGGTCCACAAAACAGCTTTCATTCCACCCTGAGAAATTGATAAATTAGAATACAGATTGTATAAGCACAACAAAAATTTTGAATCTAAAAATAAATACTTATTTGAAGAAAAACTTTTGAAAAAATTCATCTCTGCTTTTCGTCATTCCTTAAAGTTAAATGAGATGTATTCAGCTGCTATTAATAATCATGGGTAATACAATACAGATATTCCTCGACTTACGACCGAGATAGGGACCGATACATTGGTCATAACTTGAGTTGTTCGTAAGTCAACTTTCAAAACATTATAAATATATTTCAAATGTATATGTATATAAATATACACTCATGGACAAAAAAATTAGCGCACCAAGAAATAATTGCGAGATCGTAACGAAACTTGCAATGAAGGTACATGTCGGGGAGATATGCAAATGATTAGAAATGCAGCGTGATTGCTCATTACGTATAGCCGGTAGCGGAATGGAACCAGGTCGTCTTTAGCGACGAATCCAGATTCAATCTCGTCAGTGATGACAATCGTGTTCGTGTGTGGAGAGCCCGTGGTGAACGCTTCAATCCTGCCTTTGCTGTACAGCGACACATCGCTCCCACAGCTGGTGTGGTGGTATGGGGTGCCATTGCCTACAATACACGGTCACCCCTAGTATTGTTCCTTGGCACCATGACAGCCCAGCGGTATGTTCATGAAATCCTGCAACCACATGTGTTGCCACTCATGCAACGGCTCCCAGGAGCCATTTTTCAACAAGACAATGCTCGGTCTCATACGGTAAGGGTGTCACAAGACTGTCTCCGCACTGTTACTACCCTTCCTTGGCCTGCCCGATCTCCAGATTTGTCTCCAATCGAGCATATCTGGGATCATTTGGGACGACGAGTTGGGCATCCCACGAGTTTGAACGAACTAGAGGCAAGGTTACAGCAAATATGGAACGAAATGTCTCAAGACATCATACAGAACTTGTATGACTCAATGCCCGATCGTATCGCATCGTGCATTCGCGCTAGAGGGGGTCCAACGGAGTATTAACTCCTCCGTTCTTTTGCCTTTTTCTCTGAAATAAATTATCCTTTTTCTTTGATTTTTTTAGTCATTACGTATGTAAAATTTCGTTTCATTTTAATGACTCCTTCTTGGTGCGCTAATTTTTTTGTCCATGAGTGTATTTTTTACTTTCATACGTTATTTCAAATACATTGTATTTAGAAGACATAAATTATTCTTCGTCAACACTACTTATTATGTTATTGCAATCCATTGGTTCAGAATTTACGACAGAAGATACGTTGCAAGTTCTTTAACAAAGTTATCCAAGGGAGTTGGAACAGTTTGCGTCTTCTTTTCCTTTTATGTTGTCTGGTGGCAAGCTATATTTTCCTGAATCCGATGATTTACATTTGTGAATCTTTCTTCATTTGGATTCATTGCTTCTAGTTTTTGTAATCCTTTATTAATAAAATGAAAAACTGAAGCCCTTTCTACAGCCATTGAAGGTTTATTTGATTTGTTGTGGGGATATCGAAACTATTGCATCATAACCTTTTTAGGTACTTTTCCGTTAGACGGGCGCAAGTTATATATCGCCAAATATGGCTCTTAAGTCACAGTTTGTTTAATTAACTGTAACTCCCGTGATATGTGTATGTGAAAAAACAAAATATATAAGAAAGCATTCATTTTGTGCTTTAAGTAAATAATTAGTTAGGATGCCAAAAATCTTTAATGTCCTTCAAGATATCTTCAAAAGGACCCTCTTTTTCTCATCGCCTAAGAAATTCAGCCAGTACGATTGAAAATGGTGGCGTGCTGTTCCTCCGTGTTTTTTTCATGTCGCCAAACAGTGCTGCACCGCAACTGCTCAATCTTTTGTGCGATTGTGAAGAAAGCTAATAAAGTTTGTGGTTAATTTGTTTCCAATATTTATTCATGTGAATTTCGGGGTTATATAGCTGGGTCTCTGAACTTAATCGTGTTCTCTCACATGATTCATACCCGTTGATCTATCATTTTCTTCCAACGTTTCGTGTGTGACAATGCTTCTTCAAAATTTAGTCCATCTTTTACCTATTAAACTGATTTCCTAGGGTTGTTATGTTGGCGACTTTTCATAATCGCCAATGGCGATACTTAATAGAACGAACGCCAGATGCGCCCGGCTAACGGAAAAGTACACATTTTTATTATTACGTCATATTTTTTTTCAGTATTGTAGAATTTTGCATAATATTTTTTAATAATTATGTAATACATATAGGTATATACTGTACGTTTTAAGGAACAGTATTTTTTGAGAGAATTTTTTTTTAAATTAAAAAATTTCGGTCGTAAGTGCGAGCGGTCATAAGTCGATGAATATCTGTATATGACAGATAATATATTACATATCCTCAGGAAACGCATTTGATATGCTTTGAGTTTAAGGTGATATTTACAATAACTCTTTGTAAAGAAAATAGCTTGTTCTAAATTGTACGACAATGCTATCTCCAGCTAATTTTATTCCTTTGAAATGTAGGAGTACTAAACTCCTGAGCCTTATTTGTCAGCATTATAGAACTGTTTACTGATTAGATTTCTGATCAACAATTTAAGGACGAAAATGAAACGACAGTCCCCTTCATAAGGAAAGTCAAATCATATTGATCTTTTCTTTCTTATCCATTTACTATTTCACTATTCTTCATGGAGTCTTAAGACGCCTATAAAAAGAATTAAGTTATTGGTTTTGCATCCAGCTGTAGTAATAAAAATTCCATTCCCATTTTCGAGTGCAATTCAAGTGATTCACCTACAAAAAGATGTAATGCTAAGAATGTAATAAAACACTAGAGAATAGCGCTCTTTACACGTACGCTCTTTCCCGCGTGAAACCACGATCCCGCGCGATTGAGTGCACGTGTGAAGGTGTCGGAGAGGAAGGGAAAGCTGCTTTTGAGGGTACTGCAAGTTTTCCCGCTCGCAATCCCGTACGCTCCAAGCACTCCAAGAGCGTACGTGTAATAGCGCCCTTTACACGTACGTTCTTTCGAGAGTGCTTGGAGCGTGCGCGCAATCCCGTACGCTCCAAGCACACGCGAAAGAACGTACGTGTAAAGGGCGCTATTAGATAGTCAAAGACCAATATGAGAGATACCTAAGAACTACATCCTATTCTCTTTTTTAACGGTTTTTTTACACGGTTTTGAAATAACAAGGTCTTAGAAAAATAACCGATTATTTTTTACACTATTTTTTTTTTTACTGTAACACGGTTCAAAAATCTAAAGGGAATAAAAATATTGATTTTTTTTTTTTTTTTTTTTTTTTTTTTTTTTTTTTTAACCTATGGCTTTATTTGGAAAATTAATCCATATTTACAGGCAACACAAACAGCAAAGAACTAAGCATTGAACAGATGCCTAAAGCACAACAGTAAACAAAGTCAGATAAAAGGTGTTAAAAGTTCATAGAAAGTTCATCATATCTCTAGCGTCCCAGTATAATTTGGTAAAGTTCTCACTTTTTTGGGCTTCCGGATCAAGTCCTGGGCATGTAAGTAAATGATCTGCATTCATATTCTCAGCCCTACAGACCTGGCATTCACTTTTGGTTAGGATGCCAATTCGGTTTAAATGTTCTGCTAGACAGTCGTGGCCTGTTTTGAGTCTGAAATGTGCCACTGCATCTGTACGGGATTTATGACTATAGTCTTTCCAGCTGTCCTGGATCTCTTCCCAACGTTTCCCTTTAGATAGCAAGTTCTGCTCTGTCTTAAGTTTTAAAGAGATTTTGTTGTAGATGTTTTTCTTTATTGATCCTGTAGAGATTGGATGACTTAATTGTTGTTCTAGGGTTCCCTTCTTTGATACTGATTCTTTGATATTGATTTGTACTGTAGCTTATATTACTTGCAATGTTATCAGAGAGTATTTCAGAGAATGCAGTCCCCCTTAGTTTATAGTGGTGATGATGAAGAAGCGATTCCACTATCTGCAAGTGCTGTTCTAGATGGCCTCCAACTAGCAAATACATTTGGGAACCATTTTCTTAGAAATGAAAATGGCAGAAGAGCTGGGCACTTTCCAACGTGAATTGAAAATGATTATGCCACGTTTTGAAGAACCATATAAAGAACTAACAAAAACAAAGTCACAGCGTCCGATGACCGAATTCGTATTCAAAATTGGTGAAACAAAAGAAACGCACGAAGTTAATTTTATCCGAGATACACTAGTGGATATAATATTGCCATTCAATATTGCCAGTGACGAGAGGGATTTTTCGCCACCGAAAAACAACAGAATATGGGCACGTTTATTGTCTAGTAGTGCCACTAACTGACTGAATGATTATGTTATATGTATGTACATATAAATAAAAAATGAATTCAATTTATTTTTAACCACTTGCGACTACCGCACTTTTTCCATTTTAAAAATAACCCGCAGAAACATAATTTTAAAAATATTTTCGGGCAATTAAGTGTATTTGGATGGAACATATCACCAATTTTTTTATATGTTCAGTGTACCCTTTTTTACACTATCTTTGGCACACGGTAGTATTTGGAACGTATACCCCGTGCAAAAAGAGAATCAGGTGTACTAATCAGGTTTCTATAAGCTTGATGGACTGCACACATTTGGTATACTGGAGAAATTGAAATATCAAAATAGTATCATTGAATGAATGTATATATGATTTTCCAAAATACTTTTTCTGCCCTTCAGATATGTGATTATCATTGAAAAAAGCATACCGTAAAATCTTGACTATAATACGCACATGTGTAAAATGCGCATGCTTGATTTTGCGGGAAATTGTCGGAAAAAATTTAAATTCGACTATAATACGCACCCATAACTTTTCAATATTTATTTAAAAATTGCACAAATATTTATCAACATAAATAATATTTGTAATAAAAATAAACGAAAACGTCAAATTTGGTAGAAAATAACTTAAATTTTTAATTCAAAACAAACAATACTGTGAAATTATCAGTCTTAATCACTGTCACTAGAATACAGCTCATCTATTGATGTAGTTTATTCAATGTTTAAAACTACGCTTTTTTTGTACAGGAGTATAATACGCACTCTCATTTTTGCGGACTAAAATGTGAAAAAAAAATTGAGTATTATACTCATGATTTTAAGATATACATATGTTTTACAAAAGTTAATAAAATATAACTTTTAAAATTTCGCTATGAAAAAGGCAGAATGAAATAATTATAATTTTGTTACTTTAATTTCTTTCTTCCCATTAAAAAGTAGACATACGTCCAATAAAAAATATAGCGGAAGTAAACATTTAGTTTTTTAAAGCTTTGTTTCCAGATGATTTATTCCTGCAGATGCCTTTTTAAACCTGAATGTTCCATAAAAGGCATACAAATAAAATTGATAAAAGTTTTTATTTAAATTAATAATATCCGTTTAAAAATAGTTTACTGAAAAAAAAGTTATCCAATAGAAGAAAGAGTTTTATTTATTATGACAACCCTAACTTAGTTTCAATACGATAAGTTTTAGAGGAAAGAAAAAAAAAAGAAATGTCAAGAAAAGAAAATAGTGTTTTATTTTTTATATATTAACATAGTACCAGAATGGTATGTTTTTTTTCCAAAAAATGAGTATTGTTTAGTCTGACTTAGTTCTATTTAGATGAATTTTACAGAAACAAAGAATAATAAAGTTTATAATAAGAAAAATTTCCGTTGTTATTTGTAGTAGTCTGACTTAGTTCGATTCAAATAAGTTTAAGAAGAACAAAGAAGTGAAACGAAGTGCCCATTAAAGAAAATGCTGTTTTATTGTTTACATGTGGAATAAGATACCTTAAGATCATTTTTGGGCGAAAAAATTACACTGCAATTAACTGCTATTATTTTAACCACGCTATGTTATCTAAATTAGCAGCTTATAATGAAAACCTTCCTATAAAATATTTGAATAAATGTGAAAGCTCTTTGAGGAAAATTTGGAAAAAAAATAGTAATTTAAGGCAAATCAATGCTTGATTTGTTTTCCCCAACGCGGCAGGTATTTTGTCTTAAGGACATTGACTCAACCACTCCACGAATTCGTTGGCTTCTTCATTATAGGCGCATCATATAGGTGCGCCAACAGACTTAATCTAAATAATTACAAGATAAAAAGAACTTTTTATATACCATGTTTTTAAATTTTCTGTTGAATTTTCTGTTTTTTAATTTTCTGTTGCATGATATAAACTTGACAATTCTATGTATTAATAAATACTTTTTACATTTTTTTTGATGAATTATCCCATAAACTTGAATGGAAATGAAGTTAATTGGAAGTTAACTTGCATTTAACTTTTCGTTCTCGTCTCGGTCGATAGATAGCTGTATCAGTCTGCAAAACAAAATTAACTGAAAATGAATTCAATCCTGATTAAAGATGGCTAAAAGTATCAAAAGAATGCATTGTCATCATGTTCTGAGCTATTCTAAAAGTTTCAAATGTCTAGCTAGTAGGGAAGTTAGTTAAAAATCGATTGCAAGATTTGAACTGGACAAACACACAAACACACAAACAAACAAGAAAACGTGTTAATAAAACATGTAAAAAAATTATGAAATACTCGCAGAATATTAGAGCCCATTAATTGCTATTTTTTAGCACGTAGGACAGACTTGGCTGATTGTTTAGCAGACTGGAAAAAACGAATAATTACGGCTGTTACTTGGATCAGGAGTTCCCGTCCTTCTACTTCAGTGAACAGCAGTAGATGCTAAATATTTTACGTTTTATTTTAAAATATGGATTTAACCACGATTTCTGTCAGAGAGATTAACTATTTAAACGCTTCACTTCAGTTCAGTATCGACTAAAAATAATCCAATAATAAGATCGGACTCTCAGAATAAACGATCACGTTTTAGAAAAGTTTAAAATACCGTTGAAATGTTGATTAGAAATATGCTATCGACCTGTAGATGCAGAAGAGCAGTGCAGAAAAATGTTTGAAAAATGCTTTACCTTTTATCCATACCAAAGTGTCCCAAACTCATTTTGTCGCGGACATCTCACGCCAATTTTCAGGACATTCAAGGAAACAATTACTATAGGGTGCTAGGATACTCTACCCCCTGAGGCTTTCACCCCCATCGCGGCGATTGTCATTGGCGCATGGCTTTAGGCTCCGCAAACGCAGGAAGCGAAAGAAATATTATTACATTCTTTTATAAATAAACTTTTGTTATGCTGTGTACACAGATGGCCCTCATTTACTGATAACTCCAAAAAGCTGCAGAAAAACATTGCAGATTTTAGCTTGTCTTTTTATATATAGAGTAGATTCATTCCCAAGATAAATTAAACATAAATGAAACAAAACTCTTTTAATTGTTACTAATTTGAAATTGTTGTAAAAACCATTAATAAAAAGATTAATGCGTGAGGAATGTTGTTTTTTGGTTTAATTTAAGATCATTAAATTCGCATATTTAGGGCAGGGAACAGTCTGATGTAATGTTGAGTCTAGATAAAAGCCGGTTTGACTCAAAAATTGTTTCTCAAATGGTTCTAGGGCTTGAATAGATCAATCTGACATAGCCTTGTATTCATCAAAACTGCAACTGGAACTCCTTCAAATTTAACCTTCCGCTGAGTATCTTAATTGATTTTAACAAAATTTCAAAATCCACTTTCAGATATCCTGTTGTAACGTTTTTAAGACTTTCAACGCATTTTGTAACCAATAACTATCTTTGCTCTTTAAATTTGGGCAATACTCAATTACAGATTTTGAAAAGCTGTAGAGAGGATTTTTGATATCATTAGGGATTTCAACCTCATAATCTAGTTTATATCCTTAAAGAAAGTCACTAAGAATTTGTAGCAGGTCAAAATAGTTAGTTCCAGAAATATGTTTTCTTGAATTTCTTTAAATAGCACCTTATTTCACTGATCCCCAGAACTTGTTTGCTGGAACTGGGCTTCCACCCAACACACTTCGAAAAAACTCTAGTCTATGTTAATGTACGCGCCTCTCTTCTACGCAAGTAAATGGCTCGTTCTTTTATTTTTTAACGTTTACTCGCCATCGCCTTCTAATGAAATTCAAACGATTCTATGCATTGAAAACACTTAGATAAAAGATAAACACCGATCATACTTATACAAATTTATACACGCATATTTCAAGAGAAACATTTATATTTCATGTGTATAAAGAGGAGTTTCGTCCATTTTACTCTATTAGTCAATTTTTTTTTTATTTTTTTTACATAGTTGTTTATGACGGATTGCTTTCAACCGCGAAAGTAACCATCTCCGCATTAAAAGATAAGATTCCCAGTAGATTATAACCCCTCTATCATTCTGCTTTATAAACAATAAATACAGCCACATGCATTTTCATGTGAATTCTCAAAACTACTAGCCATTGATAGATAATTTATATGCGCACGTGTGTGATTAAGCCTATCAAAGTCCATAATATTTCATTCTCATCTCAACGGGCATTAGCGAAATAAATATATTGTATTTTAACTAATTACCAATATATAAAATGAATTTATTAGGCGGAAGGTTTCGACCCAGGATAGTTTCATACGGAGGGTACTCATTTTTAATAGGTCTAAAAATTTTAATTTACACATCATAATTAAAATTTGTTCAGAATATCACATTTCACTTGCATTTTTTTTTCTGTGATATCACACCAGTAAATTTGCTCAAAAACATTTCTGTGCACAAATATTCAAATTAATCAAAATTATAATCACTTTCTTTAAGGATTTGAAAAAAAACAACTTTTTATTTGTAGTATGTAAAACGAATACTTTAAATGACTGCCAACGTATTGCTTGATTAAATTATAGTTATTTAAAAACTAGAGCATATTTTCTAAATATATATAAAGTAGTCAAGGAGACACCCGCTCCGTTTAATTAAACCAAGAAAAAAAAACCCAAATCCACCAATTTGTTAAAACCGAGAATCTATATGAATTATAATATTAATATACGGTTGAACCTCGATCTATCTTTTTAAAGGGATCTATTGCACTGAATGATAAATTAGGGAAAACTATAGATGCTGGAACATAACAAAGGAATATCGGGACTGGATGAAGTAAACGACACATGCGGGAAAGCGATTAATCGGGGAACGATCGATCAAATATCCCCTGTATATATTTGCTTCAATTTTCTTTTTCTTTTCCTGTTCAGTCTAAACATTTCATAGTTTATTTGTGCGGAAAAGATAAAAATAAAATAACCCGAAAAACTAACTTTTATCCTCAGAAATTTCTGAATTATTTGTAAACATCATATTTCTAAATCTCAGTAGGTTACATGGTCAGGAAAATAAATTCAAGAACAATATGTCAAATGCCCAAAGGAAATGGTTTAATCCCTCTGTTGTTTACATTTGTCGGATGATAAATAAATCATTTAAACAAGAACGCGTTCCACTTTCTTCGCTTTTAACTTAAGTGAATTTGAGTTTTTGTCCCATTGTTTTTTTCAAATTTATATCTGATGAGCATGTTAGAGATAATTTCGTAAAGGATGCTGAAGACATTTTTATGAAAACTACAAATAGCGTAAGATTTCTTTTGTTTATTAGAGAGTAAACACTACTTTATATTTGAAAGAAACCATTTCAACATTTTGAACAAGTTTACAAGGACAAAACGTTAGGTGCATGAAAAATAAAAAAAAATAATGTTCGGATCTTCAAATTTAAATCCGGCTTTATGTCTCCTTGAAGAATATGTGTATATGCGATTTCATACATAAGTGATTTTTAGAACAGTTCTAGAAAACAAAAGAATGTAAAAGGGGGAAAGGGATTATTGCCATCAGTCAGACATTTAACAGATTAAGATTCAAACTAAAAGTGAAATATTTTAACTTCGATTGTCTTTTAAAGTTAAAAAGTTGCATAATAACATCATCGTTAAGTTTTCTACGTTTCGCGAAATCTAATTATGAAATTAATTAAAGAAAACAGAACTCTGGAAAGCAGAAAAGTGTTTCAGGAAGTCATTCTTGGACAGAAAATCCCTTCAGGTACAAAAGAATCCCCCATTAAGAGAATGTAGTTTATTTTCAGTACTTATATGAAAGGTAAGAAATTTAAATTTAATAGTAGTGGTATATTAAAAAGAAATAAATAGTAATCTGTGTGCCAGCGTCTGAGTGCATGTGCATACGCTTAAAAATGTTTTGAGCTCTTCCCGGATGGAAAATGGATAATAAGATGAGTCTAAGTGAGACTAATGCTTACTCCACACCAACGGCGACACCAACGAAAGACAGACACAGTTTGCCACCTGTCTCTGTGGCTGTCATAAAAGCCTTCACAGCGCTAGGAGACGGGAAGAAAAGGCAATTTATTTGCGCATGCGCAAAATCATCTCTTTCTATTCTGATTAGCTGTCGAGCATGGCGGCAGAGACAAAAGTTGAACTTTTTCCAACTTGAAACCGTAGAGACCAAAGACGGAGACGAACGGGGGGAGTGAAAATTTGTTTGTAATACGCATGCGCTACAACGATGATACATGATTTTCGTCTCCGTCGCCGTTGGTGTGGAGTAAGCATTAGACTCGCGATTTCGATTTACAAATTACTAGAAGCAACATACAGTCTCTTAGAACAGATGTTTTTCTTTAAAAATTTTTTTTCCATTAAACTCATCCTTACTAATTTCTAAATTTATGGATCTTGAACCGTAATAGGATAAAATTTTCAAAAACGGAACTTTCAAATTGTTGGAATAGTTAAGATATTTGAATCTATATTACAATCGCTTTCCATATATAGCCGCATTTTTTGGGACTAATGTTGTTTCGTTGACTTTGCAACGGCCGTCTCTTAAGGCTAGAATTCGAACACTGATTCCCAAAGTTTGAGTTCAGTATTCTATCATCACAACTATAACTTATACATTGTAAATATTTCAACAGAAAATAAGAAATTAAAATTCGTAAAAAAAGGCATCGACAGCCGAACGAAATTTAAAAAAAAAAAAACTGCACTAGCGTTAAATTATTTTAAACTTTCCAATAAAAGATTGCGCAGTTGCAACAAATCCTCATACTGAAAAACAGACAATTATAATTAGTAAAATGTAAATAGTTCAACAGAAAAAGATATTATATAACAGGAAGAATGCAATGACATCATTTTTCCTGTTATTCTTCCTGTTATATAATGTCTTTGCATTCTTCCTGTTATATAATCTTTTTCTGTTGAATTATTTACATTTTACTAATTATAATCATCATAACTATCTCAGTAATGTAAAAAAAATCTCGTTTTTTTAAATTCAATTCCTCACATAATCATCATTTGTTGGCCAACGGAACAGGATGTTAGTCACAACACGTTATTTCCATTTGTTTATTCAATTCATCATTTTTTTTACGCAGCTCGTCACTTTACCTTGCATAAATACTTCTCGTGCGATTCGAAATGGCCGAGTACTACAGTAACGACCGCCAGCCAGTTCCGAGGTTCACATCCGGGTGCCCAAACCTTTAGGGCGGTATCCTACGTTAGCGATGTAAGGACCTTGAGAGGCCTTGAAGTTTACATCCTGACCAATAATTTGCATTGTTGAGAGAGAGGTTTTAAGATATTTGTAAAAATACAAATAAATTCCAACACTGCACTTGAGTTGGCTTTTGAATTAACTTTAAAACCAACTTCAGTATAAATAACATAAATTTTAACTTAACGTGATGTAGAGTATGTACGAAAAAGTACACGCCTTTTTGAGAAATTTTATTTGGAGGCCTTATTTGAATAGTGCCCCAACTCCACTTTAAAAAAAAATATGGAGTTAGTCTCCCTTTCATGTTCATACAAGTCATTTCTATCTTATTTTTAAACTGGTACACATCCAGATTATTTCTGCTGCAACATAGGGCATTGCAAATCACACTTCAGCAGTCATTTCTCAGTACGCATTAGACTTTAAGGCTCTGTATCTCAAAATGAACAAGAATGGAGATTGATCGCTATTCAATTAAGGCCTTCATTTATTATTTCTGAACGATTTACCGAGTGAAAAAAACATAATAAGGTAATATATTTAACCCCTTCTTTCTCGCTCCCTTCAAAATTACGGAGTGAGGTTTCGCCTTCTATTTCTCGTGCCTGTGATATTTCCGAGCTGGAGTGTTTAAAAGTAAGGCACCAAAAATATTAAAACAATCCATTTCATTTACCCTGAAAAAATTTTATTTCTTATTTTACATACCAGATGGCAGCACCATACTATTTAAATGTAATTAGGGATGGGTTTTTTAAACTAGATATGGCAGATCAAAAAATAAATGGAATCCTCCGGGAAAACTAAGCACTTTTATTACCGTTTTCTTGAAAATTGTGGATCGTTAAGGAGTTAAAGGAAAGGAACCGTGCACCTTTATTTGAGCAAATCTTTTCATTTATAATATTGATTGTGCTATTGTAAAATTAATATATATTTCTGTAGGTTAATAGTAGCAAAATCGTTTTTTCAAGTAAAAAATCTTCTATGAAGCTTCTACGAAGTGATTTATAAAGGGTAAGTGTAGTAATAAACTTTAAATCAGTTTTTCTATAAACAGGTTTTTCAAGGTTTTTAGATTTTGTAAATGCCCCATAAAACTTAATTTTTGTTCAGAAATCATAAAATTGATAAGGAAGAATCCTGATACTGTTTACAAAGAAACTGGGTAGGCATTTTACAATTAGAGTTCATTAAGGTAATTAAAATTGATTTATGACTTATAAAAAAGCAAAATTTTGATGAAAATCGGGATTAAATTCTGGAAAAAAATCTACTTGACTATTCAAGGGATTAAATAATTGATACCCAGATTTGTTTGTAATACAATTTTAAGTGATTAAAATGCAAAATTGAGGAAATATCTCAAAAATTAAGTCGTAAGAAGCATTTTAAAATTTTGTTTATAAATTTCAAACTTTTTTTTAAATCTTAAAATTATAATATGATAGGAAATTTCTTTTAAGGTATTCTGTATATTTATAGTGAAATGTATATATGTACAAAATTTCGTATCTCTATTTTAAAGAGTTTAAATTAATTTAAAATATTCAGGAAGTCTCTTCCAACGAAACTTCCGCGGATTATAAACGTAGGATTACTTATCGTTGCTTACTTCTCTTGTATGCATATATGTATGTTAGCGTTATGTATATATATATCTATATATGTATGTATGTTAACATTTTATGCGTTTTGGTACTTTTTTGTTTAACTGTTTACTGCCAAGCGGTACAGACTGGATTTGGAGCGCTGCCAAAATTTTAACTCGATAGGTACGGACGGACGGTTTTAGCGTCTGAAATTTTGCTTTCCGGAGGACCGTAATGGAGGAACGTAACCATACGTAAAATAAAAAGAAAAAAATAACGTCCACCGTTCCCTTAACTATATTATTTATTTAAAACTTGCCTATAAAAATTATACTTAAAAGCTAGTTTACGCGTCACAATTTTCTCTGTTGCACATTATCCTGATTTTCAATGTCGAAAATCTAGCTCAATAAGTTGAATAGATTTTTCCTTTAGTTTGTTGTATTTCCCAAACACAGTTTTTTTTTAAATATATTAACTATATATTTAATTAATAATATAGGAAAATATACATGGAAAAAATAATATCACACGAGCAAAATTCTATTTAAAATATCGCACAAGAATATACAACATCAAAGCAATGCCAGCAAAGTTTTAGCTTCTTGTAAAAATAACATATTAGTAGACATCATAGCAGAGATAATATAATACAGTTTACTGACTTGTAATTGAGGAATTACTTTTAAGATTTAGTACTTACCAACGTGCAGTAAAATGTACATACTGCACCAATCGATATTACAGAAAGCCATGTGGAAAGGTTAGTTACTGCACTCAGAGACAGGGCAGGAGCATATAATACCACTGACATGTACAATATCTGAAAATATAAGTTTATTAAATATTTATAGGATTTATTAAATATTTAACATGAAATGAAATATAAATATTCGCATTCGTTTGGTTTTCTTGTCACTTCTTTAATTGGACAGCACATGGGAAAAATATCACCCCCTTTACATATCGTTCCTTCAACATTCTCTCAAGCATCTTTTACTTCCTAACGTAGTACTAGATGTAATCTATACAAATAAAGTAATAGTTGAGAAAGTCGCCATCACGTTTCCGGAGATCACTCATCCAGAGAAAACATGGCCGACTGCGATTTTGGCGGTCATTTTGGTCGAAAATCGAAGCATTTGTTTTCTAGCAAATATGTAAAATAAGTACATAAATTTTACATATTTGGAAAGAGCTTTGAAAACTGATATTTTTTTCTGCTTAGAGTTATTCTGTTACTTTAATAGTTTTACAGATATTTTAATTCTAAAAGCAGACTCCACCGCTATCCGATATATATCCATAAATAAATCGTGAATCATAGACATTTCGAAGCATTAACGTTGATTCTTGGAAGAATTAATCGCATTTGTTATTATTTCTTAAAGTAAATTGTTGCATTTATTATTTTATCATTCATTTGTATGAGCATTTCGAAGCCCGAATTTTAAATTTAATTCTAGAAAAAATTTGATTCAATTTTTTATGCAATATTTGGTTCTATTTGCGCTAAGGTCCGCTAGATGGCGCCACGAGAGTGATACAGTATGATCGCTATTTATTGTTGTACCACAAAATTTAAATACCTTTATTCGTTGTTTTTTAGTGTTTCTATTCTCTGACAATGATTGCTGAACGGAGCGGGTCCCTAAACCGACCGGCTAGACGGGCGAAGCTCGGCTAGTACTACATATTTCTGCTCGATACTTTCCATCTCTATTGCAAATTTGATTACCTTATATATTGTTGTTATATAGGGTGTCTCAAAAAACCTTGACACATTTTAAAATTTTATAAAAAAAGTATACAAGGTAGGAACTGGAAATTCACAGATATGTTACCGCATATATTAGAGTTTTTTCTGTGTCAAAAAGTTCAACACTGGTCGTTCCGTGAAAGCGAAAGTTGTAAAATAGCTACTTCATCAGAGAAAGCAATATGTGTTGCTGGTATTTTGAAACCGAATCTGTTACGCAAATAAACAGCCACAGCGTCAGAATTTGGGGATCTGAAAACCTACATCCTGTCATATGTGGGGTGCGGATTAATGGCAGATCGAGTGACTGGACTATTCTTCTTCCCAAACAATCAGTAACAAAAGAAATTAACTTGGACATAATTAAGATTTTTGCTGTCCCACAAATTTCTTATTTTCATACCAAAGTCATCTGGCAGCAAGAAAGTACACCGCCTCACTGGAGTATGATTGCACGAGACTTTTTAAATGAAGAATTTCCAAACAGGTGGATTGGACGAGATGGTCCCATCCAATGGCCGCCTCGATCTCCAGACGTTACACCGCTTGACTTTTTTTCATTTCTTGACTTTCCTTGGGGATTTGTCAAAGTTTATTCAACAAAAGTGGACAGTGTAAAAAAAGTAAAAAAACAGCATAATTACTGCAATTTCGTATGTTGCGGTATCCATTTTGGAACGCACATGAGCTGAAGTGGATTACCGACTGGATATTTTCCGTGCCACAAAATGAGCACATATTGAAATTTATTGACTTAAAAAAAACACCTCTATTATATAAGGTAACACATATGGGAATTTCCAGTTCTTACCACGAGTCCTCTATTTTATAAAATTTTTTAAAACATGTCAAGTTTTTTTATATAAGAAAAAGGGTTCTTTATGTATAATAATTAGTTTCTTAGAAACAATTTCTTATTTTGCTATTGCCCACAATATGTTAAATTTTACTTTTAAAAAGGGGTTTGTTAAAGTAAGTAAATCTTTTACTACGATACGAAAATCAGAGAAAGGTGAGATCAAATGAAAAAGGGCGTTCTGCCCTCTTAGTTTCCTAATTAGAGTCTTACATATGATTATAATATATACACTTAATTAGAGGCACGCATATGCTTGTAAAAAGCTCTTTATGGATTCTTCTGAACATAGCAAAGCGATATGTATTAGTTACTGAACTGAGTTCTCTTAACAAGAAAGGCTCTCTATCGAGAATAAACCGCAGTAGAACAAACCAAATATGCTTCTGTCTTATTCATCTAGAGACTACAACATTGTTTCGAACATATCAGGTAGTCTTTGGCCTCATAATGAGGATGGCATTCCTTTTCATGGGTATAAAGCGAAACTCCGGAAAAACGATACTTTTTGCATCATTTTTCAACAGCAGAATAATAAAGAAAACAATAAATAAAATAACAAGATTATTAACTTATTCACTGAATCATATTTATCTTTTGCTTCTCTTTCAATATTTCAAAACATTTTACAGCCTATGTAATTAGTTTGTTTGTACACCTCACTGTTATGTAACAAACTTAAAACCTCTCATTTTTCCTTTAGAAGAACATTATTCTTGGAACACGATTATATTTTGGTAACAGTTCCATAGATGGTTGAAAAAGTTCAAAATAAGAAACACCTAGTTCCTAATAGCAAATTACAATTTTTTTATAAGTTTGTTGATTACGTCTCCATTAAGAGGATGATTACGTCTCCATTAAGTACGGTTTTGGAACTCAGTTTCATGATACGTTTCGTCAATACGCTTAAAAAATAAGAAACGTGCGATCAACTTGGATTACAAATTGTTTTTCTTTTTTCTTATTTCCAATGGTGGACAAGATGTTAAAATAAAAGAAAGTAAACCCCAATAGGCAACAAGGAATGAAATGAACAATAAACAATATTAACCCTTAGGACTTATTTGTGTAATTAGATACTACACTATCCAATTATTCAAATAAGGAAACAGACAAGAGGTAGAGAAACCAAGAATAGAAGCCAATGTATAATTTCGTTTTGCCGTCTAGAAAAAAATATCAAAATATGAACTTGTTATTTAGTTTGGAAGGAATTAATTTATCTTTTACCAGCAGCCACTTGGTTATGGAAAAAATTGGTACTTTTCTAAAACGCACAATGATTTTCCATACTGATTCTTAATGACGTGTCTTAAGAACCAAAACATTTTGTTTTAATACGATATTAGTTTATTTACCCTAAATAAATATTTTCATCACTATTTATTACAGGAGGCATATACTACAACAGTACTTTTTTTTGTTTGTTCTTTCTATACAGCCGATATTAAATAAATGAGAATCTTTTTTAGAAGTGATTAGGTTAATAGTGAAAGGAAAATCTTGAAAAGTTCATAACTCAAAAGGTTCATAAGATATTCCTCTTGAGGTCTTGAAATCTTGAACTCTTTAATGTACCCAATAAACATGTCTATTCAAAGATTGTTCTTTCCTCTTTCCTCATTACAGTTAAAAGTTGACCCAAAAATAAAAAATTAAATTACTCTAATCCCTTATGGGTATTTTTAAATATTTTTCAAGTACATTTTCCTGCGAGATGCTTTGAATGGCACTGCTGTCTTGAATAATGCACTTCAACATAGAAGTAAAATCTGAGCCAAAGACATGTTAGTTAAATTTTTCATTGTCTATCCTCTTATACAGCTATACCAAATATTTGTAAATATTGGGCATAATTAAATGTAGAAGAATTGCTAATGAATAACTTTAGACCAACAGAAACTATCTGGTGTGACCAAAGATATCCTTAGAGTTGCCGAAACCAACCATTTACCCCTAAACTCTCAGTTTCAAGATATAATATAGATGTAGAAGTCCTGATGACTAGAAACGGTTAACTAAAATTCCTCAGGTTGACATAATTTTAGATCCAAATACTGTCATCATGGTTTATTCCGACTGATAATAGTATTATAAAATTGTTCCCTGATCCATGGCTTTAATCTTTAAAGAATAATTGACTGCGACGTAAGTGAACGCAATTGTGAGTAAGGAGTCGACAATTAAAGAGATAAATTGTAACAAGATCATTTAAATGCGACGCTACTGCAACTCACTTTACAGAGCAAAACTCAACAACAAAACAATAAACACAAAAAAAGTTAATCACCTGAAATACGCCTGGCGCGCCATCTCTTGGAACGAATGTCAGTGAGAGCAAACAATAATTATACGGTCTTGGTAGTGATTTTACATTTCTGTGGAGACTATTTACAAGTGCTTCACAGCGATTATGGGAGAAAATCCGATGATATAAACTATGAACATACTTCAACCTCCCCCTTAGTTAAAAAATAATTAATTAAAGGGGTGACGTCCCTAGCCACCTACGACGGCCAACTCTTAGTTGGTGCATTACATCCCTTTCTGTTTATTTATTTACCTTGCATATGATAGAAATAATGAAAGATAAAAGAAGAAATGCAAAGCTATATAAAAACGCAACCCGAAAAACGCTACAGATTTGAGCTAATAATTTTATATGTAAGTGGGTAGTTTTGGAAATACTAATGTCTTCTCATATTTATAAAGATAATGCGTAAATGTATTTATTTGCGAAAATTTTGAATATTTCTGTCTTTCTTAAAAGGGTCAATAATGTGCCTACGGCTCGGGCCCCTAGCTCTATGAGGTCCTAAGTATTTCCATAAAGATATTAAATTTTGCTATCAGCTGCAACTGAAATAGAGTGTCAAATGATGAATTTTGGGAATTTTCGTAAAAAAAAAAAAAAAATGCCAACATTGGGTAAATTGCAGTTTCTTGTCTGACCACAGTATGACGTAAGTTGAGCCAACAACAATATGACAGTAATTTTCATCTCTGTAATACGCTACAATCAGTAATCTCGCGAAAAAAAACAAAACTTCTTCTTCAACCAATCAAACCATTAACTTTTACTGAGATGTCTGTTCAGTTCAAACAGAGCTACAGGTAGTATCAACAGAAACGTATATTCAATGGAAAATAATCATGTAGTCCTTTCAACGATAACGGTAGTTTGGGATGTTCATCGATGCGAATGATTAAGAATCTTATTTGATTAACAAATGGCCTTTGAAAGTAGAGAATGCGGGCTCTGCTATTTAAAGAGAACAGAAATATTTCTCCTTTGTTAATTTAAACAATGGCTACCTGTCGGTATGATGTAATGTTTCGTGCTCTTCTCTTGCGAAGAGTGAAAAAAATGGAAATAACATATGCTGTGCTGGTTTCATGCAGTGGACAAGATGATTTCAAAGATCGATTACATAGCCAACACCAATGCAACCTTATTTATGACCCTCTGGTGCCTGAATCTTCGGCAGCCTGCCTGCTTTCATTAAAAAGCACTTATCTATTTTACATATCAAGATTCTACATGCTATTGTTGCCTATTCTTCGACCCCGAGTAGTCCGATATGAAGATACGTTCAACGACCTTCTCAGGTAGTAATCCACACGTTTCACGACCATTAGAGAACGTCTTCGCATGTCCTGATGCATGATTAACAACAGGGAAAAAAAACTGGTCGCTACGAGCGGGCGATTTACCTAACAATATCATTATTCTAGAAATAAGCATAAAAAAAGCCGTAATGGATCAAGTTGTATTATTGCAGGGTTCAAAAATAATGGGTTGGATCGCTTAAACTATCTATACAGCAGATGGAAGCGACACGGCGTGTTGTTTTGGGATGAATAATTTTTTATGCTAAATAAATGCTGTGGAGGATATTAATTTAATCTGTCATTGCCATATGAATAATTATATTCCGTGTCGTAGGGCCTAATATCATTTAGCACTATGTACAAATAACTTCACTGAAAAAATGCTTCATTCAATTATTTTCTTGCATCGATAAATAGGAAATTAGATAAGCAAAAAGTAGTTACTAGTCAATGCATGGTCCCATCTAAATATTTCCGATGCTAATGTGGAAGAACGAATTCCGAAAAGGAATATCATAGTAATTAAGCTGCCGAACCCAGTTAGTCAAAATAACTGCTTTTAATACTCAGAGATGGGTAAATCTAGGGTAAGCGAAAATGAGGTTAAAATCGTTGAATAGTTATAATGATACTTTAGTTGTTTTCTTAATAAACAAACAATATACAGTAAAAACTGGCATATATTTGTTACACATTTGAAGTTGGCACATCGCTTCATAACGCTGACCAATCCGCTAATCTGAGGAGACTTTTGCACGCATAGTAATTATTTAAATGGCTCATAAACAAATACAGATTTTAAAATTATTTGTAATTTCATATGAAAGATAGGTAACAGTTTATTTTTCATTGAAAACAAAGTTGTTGATGTCTCTCTCTCCAAAATATCTTTTAAATTAAATTTTAAAATAAACTTTTAAGAACTCAAGCTCTAGACTCAATAATCTACTCTCAGACAAAAAAGAAAAATTTGAAAATTTTGCTTTTCCTAATAAAATATTAAAAATCAACGTATACGAAATTTTTCGTCATTTAACCGTTGGACTGGAATATCGACAAGGACAATTGTAGTGCCTTCTTGGGTTAAATTTTAGAAAAATCTTATTAAATAGAAGAAATACTTAGAAATTGTCTTTTTGTTATTATCTGCAAATTTTCTAATCGACGCTTTACCAAAGAAATTATTTAACCCTTCAGCGGGCGCGCCAATTTTTGAAACACCAGCAGGCGCGCGGGGCACAAAGGGCAACGTCTCTTTCAACCTTGATTATTCCTTTTGTAATAATGGCGCAGCTTGTCCTCTCAGGACCTTGCTCCATTAAATCTCAATCAACCAACCTTTTGTAATAACCATTTTTTTCAAATTGAAAATAATAATTCTGCGTTTTATGGCAAGATATAAGATCTTTATAATTATAAGATATATTTATAATTAAAGGCGAAAAAATGCAGATACAACTGCCTTATTTTAAAACTGTCCGGTTTATTGGATCTAAGGGCAACTTGCGAATAGATTCCTATCATGTCAAAAATCTAAAAAACAATGAGATTGTCCATCTTCGGGATATGCGGTATACCGTGTAATAGCTGCACATTTGATCGAGTACATCAACTCCTGCTTTTGTCGTATTGTAATCCAGTATAATCGCTGGTTTACCACGATTAAATCACGACTAACAATGAATGGAAAGGAATACAAGGGTACGACAATTAGACCTACATTAGGAAGGGTGTAGCTATAAATAGAAACTGCTTGGAACATACAAACTTTACATGTAAAAACAAACCATTCAAAATTACGAAAATTTTGCGTTTTGTACACGGGCGGGCCCACTGAAGGGTTAAAGAAAGGTTCGAAAAATTTCATAAAATGCTGAAAAAAGGAGAATCAGCAATTTTTTATCTTTTACATTTTTTTTCATAATTCTGTCTTTGTAAAATATTTTCCGCGTGAGTTATTCCCGAATTACTTTCAGAATGTTCTTGGATGAATTGTCCAGAACCACTATAAATTAAACCAACTGTGCATGTTTTCGATGAACAGAATGTTCATCGAAATGCGATGTTTTCTAAAACAGAAAATTTATTCATTCGACCGTAATACATATTTGTAGACTAGTACAACTAAATTTAAACAGCCTTGAAATGTTCAATGAAGACAATGAGTCATTAATAATCGTAAGAATACGATAATTTTTATAATAGTTCATTATGTATATTAAGAAATTTGGTTAACAGAAATAATGCAATGTGTAAAGAGACACATATAATTGAAAAAGGAATCTTTATATCTTACCATCTGAACCACGAAAGCAAGTGAGGTGCACATTCGAGCAAGTTTTCCAAAACGTCGATCCAGATACTAAAATGAAAATTGAAATATGCATTAAAAACAATCACAGAGTAAATTCTATAAAAGAGAAAATAATCTTCACTATTTTATTTGACATCGATTGTAATTAAAACTATAGCTCTGAGCAAACCAATCGCCATATTTTAACACATGCGGGGTGCAATGTAGATCAACCTCCTCGTGATGCACCCTGGTAACGCTTTCGCGGCAAATTGATCTACAATTTCTGGGAGTTCAAATAAGATATGGTGGAGCAAAATTGCTGAAGTCCCAGAATGGCCAAGGCAGAAAGCAGTCGCCTTGTTTCAACTAGTGACGGGCCATGATTGCCTAGTAAAACATCTCTGCCATAGTAATATCGTTTCAAAACCCTTTTGAAAGCTCTGTAATCGACGAAAGGACATCGACTTCACTCATATACAGTAAAACCTCGTTTATCCGGCCCTCGTTGATCTGGATCTCCGGATAATCCGGATCAGATTTGTAGACATTTTTATTTAATGTTCACATTAGGTAATAATTTTTAACTATGATAGCAAGAACGCAACTACAAGTACGCTAAATATTCGTTTTTTAGTTTGATTCAATGTACATAGATTCCTCAATAGATTGTACAATAAATTATGGTAATAAAAGGATTTTTTTGTTGAGTTTAAGAAAGCTTTACTGGACTTACCAATTCTTTTTTAAGAAATGATGAGAAAAGTTATTTTTATATTTTTAATGTCTTGTAAACAATACTATGTAATTTTGCTACAAAACATATTTTTTTATCGTAATAAACGGTAAGTCTGATAAGTTAAGGATTTTGTTTTGCTTATTACCCATATTACCCAGATTATCCGGATTGCCTATGGTCCCAGTTAGTGCGGATAAATGAGGTTTGTCTGTCTGTCTCGTCCCCGTCTACCACCAGCTCCAGTGTTAGAGAGATATTAGATAGCTAGGGGACTTTTGGGTTCACGGACGTTTTAGTTCCCTTTTTTTTTGTTTGTTCTTGTTTTGTTGTGTTTTTATATAGTCTTGTATTCCGCCATTGGAAATAAATAAAAAAGCACTTATGTGTATTATATTCTAAAATTTATGAAATTTAATACTCTTCGTTACATTAAAAAATGAGCCCGGGGTAATCTAGGGGTTAATTAGTCGAGGTTCGGCAATGAGGGTGTTGCAAATTGAAAACGTGTATATTATTTTTTGCGTACTGGTAGCGCCACCTGGCCGCTTCGCGGTTTGTGCGAGACGTGGATTTTTAGTTTGTACTCATGAATGAATAAGGGCCTGTTCACATAGGAGTCCGTTGCGTTGCGTTAAGGAAAAAATGACTTTGAGACGAAAATAAACCAATCACAGCCGTTAAAAATTTCATTGCTAATCGTTTGGAGGCATAGGATAGGTTTATTTTCGTCTCAACGTCATCTTTTCCTTAATGCAACGCAACTGAGTCCTATGTGAACAGGCCATAAAAGCCTGACGCTTGAATTCTTGGTGTTAATACATTTCTTGAAATTTCTTCAGAGGGTGTTCGGTTCGGATCCCGACAAGCGCCATTAAATGCTTTCATGTCTATTCCGGAGACATTAAGGGCCTGTTCACATAGAATCCATCAGCATTATAATTTTTAACCAATCGTATACCAACCATTGACCCATTTAACCAATCAGAGCCAACGGAATCTTTAACGCTGACACTGGCGGATTCTATGTGAACACGCTATAAATCTATAGGCCGGAAAGTACGATCGCACTAGATATCATCCATGGAGAAATGCTCGGATAAAATTGTGGTGGCACTGGAGGGACCAATAGCTGTGACAGGATCCGTATCTTTCTGCTCTGCAGCAATCAATGGACCTGGTTTCGATACGTCCAGCCAGGGGACAGAAACAACATTAAAAAATATGCTTCTCTTTAAAAAAGATGCATTTTTAAAAAAATCTAAATTATTTATTAACTGTTTTTAACATGTAAAAAATTAACAATTAGCTTATAAAAGTATAAGTGAATAACATAAGACATTCTTTACCTTAGACAGACCCATAAGTTTCGAAATTGCATGACATACATAACAAAAAGGATACGACTTCATCGAAATATACTCTTTCATTCTTCAAAAGTATAAACAGAAATATGTAATACAGAAGGAGGTTTATATATATTTTTGGAATATAGCGTACACTGTAGTAGAAAAAAAATAAAGGAATCATAAAATCCTTCACAATTTTCTTTTTCTAATCTAGGCTTTAACACACAATAGTTATTATTTGAAAAAATCTCAATAACGTTTAAAAAAATTAATAGTTTAACAGAATTTCTTCACAGATTATCGGTCATTTTCATGCAAATATTTTAAACTTACTACGCAACTAACTTTAGTTGGAGGGGGGGGGGATAAGGTTCAACTTTTGCAATAACTTAATAAATAATTAATTGAGGTTTTTTAATTTCCAATTTGATAAAAAAAACTATGTTTTGAAAGGGGTCTTTATACGTTTTAGAAAGAAAATACGTTTTTTTTATAAATTTTGTCTCATGTTTTGGATTTTTGTTATGTAAATATATACTTATCGTCTATGCGTTACCGAGTAGTCCATAGCTAGTGTGAAACTCAGATCCAAGAATGCTGGTACATTGGTGGTGTATATGTCGGACGCAAATTGGCAAGTCCGGCTTATTGCAAAGAGCGCTGTTATTTTTCAATGCGCCAGGCTAATTGAAAAATTATCGAAATATGTCTAATTAGCCTGACATTTCTTAAGCTTATTGAAATGGATCCATTCACCTTTAGGCTAGTTAGAAAATTTGCAATAGTTTCTCGAAAAAGCTGGTTTCATCTAGGCTTATTGTAATAAGCCGAAAGCCGTTAAGGCTTATTGAAAATGACAGATATAGGAATTGTTACTGAAGTACTTCTTTTAGTGAACATATAAATGAGTTACGGATTACTAAGGTTAAATAGAGGTAGCTTAAAAACTGCCCAGCTATGGGGTCATTGCAATAAGTCTAAAAATATCAAGCTAATTAGAAAGTTGTAGATAATTTTCCAATTAGTATTGTAAATTGGCGGCGCTCTTAACAATTATCCTACGATATATATTTGCAATTGGAGGCCCTCCCTCGAAGGTTTGTTTGATGCATTTTTTACTTATGTAGTTAGCACCACATCTTAAATACACTGAAGTGCCACTGAATTAGGGATAGAAAAGCCTATGCAAATTGTGTAGCGCTGCGCATCATGTATGCGCAAGTGAGGGCGCTGTGGTAACTGCATATATAGCGCGTACTGTGGTTGTTCTGAATTAGTTGTTGGAATTGCCAGTATGGGTAAACTGCCTGATTTAGACGCCTTCGATCGCGGATAAATCGTAGGTGCGCGACGCATGGGCCATTCAATTTCTGAAATCGTCAGACAGCTAGGATTTTCAAGGTCGACAGTGTCAAGAGTATACCAAGAATACATGGATGGTGGAAAAAAACTAGCGATCGGGCAAACTGCAAAGGACAATTAGCCTTGACAGTGCGTGGTGAGAGACGGCTCAGGCGTATTGTACGTAGCCAGCGAAGCCAAACATTAGCTCAAATTACCACCCAGTTTAATGACGGTGCCAGTCGTACAGTCAGTAAACGGACTGTGCAACGCTCGCTTCACCGTATGGGTTTCGGGAGCCGTCGACCTACGAGAGTACCATTGCTCTATACTCGCCATCGGGCTGCACGTCTTGCCTGGGCAAGAGTGCACAGAGACTGGAGTGTAGAGGACTGGAAACGAGTAGCATGGAGTGATGAGTCTCGATTACGACTACTTAACGCCGACGGGAGGTTGAGAATATGGCGTCAGGCTCATGAAGCCATGGATCCTGCATGCCTGGCTGGAACTGTACAAGAGCATGGTGGCTCAATCATGGTCTGGGGTGTTTTTTCGTGGCACAGTTTGGGATCTTTGGTGCGTGTACCAACCTCCCTCAATGCAATTCGGTACGTAGAGTTGCTGGGTGATCACCTCCATCCGTTTATGCTGTTCTGTTATCCGCACGGTATTGGAGTTTTCCAGCAAGACGACTGTGCCTCTCACAAGTCCCGGTTGGATACTGGCTGGTTGGATGAGCATTCCTCTGACTTATCTGTCATGAATTGGCCACATAGAAGCCCAGACTTAAATCCTATTGAGCATCTTTGGGATGTTTTGGAACAAGTCGTGAAAGGCCATCACACAGCACCAAAGAACCTTACTGAATTATGGACAGCTTTAGCCAATATTTGGCAAGCCATTCCCGTGGAACGTTTCCAGAAACTTGTTGAATCTATGCCTCGTCGTGTGGCAGCCGTTATCAAGGCCAGAGGACGAGCAACTCGTTACTAGGTAGGTATCCCTAATTCAGTGGCACTTCAGTGTACATCCAATCTGATGATATAGGTAAATCCATTATTGTCTCTACATCAGCCTAACATACTTAAGCTTGAAAAAGAAAATTTCTCCGATAGTTAAAAGTATTCATCAATGATAAGCACAGATTCCTCATATAGATATTCTACGATGGTAAGAAAAATGCAGTAAAAGTTTATTTTTTTCTGTATTAGCAATATGTGTTAAAAAACTGTTCTGTTAATTCCATCTGACTTATACATTGACAGACAAGATAAAAAGCGTTGTGCTAATAGAAAATATAGCACCAGAAAAAATGAAGTTAATCAGTGATCCACAAAACCTTGATATATTTTAGAAGAGTTTTATAAACTAACACGGGAAAAAAGTAAACAATTATTGAATTCTTCATTTAGAGTAAATTGAATGCAAGAGTCTACGGAATTAACTGAAGCAAACAGGGGCCGAGATCACTGTCGTGGTAAGCAAACGCGAAAATTTCATCACCATATTTTTTCCAGCATAAAGAAATATAATTTCTGAAGAAGCCTAACTCAATATTGTGCAAATAAATATCCAAGAGAATAAGAAAACGAGGGTAGCCCTTAGAAAGGCTTTTCATCTGTTTGAAAAAGAGTACCAATAAAGACAAAAGCATTTTGTTTGACACAGACGTTACTCAACCTCAAGAATTCCTTTAATACTTTTTATGCACAAACTCTATTCATGACAGTCAAAATCTAAAATCTTTTGTCTGAAATGCCACGATGAGGAGCAAAAAGATTGGTCACAGAGACAAAGTTGCATTTTTCTCAAATGGAAAAGAACTAGAGGTCACCAGGAAAGTCATGAAAATCACAAAAGCGTTAGCATCTCAGTAAATTACGAAAATGGTCTAAAAACGAGTTTGCTTTATGTGAATCCTCTTAAACCTGTTGAAGTTTGAGAACACCCATGAAGGTCGAAAGGAAAGACAGAAATAATAAAAAGTGAAATAGTAAAACTCTAGGGGGCGGGGGGCAATTGAAAACACAAAGGAACGAAAAAGTAAAATTATGAGAGTAAAAACACAAAGTGACAGGAAAAATAATCAAAACAGGTATCTTCAATGAACATGCAGTTTATTATTCAACACTTTGCTGTAGGTAACTTTGGGAAGTTGTAATATTTTGATGGTAGAATAAAAAGGAATTATTGAAACCTTTTAAAGAATATTATTGTAGTACATTATGGAAATTGAATATCAATGTGCTATTTTCTTTCACTGTCTGTATACATATCTAACATATAATTAGGTAAAACGATTAATGAAAGATACTTCTAAATAATACTTAAAGACTAAATATATTTTTTGAATGACAGTATCTTTAAGACAATAGTAATATTATCGGAAGTTCGGTTTGATAGGTTTGTTGACTATATAAATAGCTATAATGTCCCTTACTTCTATCTAAAACTGCAGTCTTTGAAATACCATTAAATGATAGCTTTTCATTCGTCATGATCCCAAACATTGTACTGAATAAAATTCAATTTCAAACTGAAATCAATCAGAACAACATGTTAGTTCTTTAACCAAACAGTTGGATTATTCTGTTAACTCGTAGTCTTCCAATGAACTTAATAAAAGTTTCTAGAGAACAAGAATAGATTTTATTGGAAAACTTTGTATCCTGTTGTTTCCAATAGGCGTAAATTTTCAGACACAATATAGTAAACTAGTATTTCTGTTATATTTACCTTGCACAAAAAAATGCTAGTGTCTCGTTAATATAATTTTATATTCCAAATGTTCATTCAACTTATTTTTATACTAATTAGGCAGTCACAAAGCGTATAATGTAGAAAACGATTATCAACAATTTCCCTGAAGCATATACTTTTTTCCGATTCATTATTACATAAAAAGTTATAAACGAGATTGTTTTGCTCACGCCTAATTCGGTTTCAAAACCTTTTTCCCACGTCTTGCAATTGGAAAGTGTTATGCAATAAAGAACCAACCTTCAAGAGTTTAAAAATGAAGTTTTAAAGAGTGGGTAGGATGCTCTACACGTTTAGCTATCTGGGAAAAATAATTTTATTCTAGGTCAAATAGTATTCTTTATATTAACTGGAAAACCAACCATCTGCAACGTTGAATTTTTAATTTTATGCTTTACTAAAAGTCAATTTTCTTAGCTTCTGTTTGAGGAGGACTGGTTCCTTCTTGCACAACTCTGTCCATTTCTGTTTCTGAACTATTTTGCTCTTTTGAGAACTATGCAAATAGCACTGCACTTTCTAAATATTTTTTTATAATTGTTCTGAATGGAAATTAATGTTTTATTTTATAAATAAGACGACCGAAGAACTATTAACCTACAACATTATGTGGCACTTAGCAGCTTGTTACCCAACTGGTACGACCCTTAGCCTAGAATGGTATATCAGATAATGACACTTAATTAGAATGTTTCGCATATTGCAATTGGTATCATTAACAGTCATCATTCAGAATCTAACATCCTTATCGAAACCCTCTGCATTAAATCTTAAGTTTTCTGTGAGCAGTTGATGAGAGTTCAACATTTTACCAATTTAATGGGTGGTGAAACTTTAATTACTGGGAGCCGAAAAACGTGACGGAATTGCTGAACGTGTGATGTTATAGAAGTAAGATGTGTCTCAGAATATAAAGTCTGATTACCACTGTTATTATAATGTAATTGAAAGATTTGTATATGTTACCTCACAATCTAAGAGGTATATTAGTGTGAAATATTTGAATGTTCATTTGTAACTTTCAACAGACTTCACACAACTTGTTTTTATGCAGCAAATGAGTCGCTGTAACTTCGACACCATGAGAAGTGTATTACATAGCATGAAAAATGATTTTTTTGTGCTAATATTACGAAAAAGGAAAATCTGCAACACGAGTTTAAAGAAACAAAAATTTATGTGTTATAGACTCACATGCGTGCTAATAACTTTCAAATTATATAAAAAAAATTATCCAAAAGGAGTAAAATATTAAAATTTAAACTATAAATAAATCTGCTGATATATTTATTGAAAAGTCTGTCGTGTATTATGCAAATTGAAATAATATGGAAAAAAATTTTTTAAATAATTTTTAAATGAAGAAAAGTGTTAAACCATTTTGAATTTAGTTGCGCATGGAGTAATTAATAAATGGTGTTGATATAAAATTAATTTAATATGTTAAAAGCTTTTATTTTAAGAGTATATATTCAAAATATTTTAGGGTCTATTAATGATAAAAAGGCATATTACTTTAATCAATTGATTTAACCTGAACTTTTTGTTCGCAAACCATGAAATATTTCTAAAAATCCTTTCTTAATTTTTGCTCCTTCGTACCTTTTGCATTAACATCCTTTATGTGGTAGGCTGTTGCGTAAAATACAAACCAATTGATTTTATTTGAACCTAAGATTTAAATCCAATTTTTTTTTTGGGGGGGGGGGGAGGCGGTGGCTCAGTGACAAATCGAAATTTACACATCACTTAGATTTTATGGCTATAATTCCTTTACTTATTTTATAAGGCTTAAAAAATAAAGACCTAAGAAATTTTTTAATGTATTGTTTGGAACGAAATGGAATTAAAATTTTAAAATATATTATATTGCACAACAATTGAATTTTTTAAAAGGCATTTAAGAACTGAAATAAAATTGAAAATCAGTTTATAAGAAAATTATACTGATGTTATTGTGAAGTATTGGTATGTATTTCAATTTAATAGCTTTTTATTCAAATCCATAAAAATGATATTCTATAGATTGACATATATACGTCACATACTATAGCTTCATCCATTATGAAAGGCAGTTATTGTTGAATGCAAAATTTTGAAAAGTTTTCCCTTTTTCTTTTCGAGATTACATCACTAATCGAAAGCTCTATGTTCATTCTGTCTCGTGTTAAAGCAGTATAATCCCAGCTTCCCTTTATACTGGCTAGAATCTAGCCCATAGAGCTTTAACACAATATAGAATTGAGTCGTTGAAAGTCAAAGTCGTGTAAGTCACATTTTCAACTTTTTTCATTTGGGGGCAAATATGTAATCTCCATGTTCAATTTATAGTGGAATTGTAAATCGTTATTATTTGCAATATTTTAATAATTGTTATGAATTATAATTTGCTCAATTTATGGTGGATTTTTTGTAACTCTTTTGACTTACACCACTTGACTTACTGACTTACACCACTTTGCCTTTCACCGCCTCAATTATTAAAGAAGTTTCAATTAGTGGTGTAATCTCAAAATGGGAAAAAATGACACCACATTTGCATTCAACATCTCGTATTATCATAAATAGATAAAATTGATGATTTGCAAATGAAAGATTAAGTGAAGGAGCGTTGCACCTTCTTCTCTCGGTCAATTCTTATATAACCTTTGGACTTCGAGTTTATGGCAATGATTGAATTATGCAAAACATCAGATGGAAGTTCATTCAATGGTTTTACATTAACTTTAACAATTTCCTAGTGAATTTTCATGTACTTTGGATGATGTTATGCTATACGGAATGAATGATATATCAAATGAATATGAAGACCTTATTTGAATAGTGTAACAACTCCACTTTTTGAAAAAAATGGAGTTAGTCTCACTTTCATGTTCATACAAACCATTTCTATCTTATTTTAAAACTGGTACACTTCCAACTTATTTCTGCTGCCAACAGAGGGCATTACAAATCAGACTTCAGCAGTCATTTCTCAGCACTCATTCGACTTTAAGGCTCTGTATCTCAAAATGAACAAAAATCGAGTTGGTCCATTATTCAAATAAGGCCTCCATATACATTAATTCTCAGAGTTTAACATTTAAAATTGCCTGTTATAATTTTAAACATTTTGTATGTTGTACCTACCAAGCAGGCATCGTTTTCAGATCCGCGTCATGTTTATGGAAATTACTGACATAGAAATATCCATATTTGAGTCTTTTAAGAACTAAATTGCTCTGTACTTTAGGGGATTTTCTAATACTTATCCTTGACTTCTTCCTCTAATCTTTATCTAATTTCTCAAATTTTTAATGTTTCTAATTGTCAGAGAAAACATTCATCAATTAATTGAAGGGAATGCGTTATCTATATATATTAAACATTTCCGTGACTGACTGACTGACATACACACTGACTGATAACACACAGACCAAACAACTGACCTAAAGGGCTGAAACTTTGCATGGCGATTCTAGTGTAGGGATGCACTAAGAAAGATTTTTGAAAAATTCTTAGATTTTTTTAAAATTAGATTTTTAAGCTGTTTTTGTAACTTTTTTTAAGTTTGCATTTAAAATAATGATCTGAGGGTGACGAAATTTATATCACAAGAAAGATCATAAAAATTCCTTCAAACGGAAATGTTTTTCGATTCTTTGCCTCTATTTTCTGATTTTTGGTGAATTTTTAAAGATTCATTTTTAGAATTTAATTTATTAAATGCTGATCATGTGGTTTCTTTTCTTCTTGTGATACTTTAAATTAATTTTACGCCACGTGCATTACAGGGAAATAAATTGACAAAAAATATTAAAATACGGTAAATGATAAAATTTAACCACTAGTCTAATTGAGTTAGAAGTATTTTAAGAATTTAATTGGAATTAGAATGTTTTATGGATATTAAACATACAAATTGATTTCATACATTGACCGTTGTATTTAATTTGAATATTTTCTTCTACACTATTTTGTCTATAAAAATACCCGTTGCAATTTTTTCATAAATATATATATATTACTAGCGGCCCGTCCCGACTTTGTCCGGGTTGAACAAAATATTATACCAATAAATTTCCAGTTGATAGCCAATAAATTGTAAATCTTTTTTCACCTTAATAATAACCTAAATAATACCTTAAATTAATTTTACGTTAGTTAATAATTAAAATAAATTTTTTAAAAGAAAAAGGCGTGCCGGAGAACGGCTAGGTTCGAACCGCTAGCGTCAGAAAAGAAGCCCACCGCGATACCACCACGCTAAGGATCGTTGAAATCTTCGGAACAAAAAGCGGTAGAAGACAGTAGCAGAAACAATGGAGATTGTTATTATTAAGCCCCTAACTTTATTTCTACTGATCAGATATACATAATATATAGCCTATGTACATCTAGAATAATGTACCTTTTAAACAGTGAAAGAATTTTTCAAATAGGTACAGTGGTTCTGAAGATACACCCTCCACTTACAAAATCGCTCTCTCTTTATATATAAGTATAGATAGCACCACGCTAAGGATCGTTGAAATCTTCAGAACAAAAAGCGGTAGAAGACAGTAGCAGAAACAATGGAGATTGTTATTATTAAGCCCCTAACTTTATTTCTACTGATCAGATATACATAATATATAGCCTATGTCCATCTGGAATAATGTACCTTTCAAACAGTGAAAGAATTTTTCAAATAGGTACAGTGGTTCTGAAGATATACCCTCCGCGTACAAAATCGCTCTCTCTTTATATATAAGTATAGATAGCACCACGCTAAGGATCGTTGAAGACTTCGGCACAAAAAGCGGTAGAGGACAGTAGCGGTAACAATGGAGATTGTTAGGATTAAGCCCCTAACTTTATTTCTACTGATCAGATATACATAATATATAGCCTATGTCCATCTGGAAAAATGTACCTCTCAAACAGTGAAATAATTTTTCAAATAGGTGCAGTGGTTCTGGAGATTATTCTCCACGTACAAAATCACTCTCTCTTTATATATAAGTATAGATACCACCACGCTAAGGATCGTTGAAGACTTCGGCACAAAAAGCGGTAGAGGACAGCAGCGGTAACAATGTAGATTGTTAGGATTAAGCCCCTAACTTTATTTCTACTGATCAGATATACATAATATATAGCCTATGTCCATCTGGAATAATGTACCTTTCAAACAGTGAAAGAATTTTTCAAATAGGTGCAGTGGTTCTGAAGATTACCCTCCACGTACGAAATCGCTCTCTCTTTATATATAAGTATAGATAGATTATAGAAGTATAGACACACATTGGTATCTCAAAATTAGAGTAAGAGATGAAATAAAAATACAAAAATAAAAAAAGGATTTTAAGTAAGGAATGTTTTTATAATTATTTTAAGCACCTAAAATAATATTCAAATTAATATTACGTTACTTAATATAATTGTGTGCACGGCCGCCATCTTGGATTTTTTTGCGCCAACTTGGCGATTTTACCGTGTTTTGAGGAGTGGAAAAATTCTCGCCAATGTGTTTTAAGCGGTGTTTTCAAAACGCTGGACTTTGAATTTTTTTAGCTTTTTTAATAAAAACCACCTGTTTAAATTATGAAACTTAGAAAAATTTTTGAAAAATCATTTAAACGTTGGACTTAGATTTATTTTTGGGTTTTTGATAAAAACAACATTTTTGAAAAAATCATTCTCAAATATTGGAAATTTTGGGTTTTTCTTTTAGCTTTTTTAATAAAAACGACCTTTTTAAATTGTGAAACTTAGAAATATTTTTGAAAAATCATTTAATCGTTGGACTGAGATTTTTTTCTTGTCATTTTTAATTAAAAACTACCTTTTCAAATTATGATCCATATGAAAAATTTGGTCAAATGAATTTTACTTACAGATAAAATTTCAATGCCATCTATTCAGTTTGCCCTAACTCTTTGACTAAGCAATGAATCACCAAAATATTATGCCAATATATTGTTAATTAGAAAAAAATACAGCATTTTCGTACCACCTAAATAACTTGCAATGTAAAAATTATCTAAAATTCAGCTTTGAAAAATGTAAAATAATTATGAACCCATAAATTTATGGTGAGTAACCATTGACCTTAACCAAATATTTGGTGCATACAATAAAATCGGGACAAGGATTATTTGACCATTTATCCTGCTGTGTTGGAAATAAGAAAAAAAACCCTTTTCCTAAACCAATAACTTAACCTTAACTAACTTTTTAACTTAGGTTCCTGGGGAGAGAGAAGTTGAACTTCAGTTATTTAAATTTATTTGTAATCCACTACAACTTGGAATTATAAAATATTTTAAAATATATTGTATTTAAAATGTATACTGTATTTTATATTTTACGAAAAAATGATGGCAGATAATTTTTACTTCAAATAAATGAAATGGTGTATCATTATAGTATACTAATTGACAATCTATAAACAAAATTAAAAGCAACTTAAATTTAATAAGTTAACGAAAAACTGATAATGGATTCAAAAATTTTCAACAAAAAGACTCTTAGTTTTAAAAATAATTTACTCTTTTGAGTATAGTCAATTTGACTCAGATTTCCAGGTCAAGGCCAAGATCTGACCTAAAATTATTATACTGTAATTAAATGATCACATCAGAAATAACTGTTTGATTTTAAAATTAGAGAATTTGACATTGGGTTATTTTTACCAGAACGCAATAATTATCGCCATGCGAAATGCGCCAAACCCTGGCGGAAAAATCCAAGATGGCGGCCGTGCACACAAATCTAGAGTATCCCCCCTAACTTTATTTCTACTGATCAGATATGCATAATATATAGCCTATGTCCATCTGGAATAATGTACCTTTCAAACAGTGAAAGAATTTTTCAAATAGGTGCAGTGGTTCCGGAGATTACCTTCCACGTACAAAATCCGCTCTCTCTTTATATATTAGTATAGATTTGTCATTAATTGCTTACATTGACCGTTGTATTTAATTTCAATGTACTCCGTAGCGAAGCACGGGTATTCAGCTAGTTAATTATATAAATCATACTTACAGAAAATTGTGAATTGGTATTGACTAATATTACTTTACAGGATATAAACAACAACTTTTCTAAAAATTAGTTATGAAAAAATTGAATTTATTTCATTAAAATAAAAAAATAAAAACCTAATAATATTTTTCTTTTTTTAAATCCCAGGTATCAATTATTAATTCAATCTGGATGTGAATGTACACTCATTTTTAGTATTTACTTTTTTTAATTTAATATATTAATGGAGTGCTTATATACACATACGATATAACTAGATTACTTGTTATATATTTGAAACTGAATGCATAAACATCAATCCCAGAATCGTAAGAATCTCAATGGCATCCAATATATAAATATCTTTGCATCTCTATTCCCTTACTTTAATAACAAATGCATTGATACTGCTCCAATCGGTCACCCCTTTTGTTCAAAACTAGTGATTGCAATATCTGACCGAAAATACAATACCGATATTCGGTATTTTTTCAAACGTTGTACCGTGATACCGGTATTAATACCGGTATTAAGATTTTTTTTAACGATACAAAACCACAGTTGTTTTTTTGCCATATTAATTAGTATTTGCAAAAAATGTATAAACTGTAAAAACATAACCAATTTTGTTGTGTACTAATATAAAATAAAGGAACAAATGTTATAATCACATATTATTAATAACTAGATAGTACCCGTCAAAACTTGACGGTAAATAATTGAACAGTTCCAATAAAAAAAAAGGTTCATAACCTTGTTAAAATATTAGAAATTTTTACAGAATTTTAGCTGTTTTTCTATCCGATGTTATAATTAAAAATGTGGTAAAAATCCGAGTTTATAATTTAAAAAAACGTCTTCTTGGAAAAAAAAAACATGCATACCACTAATTTTTCAATCCGACTTGCACATTCTAACAAATATGCTATGTATACAATCTAACTAATATGCTATAAATATGCTATGTATAAATATATTAAGCAAAAATAAAATATATAAACTAAAGAAAATTAAAAATTCATACAAATTACTCACGTGCAAAAGATTTTTGCAGTCTATTTAGGCAGCACTGCAATCGCGTTTCAGAATTTTTTTTATTTTCATGAATTTCAATGATGTATACACGTGCATTCAATAATTGGAACCGGTAGGAAGCTCTGCAATCGCATTTCAGAATTTTTATTTTCTTTTATTTTCATGAATTTTAAAGCTGTATACACGTTCATTAAATAACAATTAACTTAACCTACAAATTTGTTAAACAAACGATTTTGGTGTTTTTTTATTTCTGTTTATTATTGTATTTTTGCACGTGAGATTAATATAGGCTGATATATTTGTGATGCGGTCGCTCCGGAAGCGTTACTTGACAGAGGCATACACAGAACACGGCAACTATTAGGGGAATAGGTGCAAAATAATAATTTATGTTATTAGAAACAAAAAATATAAATAAAAAATAAATCACAACGGTATTACAATACAATGAAGTAACAAAACCTTTAGTATTATTATTGAGAAGAGTAAATATCACATAAAAAGTTTGTTATATAATATCTGTTATTAAAGAAAAAAAACAACTAATTTATTAACTGCATATTTTTAAATGTGATCGTAAAAAACATAATGTATCTATTAAGCTGTCTTTAAGCGGGGAATGTAGTTTTGTGCACAAATTACCTGCGGTTAAAAATACACTCTCTGCATCTATGGTGGTTGGTGGCACTGTTAATAATGAGTGATATAATTACTCTAAATATTTCCTTCAAAGTCGTTCATTTTCTAACATTTCAGTCCGTCGTCTGATGGTTTTGAATAATTCTATTTTTTGTATTACTTTTGTATCATTGTTTGTAACATTTTTTATTTATAGCTTATACCGGTATTGCAATCACTAATCGAAACGAGCCAATGGTATGGAAGAAACATATTTTCGACAGTCATCCCTCAAAACAGTCACTTTTTTTTTCAGAACCATTACTGGTCGCCATAGAGAAGTTTCACTGTATCACTAAATATTTTCTTCCGTTTATATGTGGCTTTAGGCAGGAGTTTAAAATGCCTTTTGATTCTGGTTCTAATTCGAGGGGCATTGATTTCAAATAAGCATTCTTGGCAGACCCAACGGTCATAGACTAAGCCGTCACTGTCATTATGAGTTCCTCTGCAGGGCATTGTCGACATGTATACCAGAGAATAAAAGCCTCCAAAAGTAAGGAATTCATCAAAATTTTTACTGGAGGCTGGTAATTTCCAGTCACTCTAACCCTTAACAGATGTAACCAAATCTTCCGCGATTTGCGGTTAGCGGAGCGTGGTAAATGGATTTTTACCGACGCAAAATGGACTTTGCGCTATCGAAATCCAACCAAATAACCTACGATTTGCGGTGCAAAATTTATAAAACTTGAGTAAATTGCACGAAACACACCTTCGTAAGAGGAGTAACCAATGCAACTCCGGATTACCCAGCGCCTATAGGCAATGAAATCCGGATATAGTCGACCATATGTATAACACATATTATTATGATATTTTGCAACTTAATTCTCTAAGTTTCTTATGTATGATTCGAGAGGCTAAAATTGGCATATTTATTTCACATGCATCTTTTAACAGTCCAAGCACGTACAAATCAGGAAGTATAACGCAATGTGTCATGTTAGAATAAACACAAGAAAAGTAAAATGTTTCTCTTCTACATTTCATCTTCAAACTTTACAGCGACTATAATAAAAATTGTACAGTTTCAATATACTTTTAAAGTTTTAATAATATTTAATACCGCTTAGAAAAAGTAAAATACCTCTCAATTTCTTAATATATATACACACACACACACATATATATATTAGGGTGGTTCGAAAAAAACTTTTTTTTTATTTCAGATCGCTAGAGTGCACAAAAGTTGCCATTGCTATAGACGTTAAAAAAGCACTAATTATTATTTTTTTATTAATTTGTCTTCCGGTCGCGCAATGCCATTGAAGTTAGCAAAAAATTGTGAAAAACCTTAATTTTTCATAATTTTTTTAAGCACGCCAGATGGTTTTAATTGAGTTCCTATACCATGAATTAACCACTAAATGTATGTAAAATTAAGATATTTGCACTTATTATACATTTGTTTCATATCTTCCGGTCGCGCAACATAGTACAAAATGAGTAAAATTAGTAGTTTTTGCAAAATTTCAAAGTTTGACTGTTTAGTACATTTGAATCATACGACTTTTAGAGATGCTATAGTTTAATTCTATTAGAATATTATATTAAAAATCCAAGCATATAAGATAAACTTTTATATTTAAGTGGAATTTGGTTGCGCAGCTTCGTTAAAAACAGCAGAGTAGCCTACCTGTACAGAGAGGCGTGGCGTACGTGACGAATGCCAGCGATGCGCTCGCAGCCGGTAGCAGCCATTATCGTTGTCTGACAATTTTGTTGTTTGACAATGTTTCCTTTCAGATAATTTAGAAATTTTCTAATAGTAAATATTTGGTAATTTTTTTGTTTCAATATTCAATTGTTGGTGCAGCTCTTCGCTAATTTTGTTTACAAAACGACCCAGAACTCACCACGGGGAGGTGGCTGCACTTCCGAGTTCCACCTACACCCTACCCAACCAACCATCCAATGTAGGGTGTGTTATTTACAATATGTACAAATTTATTTCGCTTTCTCTCTCTTTATGTTTCCTTTCTAGCATTTATCTATCGATAAACATCGAAATTCGGATTTGTGTGAAAACGTTGGCATCGCTGAGCGTGACAGTAATGTGGTTCTAATATAGCCGTCTCTGGAACTGTGTCCACACACTTTACTTGAAGCTTCGGTCACTAGCTTAACGCATCTTTCAACTGCCTGTGTATGGCATGGGAAAGCATCTATAATTATAACAGGCTTGAAGTCATTGCTCACATACTGTTTTATCTCTTCATTAGTCAATGTTCTTAACAGTGGAGGAAGAGTCAGTGTACTGGTGTTCCATTTGATAAATTCGGTATAGTCTTTAGCTTCAAAGTTTAGGTTTGGTGGTTTAAAGATTCTGATAAAGTCACTTTCAGATATTGCTTCCTTTGCCTTCATGATACGCCTAAAGCCCAGCTCTCGGATATGGTTTCTTTCATCAGTTACCATAGCCAAAAGTAAATTATCGGGATGGTCAAAGTAAGCATTCCGTTGTAAAACGGGATCAACAACTTCAAGCAGCTCTTCTGGTAAGTACCTTGTAGATTCAATAGTTTTGTAAACATGTCTAGGACCATCTGTGAATTTGCGGTTTATTTTTATGACAAACCACATAGGCATATAACATTTGAGAATGAATGTGACAATTTCTCTCAGATTTTCAGAAGGGCTTGACACACTGATGTAGAGGCGCAAAACTCGGTTCGCAGTAGTAAGCCATCTTGAATGTGACATTGGGCCAGGATCACGTACTACAAAGTCTTCTGAACATTGTCCTGACTTGATGACTTCTGATATCTCAAGCAAGTACAATTGGTCCTTGCTAAGAATACGCTTGTCAACTTTGTTATCTCACAATCAATAGGATTAAAATCAACAACTGGTAGTCTTTCACAATCAGGTAGGGCCTTTCCAATCGGTCCGGAATATCCTATTGGGCCTGTTGTATTTCCATCTAAGTGTTAGAAAAGGTGGCGGAATGGCAGTTCGTTGTAATGGAGAAGACAAATACTCCATTGTAGAGGTCTTACCACATGTATCTCTATTTGTCGAATTACACCATTTCTTAAGCCCTATTAATAACACTACCGTCACATCCAACAACTTCCAATTTGTCAAGTAAAAAGCCATTTTCTGATAAATAAGACTTGATGTTTTTGGCTATGTCGGTTGCTGAGCTTGAAGAAGGACAAGTGTGTCTCATGTAAGTGGAGCCTGGATCCTGAATTAAAAAGTAATGCTCCTCCTTATAGGTTCTGCGAAAGTGTTTTCTGCCAGTTTTTTCAACTGACAATGTATTGTCTTTTCGTCCATCAAAGTAAACACCATAAATTTCTAAACTTATATCACTTTGCAAACTAGCTCTCACACAAGTTTGTATCTGATTCATTAATCAACCCAACATCTTGCAGTACACTTGAAGCAATAGCAGCCGTAGCGCGATCCGATACGCCATATCGGTCACTCGTCACGTATCGGTCACTCGTCACGGCGCGGCATTCGCCACGTACGCCTCGCCTCTTGGTAGTAGGCTACTCTGCTGTTTTTGACGAAGCTGCGCGACCAAATTCCACTTGAATATCAAAGTTTATCTGATATGCTTGGATTTTAAATATATTATTGTAATAGAATTAAACTATAGCATCTCTAAAAGTCGTATGATTAAAATGTACTAAACAGTCAAATTTTGAAATTTTGCAAAAACTACTAATTTTACTCATTTTGTACTATGCTGCGCGACCGGAAGATATGAAACAAATGTATAATAAGTGCATATATATTGATTTTACATACTTTTAGTAGTTAATTCATGATATAGGAACGCAATTAAAACCATCTGACGTGCTTAAAAAATTATGAAAAATTAAGGTTTTTCACAATTTTTTGCTAACTTCGATGGCATTGCGCGACCGGAAGACAAATTAATAAAAAAATAATAATTAGCGCTTTTTTAACGTCTATACCAATGGCAACTTTTGTGCACTCTAGCGATCTGAAATATAAAAAAAAGTTTTTTTCGAACCACCCTAATATATATATATATATATATATATATATATATATATATATATATATATATATATACAGTGGAAACTCGATCGATCGTCCCCCGATTCATCGTTTTCCTGTATGTGTTGTTCATTGCACCCTATCCCGACGATCATATTGCTTTGTTATGTTCCCGCATTTATCGTTCAATTCAGTCGGTCCCTTGAAAAACGATAGATCGAGACTCAACCAATATATATATATATATATATATATATATATATATATATATATATATATATATATACATTGGAATCTCGATCTATCGTTTTTCAAGGGACCGATTGAAATGAACGATAAATGCGGGAAAACGATAGATGCCGAAACATAACAAAGCAATAGGATCGTTGGGTCTGGATAAAATGAACGACACATACGGAAAAACGATGGATCCGAAAACGATCGATCGAGATTCCACGGTATATATATATATATATATATATATATATATATATATATATATATATATATATATATATATATATTGTGTTAGAATACAAAAATTATAACTCCCATGACGAGAGGTATTACTCAAATTTCCTGGTTTTGCGGAAATTCTCTTTCTCAATGGTTCTTAAAAATATAAATTTATTTACTTTACTAAATGGACAAAAAATATTTTTTTTAGTTATAATCCATCGTGATGTGTCTTACCTCGTAAGCAGTTGACGCGTGCATCTCAAAAAAGACTGGCAGTGACAGGTATGAAGACAGCCCGATTCCAATCACATATCCAATATTAAGGTACACGAAGTGTATTCCAAATTTATACATCTCAGCAGGCATGCCGATTACTGTGATTGCCGATAAAAATGAAGCCATCAGGGAAAAGGCCACCGGAAGAATGGACATGTTTTGGTCTGCCAGAAGATATTCCTCGGTCGTCTTTTGTTTGCCTCCAGAAAACCTGAAGTAGACACCTATGCCTGCTGACACCAACAGCATAAATGCGAAGATTATATAGTCCACGGTACCTAACACAGCCTTTTCAACTTCCATGATGATGAATGTTGTTTCTCAAGATGAAGATGCAACCTACAAATACAAAATTAAAATTTATGTATCAATCATCAATAAATAAAAGTCAATCTGGCAGTTATTTGGCCACAACATTGCCAAATATCTACCGTACGGTTTTTACTGTTTCTTAATAGTGCAACTGTCGACAGCAAGAGTTATATATTTCACCACAGCCGGGCCGACCATTTGTGGCATCTGACGCAAATTTTGAAAACGGCGCCTTTACAAATTTTTGGAAAGACTCTTTAAGTAATGAATGTACCTCTATTAGCAATAGTCTACTTAATAGAATACCGGACTTTTTGAAAGAAATATCTATTTATTTAAATTTTTCTTAATTACAGAACTTTAACACTAGAAAAGACGGGAATTTTTTTCTTACTAAAAAGACTGAACTCCGTCATTTTGACGGTTGAAAATAAAATCGTGAATTTAAAATATTTGATATTTTTCTTAAAAAATGGTTAAATACTTTAAATTTGGATCTATTTCGTACCAATGTATAAAAAATTAGTATGTATTTAAATATATTTTTCTGCAGGTATGCCGAGCTGACAACCTGGTATGGATTATCCGTAAAAATAGATGCATGTTTTGTGCAGTCCTTTTTTTCAACACCAATATTTCCGGAGAGCCAGTATTTCTATTATTTGCAAAAGAGGGAAGAGACGAAAAGTAACCAACATTTTCCCGGTATTATTTAAAAAAATTCTACCTGTTTTCTAAGTTGCCGTCAAATTGACGGTTTTCAGTCTTAGTAGGTATACAACACAATTTCTCCCCCTTTTTACTATCGAATATAATCTTGTAAATGTGTGTGCATATTTCGCGTAGAATTAGAAAAAAAATCATAAAATTTCAGAAGCCTGAGGTCATAAATACCGACATAGTGCTCAACAGTATGTCCGAAACCGTCAAAATGACGGCAGCTGTCTTTCTAGTGTTAAAAAAGTTGTAGAGTTTCTGGTAGAGTTAGTAGAATTTCTTAGAGCTACAACAAAAATTGAAAATATGCATTCAAAAATTTATTCTCATAATCTCAATTTCACGAGTTTATAAAAAAAAGTCTAAATATTCGCTTAAATTTTTATAAATTTCTTTATTTATTTAATTAATATTTTTAACTATTATTTAAATTTTTCGCATTTTTACTATGTGTCATTTTGGCGCCTATTTCAATTCGGTGCCTGAGGCGATCGCATCGCCGCCTCTCCTATGGAGCCGGCTCTGTATTTAACATACATAAGGAGAACATAATATGCATTTTCTAAGTTTGAAGTTCACTTTTAATTTCGCCTGGCTCTGTGATTGGTTAAAATTTTTATCGCTGATACGACGCTCCGATTCGGAACCAACGTAAATAAGGCTTTAGTCATAAAAGGCTTTAGTCATTTGTTTCTACCTGTCATCATACTGGAGAAATCCTATTTTGGAAAATTGGTACTCAAGGAGAATTTAACACATGGACTGAAGGTTTTTCGATCCATGGCATCTTCTGTAGAATATTTCTGCCACCTTTTTAATACCGAAATACGAAATATATCTCATGGTTAATTTTTCTTAACTCAGCATATCACTGAAACAATTAAAATATCTCTAAATTGCCTAAATTTTTAAAACTCTTAATTTATCCCTTTATCTTTTTCTGCTATTTTCTGTTTAGTGGAACCAATTTTTTATAACTTATTTTGATGGTCTTGAAGTGACTGAACACCATAAATACTGAATACAGAATTACAAACCTGGATAGCAGCCAACAAACTTCAAAAGATGGTAAAATTGTAAATGAGTAAGGTTTTGGAGGAAAACTCTTGCAATTATCAAATATTTACAGCGTTCGGTTAAAACAAATTTCAATGCAGAATAGGGTAATTGAAGCACTTTGTTTGAAAATTGATATTATAGCACAAAAATCTCGGGCTTTAGAGAGAAATATTTGTAAAAGAAAATTTTGTCAAGTAAAATTAGGTGCGTGTATATTGATGACTGCTTTCATGTAAATTTCGTATTGCCTAAATTATTTAAAGTTTAAAAGTTATAATATTCGTTTTTTTTATTCAAGTTTTTTTTTGATTCAAGTAGATCGAAGTTTTTTTTCAATTCCAGTAATTCAAGTATTTCCTTAATTCAGTAATTCCTCAATTCAAGTACAAGTAATTCAAGGGGACAGGAGGATTTTTTTTCATTTCACGTATTTTTAATCAAGTTTTTTAAAGTATCGTTCAATAAATACAAAATACTTTTGAAATTTGAAATTTGAAATTTGAAATTTTGTTTTGAATAAATAAAAATATTCAGATCTTCAATCCGTCGGCCACATCGTATGTTGATTAGCTTCTCGAGCTTCCACAGACTGGGCTTGGGTTCGAATTCAGACTAAGGCATGAATTTTCTTGTACTGTCCTTTCTTAGGGAGCTATGCTGATTCACCTATATGGTGTTCCCGAGATTAAGAAGCTATCAAAATCGCGGTGTGGATGGGTATACGTCGTCGAGACCCGCCCCCCCCCCCTCCTCGTGCTGCTTTGGGAAATAAATATATTCAAGCATGGTCTGTTTTAGATATAAACGCTGAATCAGTATCTCTATATGCGTAATTTCTACCCTTTGATAACTAGGAATTTTTTTTAAAATGCCGTTCGGATTTATAAAAGTTTAGTTTATAGAAATTTAAAACCTCATAAAGGGGAAAAGATTTCCAGATTAATTCTTGCTCCCAGGAAAATATTTTCGGAATTTTCCTCTTGAAAGAAGAAACTTAAACACTGTTTGGTGCATTTAAAGTTGTAAAAACTTTCATAACTATACCTTCAAAGTGATACTAGATATATCCTTTTAGGGATAGTGAATCGGGAAAATTTCTATACCGAGATAAGAAGACTGAAAACAGACTGTTTTTAAACAGATCAGCTTAAAAATTATTAATCGGGCAATTTTGTCATAGAAAATCGGAATAATAGTTTACGTTATTTGATACTAAAAGCCCTGCAGTATGTTTTTAATTCAATAAAAATATGCTTTTCTGCGAATATTTCGTCCGGAACTTCCTTAATGTGTTAATGTGCTTCCTTAATTCGGGTAATTTTTTTTTTAACATCAAAACTGTAGACATAAAATTTCCTCACTTTGCACTTTTCTACATAATTAAATATTTTAAAAGCTGTGCAGTAGGTTTTAAGTCAAGAAAATAAAAATATACTTTTTGAGAATTTTGTGTTTCGGATTCCCTAATAATGTTGAATTCATGTTAAACTAATTTTTTGGAACATTTAAATTGTACAAATTTTCTCATTGGACAACATTTTACACAAATATTTTTCAAACTCCAGCCTTGGTTTTTTTTCTCCGAAATCATGTGAAAGATAGACTAAAAATTTGCCGCATGTCTGTCGTAATCTAACATGTTGCCATTGCACCTGTGTTTACTTTTAACTAACACATATAAAACATTTAATTTAAATAAGGGATGAAATATCATGGACGATTCCATATGTTCCCAATCTCAGTGAAGTGATATTTCATTATAACACTCAAAAACATCCCATTCATTATCTTGATAACTCATAACTGACGTAAGAGTGAAGTCTATCTACCCCATCTCATCTCCAAAGATTCCTCTTTCATCGATCAAAATTCAGACACGGGCTTTGCAATAGATAAGAGGCTTCCTCATTTCACTGTGTAGTCGATGCATGGCAAATTAACTTCGCTCTTACATTTCTCTTTTGAAATTACTGTCAACTGGCCCCTTACTATTTGGCATTGTTATATACATCCAAGAGTTGTTATGAATTAGGACCCACAGACTACCATAGGCATGCAATCGTTTTCAATCTCAATAACACTGTTGACAAAATAATAACAATCTTCCATTCGATACACTCGTGACATACTTCATATTGCGTTACAGATGCAATCAAAAACATTGTGGTTGAAATAATATTCGCGTGTGTCTATCACGAGCCACCGATTACGGAAAGGTGACCTCTGTGACAAACACAAAACTCGTTCAGTCATCACGGAAGGTACGGAATTATTCTTATTCGAGCAGTCACGATAGTTACTAAATACATAAGTCGATGTAATACCCCTAAGCAATACTGATATAAATAGAACTTTAAATCATGTTTTTTTTTTTCTGAAATATTATAAATGCTCATGGTCAGATCTAAAATTGTGTCTGTTGGTGAGTAAGATTTGATTGTTGTTTTAAACCTCAATGAATGTTTTCCGAATGCTTCCATGACAGTTACTCTATAATATGTTTCTTACTAAAACACCTTAAAGCTAAAATTAGGTATTTATTTTTAAATTAAATGTGAAAATGTTTCTATGTAAGAAACTTATACCGAAATATAAGTAAGACAGAAGCGAAAAAATAATATTAAATATAAATGGAGGAAACTAAATCGTAAAAACATTGCAATTATTCAAATATAATTTTTTTTGGTTAAATACGATTACTTTATAAATTATGATATTTTTCATCAGCATTACATGTAAAAATAAAAATTTCGGTAGGACCAGGTGGAATATGAAATGCTAAAATTATAAACTATAGTAAACCCCAAATTATGTTATTATACTTCAATTAATTGCTTTCGTGGAAAATCCTGAGGGATATCACATCCTATCAACCAACCATGTATCAGCGTTTAGTATCTAGTCTATACTACCAGTAAAATACTGTAAAATTATCGAAAATTAAGTACACTATGACTGGAGGGTAATTCTTTCAGCATCAATCAACAAGTGTTTATTGAACATTTAGCTTTCGATGTATTCCTTTACTCACAATATCTTTGGTTACATAGTCTTTAAAAAGGAGTTCCGGATTGAGAAGTGAATGTACACAACTGCCAAAAAAGTTCTCTTTGCTGTTTAAATAGACGAAATAGAGCCGTGGTAAAATGGGACCGAAGAAGAATACTTTCAATTACATAAGTTACAAAGCTATGATTATGAAAAGTATCATGTTCTCCAATAAAAAAATTATCTCAATCCTTCGTGCTCTTCATGATGGAGAAAAGTTTACCTTTTACAAAATTTTATTTAGATTTATTCTCGATTCAATCATTGTATATAGTAATTTTTTCAATAGAATCGAGGAGAAGAGGGATATATGAAAGGATGGACGGTCCGAATACAGGTGAATATGAGAAGCAAATATTTCGAGGAAATGAGAATTTTGAAAGTGAAGACAAGTAAAAACCTCCGGAAAGCCTGACTTAGTTTGACAGTTATATCAGCTAAGCAGGGAAAACGGATTTTAGGAGTAACTCCTACAATTAATAATGGCGCCAAGATATATTGACCATAGTGTAATTATTATGTTGTTAGAAAGCAAGTTGATTCCCTCTCTAAAAATGCACGAGTAAAAAAATTGCTTTCCTCAGAAAGTTAGATAATACTACCCGCTGTCAAGAGCATTAAGGAGTAAAAGCCTCTCTCGCTCTGCTTCTATAAAACAAAAGGAAGAGTTTCGTTCTTCCGACGAAATGCATTGCAGTCTGCTTTTAGTATGAGGTAATACGATAAGATATTACTTAAAACTAAAATGAAAGGTCAGTCAAACTGAGGTCTCAGACCAGGAAAAGGCTAAACTAGTTTGAGTGGAACAAAATTTAAATAGGTTATTGTGGCTTTTTTATGGTCTGTACGTATATTATTGTAATAGATTAGTCCGTCAGAATCTTGAGATATGGGATAAAAAGATTAGGTAGAAAAGATGAGATATTAGTGTTTAAAAGGGGATCAAAAATTTTTCTGCTCCTTTTTGCTAGCCGAGAAGCATGAATGCGTTTGAAAATTTACAACTCTGTAAATTTTAACTCATGTATGTCAATAAGTTTGATGATATTGTGCTCTTATAATTCCACTTTAATCATGGTGATAAACTATGATGTTTTATAACATTTCCAGAAGCATGTGCTGCTTATAAAGGGAATAAAACTGTTCAATAACTCGCCTGACTGAAGAAAAATGTATACTTGACTCTATTAACTACAATGGATAGCATGCTTAATAAATGCAACTCAAAGGGAGGGAATCCTCGTTTTGGGATGGAATCATTTAAAGATTGCAGTAAAAAAATTAAATTCCCCAAATTGCAATTTTTCTTAATAATTTTTAATATTTTCTAGAATTTTACGTTTCCAAGAAAAATATTCTGAAAGCTCAAACCTCTTTAGGTTAAAGATGTTTCATTTGCCATGTAACTCTCTGAAATTAAGTGGCCTGACGATGGCCGAATGATTAAGGCTCTGGCATTTAGTTCAGGCCCTATGGGTTCGAGTCTCACTATTGACATGAACGTTTGTAGCTGTTTGGAATCGGCTTTAAACTGTAGGTCATGCTCCAATTAGCCCTTAGATGTTGGCCGTGGCGCTCTAAACCAGCCAACGAACCCTGAAATTAGGTAAAGACTAAATGCTTCATTAATAGATCTATTCAATAAGGCTCTGTTTAATTTTTAGTCCAATTCGTTTTCATAATGCTGGTGCAGTGAAAGTGAAACTTAATTAATAGTACTTATGTAATTTACAGTAGAATCTCGATCTATTTTTCAAGGGACCGATTGAAATGAACGATAAATGCGGGAAAACGATAGATGCGGAAACATAACAAAGCAATATGATCGGTTGGGACTGGATAAAATGAACGACACATACGGAAAAACGATGGATCCGAAAACGATCGATCGAGATTCCACTGTATTTAGTTCTTGATATATGGTTGGAATGTGCTAAAACCTAATACATTTCCCATCACGAAACTTATAATGGCAATTCTTTTGAAACTGCATCTTTCGCTGAAAAGTTTTATTTCAAAACAGCACAGGATTTGTCTGTAAGCGTTAAAATGTTCTGTCTTAGGGACGTTATAGTTTCTCCTTTGCTAATATATTTTCTTGATTATTTTTTCCATCTTTCTAATTTTTTCTCTATTTCTGATAATTTGTAAAGGAAACGGAATGCATATTTGAGCGTGCAGTCCCACAAAACAGATGAGTAATTGTCGCAATGTAATAAATTTTGGTAGTTTACGTGAAAACACATCATTCCGAATATAGCAGGATTAAAATTCAGTAATTTCTTTTCTACGTAAGTAGGTTTAAAAGGCTTCTCGATTCACTCAGTTCAGTGATAACCTATGGAGAGAATTTTTCCAATGATTGTCGACTTGGATTTAAATTTTTCTTAAATTGTACTCTGTAACAGAGAAATAAATTTTTTACTCGGGTATCTTTTTCATTCTTCGAAAGAGACGAAAATATTTTTTTTAGTTTGTATTGTTTTGGGGGAAAAGTGGAACACTGCGTTTCAAATTACATGAATTTTCTTTTGGTGAATGAAAATTTTAAAATGAATAAGATAGCAGAATAAAAAAAATTCTTTCTCTATTACGAAGTACAATTTTTAAAAAATCTTTAAATCTAAGTTGACAGTCAATGTCAAACGTCACTGGGACGTCAAACGTCAATGTTAACCTATGGAAAAAAAACTTTTCCTTGGGTTAACATTTATCTGAGCGAATCCAGTATAGTTACTTACTAGCGGCTTTAATAGACGAGTAGAATGGCCTGATATCTTTATTCCAATATCTTCATATCAGAAGCTTCTTTTTCTGTGTTAAAAAGGTAGATATGCATTAAACGTGGTCAAAGAAAATTAAGCGGTATTTAGTATTACATATTCGCAATCAAACGACTATGCATATTCATGAGGTTGGTCGTTTATGAAATAAATATTTATACCATTTAAACCTCATTAAGTAATTAGAGCCTTTGAGTCTCACCGTTGGGTTCTTTGTTTACGGTTATTTGATCATTAATCTTCAAACAGCAGTTACGGAAAGTGAAAATACGGAACTTGCCATTTTCCCTACTAACAATGAATAGTTCGAACATAATGGAAGTTAATTAATATGATCTAAATAGCTATATAATTATGCTTTTGATTATTTTATGTAAGAAAATAGAAGCATGACAGATACTGGGACAACAGTAGATTAGGTTTCTAACGTTTCACACGCAGTTTAATATTTATATATATATATGAGGGCTCGGGAGCCTGCCTCAGTCCGTTTAATTAATTGACACCTGTGGCAGCCCTAGCGCCGCTCATCGGAAGGAAAGGTGCGCGGGGGAGTGAATCTCCAGCCGACGAGAATTCCCGGCAGACGAGAGATGGACGTCAATAAGCGATGACGCGTTTATCTGTTAGCAGCAGACGGCTGTTTTTTCATTAGTCTATGATGTTAATTAACGACGTTCTTTTTGTAAATATATTGTAAATAATAAGTTTTCATTAAATGTTAGTATAGTTATCATAGAATTCGTTTATAATAGTTTAAGTATTTGTTTTAAATTACCCACTCGATTATCCTGTCCCACACCCAGAAGTGGGATTCAGATTGAGATTAGGATTCAGATTGAGATTAGGATTCAGATTGAGATTAGGATTCCAGATTGAGAGGATTCCAGATTTTAATTAGTGCGCGTGCGGAGACCTAGATTCAGGACTAAAGATTTTATAGTGTGAATGTGACTTCTTATGGACTGCCACTGACAGACGACTTACGATTCGAAGGACGTGGATATAAAGCAAGCAGCTTGAAAAGGTTCTTGACCTTTTTTGTCATTCTTCAACATGAAACTGGGGGAAATAAGAGAAATTAACAGTGCTTTAAAAAACTTTCGGTCAGACAAGATCAAGCTATTGCACCGTTTAATATTCGAGAATGATGGTGATAAATCAAATAAAAAACGCATACGCGAGTTCCGAGGGTTTGAATTCCATATAGACAGTGATGCGTTTCAAAAGAAATTAACAAAAATAGACGGCGCGTTTTCACTCGCCGAATGTATCAATATTGCGAATGTCATAAATATTCCCGTTGACGGGACAAAGGCCGAAGTGGCCAGGAAAATTTTATCTATGCTTTGTGGAATCGAGGCTTTCGCGCGGAGCCGGAGTGTTGTGACTTCGGATTCTGAAAGCGAAGATGAAATAAATAACAGCTGTGATTTTTCAGCGCAGTATGACGGGAGAAAAAAACAAAATATGGCTGATTCATTAATGCAGTGCGAAGTCTATGATGTTAATTAACGACGTTCTTTTTGTAAATATATTGTAAATAATAAGTTTTCATTAAATGTTAGTATAGTTATCATAGTATTCGTTTATAATAGTTTAAGTATTTGTTTTAAATTACCCGCTCGATTATCCTGTCCCACACACACACACACACACACACACACACACACACACACACATATATATATATATATATATATATATATATATATATATATATATATATATATATATATAAATATACACATATATATATTTAAGTTGCTAAGCCGACTTTTTCGGCAGTACATGAGAGAAAACTACTGCATCAGTTTACTTCATTTTGGTCTTAAACGAAAGATTATAATCTGTAGATTTGTCAAATTTGGCTTTTGTAACCGCGATTTCTATTCATTAGCGATAATTTACAATTATAAATTGATTTCTCCACATGCTCAGTGACATTTTTAAATCTGGGTTTAGATACTCATTAAGCATGAGGCCGCTTAAACACATTAATTTCTTTCTGCGCATTATTATGATTTTCAACATTTGGCAATGATGTGTTGAGTATAATTTGTGTATTAGTATATTTATTTACTATTGCCGTCATGTTTTGACAGGTACCAACTAGTTTTATTTAAAACGTTTTCCTCAAAAGTGGTAAACTATGATATAAGTGTTGCTATATACGTGAAAAACTTAGACATTACTTCAAAAATACAAATTGGAATAATTTAAAAGCTTTTTTTTTTTTTGGCTAAAGCTCTAAAATAATGAAACGCGAATTATATCGATATGTTTAACGAACATCCCAAACAAGAACGCGTTTTCGTAGGGTCAAAATCAGAGCTCACATATCTCTGATTATTAGAGGTGTTCATTTCTTTAAAAGTAAATTTCAACAGCGGGTAAGTATTATTATGTTTTTATTACTGTCAATTAAAAGCATGTTAATTTGGCAAAGGGATTGCTTTAGAGCTGTTGCGCATACGAAAGATTTTATGTGAAGGGGACGGTTTCTGAAGTAAGTTTTGTTCACGAAAAATGATAATTGAGGTCCATTCCCAAGACACTAATCACTACAACATGAAATGAGGATTCATCGGGAGGAGATAAGAGGCGTTGTTGTTATTGTTATGAATGCTCCCTGGCCGGTTGAATAATAAAAATATCAATTTAAAGCTGCAGAGAGAAAAGGTTGGGCTCATGTTTAACTCACGGTACTGGACACCACAAGGATGCTTATTTTTTGACGAGCACCTCCAGGGACGAGAACTAGTGGGTCGGTATCCCACCCCTACAAACCACACGAATAGAGACGAGTTGTTATACAAGTTAACAATTACTACCAAAAATGTGGTGGTTAAATTTAAAGATACAACAGTATAGTAAAGAAATATGAAAAAAATTAAAATGACGTATCCCATATTACACTATATATCTTAATTAGCGTGAGCTATAAATTTATCCCCTGCTTGAAATAAAATTTTACTCCATTTAATAGATAATTACAAATACGTGACAGAAATTTATAAATCGCAACAGCGCGGTCAAGTTCGTTAAAAATATCACAGACTCTGAAAAATAAGGAGTGAAAACTAAGTCTAGGACATGTGAATATAACAAAAACAACCAGCGCCTATCATTAAAAAAAAACTTTCCATCTAATTTAATGCATTTAATATATTTTTCTACCTACCTTCAGAATTTTTATCTCGAAATCAACGACGAAATATTCTTTTGAATGTCAGAATTTAAAAATTATCCGCTGTTTCAAGGATTCTCTCATGGGATATTGAACTTTCAAGCAAGGTCAGATGTGCACAAACACTTTCGAAATGATGTAAAATCCTCATTACCTCTTTCTCTGGGACGAAATATGTCAGCGTATGTTTACCCTGACCCGAAGTAAACAAGGCCATAAAGAGGTCAGAGCCTATTCTTCAACATAGTCTTTTTTCTTCCTAAATTGCTTCATTTGTATCAATAATTAATTTTTGCGGTGCACAAAGCTACACGTAATTCAAACATATTTATTTCTGGTGTTAGGCGTTTGTGAATTTCTGTACATTATGGTAAAGTATATGTTTATTAAAAAAAAGAGTTATGGGAAATGATATGAGAAAGAGAAATTAACAGATAATTACTTTATTTTTTAGATACCAGAGTATCGCAACCAAGTCTTGAAAACATTAAGTAAAATACATTAGTGACATTTTTCGTGGAATTTAGTTATCACTTAATGACGCCCATCGAAGTAAAAGGAACTCTTTTCAAATTAAATAATATTTCGTTCCGGGAAGTGTGACATAAACTGACATTCATTCAACACACTTGCATTTTGTTTTGTTTGCTCGTGAACTCTGCCTCTCCTCCTCTATTTTGACCTACAACACCCGTGCCTACCACGAAGTTTGAAACCGCAGACTCTGACTTGGATGACCAGCAATCGACGACTGACGCTTCTTTCACTATCTGGAGCCTTGCGACAATACACTTTCTCATTAGTTAAATGACTTAACGACTGCTCTGCTTGACTCAATCAACTACATGTACAATTACACGTATGTTTCAGTCATTCGTGAATGAGTATTTTTTCACTAAAGGTAAATTGTTGCAAAATCTACATTGACCATTAGTATATATATCCCTCCCGTAACTAAAACCCCATTTTATAAATTTTAAATTTAACCCAGATCTTAGAAATTTGGTGACCATGAACCATTTTTTGCTTATTCCTCCAACTACCGTGCAAAAAACTCTTTAACAAGATATATTCAAACAATAAACGAGAGTTGCAGCATTATTACCCATGTAGTAAATGTATTTTTACATTTACACCCCAAAACTGTTTTGCCATTTGATCCACTTCTTGTAGTGCATGCTCAAGTGGTCTCCATTCCAAACTATAAACAAGGGGATATTAATTTTCCTCATAAAAGCTAAACTAAACGGTCTGGGTGGAATTTCTACTATTTTGATTTCTTCAACAGCTTTATGGTAAAATCAAGCTCCAAATACAACTGAAAATTGTGCCCTATAAATGTTTGACACATGTATGTCCATTGTGTTACGGGAGAAAATAATTTACATGCTTGCTTTCAGTAAAAAAAAAAATCTAAGGGATGACTAAGTCTAAAGATATGACAGATTAATAGGTAATTATCACTTTACATTAATCGTGAAAAACTGTTAGGAGGTTCAAGGATATTAAACTATTCAACATACACACGGAAAATATAAAGCAAAAATCTGAAGAATTTTTAGACAATTATATGATACAACACGTTCCTAAATACCATTAAGATCGATTTTTTAAAAAAAACTACACTGTAATACTGAGTCATTTTAAATCAAAAAAGGAAAAAAAATCAAAGACTGAGTGACTTCCCTGATAAAAACTCGCGTTTTTCTGGTATTATCTGATGCATTTATTCACTACAGCAAGTATAAAAAATTGATTTCTTGATCAATGTAATGGTATTCAAATGTGGATTTCCTATGATATTTCAGAGGCAACTCAGATAATACGAGTAGGTACTGCAATGTAAAACCGCTTTAGAAACACTAAATAATAATTTTTAGATTAAACGGTTAAAAAAATTCTACACGTACGTTTCAGTCTTTCGTAAATGAGTATTTTTACACTAAAGGTAAATTGTTGCAAAATCTACAATGACCATTAATATATACCCCTCCCCCAACTAAAACACAATTTTATAAAATTTAAATTTTGCTGGACAATCTAATAAATTGTAAGAAAAATTAAAAAAAACACTCTTTATGGTAAATCGGAACAGGAAGACAGATAAACATCAATCAGAATACGAATTCACTATTGGCTAATAGCTGAACTACGCCGAAGGGTGTGTTAATTTATTTCTATATCAGGTGACATTATTTCCAGTATAGATATCCCGATAACGAAAAAAAACAATTATCCTCTCCTTCCGCGGAAAACATCAAATAATATCTGCTTCTGATGTCAAAAGGTGGGTATAAAAAAAGGGAATATTTTGATACATAGCTCACGTGTATCACTAATGTATTCAAATTGTTCAACTAATAGAGATAAATTAACTGATGACTGACTACTGACTCCTTCAGCATTCGTCCGAAAAAGAAGCGTAATGTGAGACATACCCTTAGTAAATCTTATCAATACTATTTTCGTAATACTTATTTTTATTTTGAATAATAAAGAACAAACTGGTTTAATGGTCATTGCCACTCATCTCGTTTATTTGGAATTACATCAGGAGGGAATAGGACTTTGATAACCTCAGATGTGATAGAGTGCATCCGCCTGGTTTCCTGGGATAAATTCTTCAATTTTAATAATGGGATGCCCCACCTACAGACTTTTTCAGTATAAAGTATGTTCTTTGACAAACGTATCAGCTGTAATTTAATTAGTACGTATCATCTGTATTTTAATGGATGCCTCACCTACAGACTTTTTCAGTATAAAGCATGTTCTTTGACAAACGTATCAGCTGTGATCCCGATGACAGAACACAGGAAATAAATCTAGGAAGTAGTTTGCATTTCAGTAAATAAATATCGCCATATATGTTATCCTCCATGTCCATTTATCTGAGCTTTATGTTAATTGGATGTAGTAAAGAGTAAATTTAATTGCTTCAACAGTGCCAGAAAACTACTCAATAGTCACCTGTATGGTGTCATTATTCAATAATTCTGTAGAGAATCTAGACAGACATTTAATAACTGATAGTACACTTAATCAATAAATAAATCAAATTGATTGATTATTTCTAGATCTAAATATTATTTTTTGACAGAGATAATATATCGTATGTAAAGTCTTCAGTCAGAGCCATTCATTATTAAAAATGTTTTTGAAATCTGCAGTGGATGTTAAAGACGTTTTCTTAAGATGGCTTTAACTCGGTGAATATTACGCAATCTTTTTATTTATTTAGGGTAGGTGGGGGCAAATGTTCGCATGGGGCAAAGGTTCGCACATACATTTTAAAATGACCGGGAAGAGTTATAGGAAGAATAGGGTAGGCAGTGCATTCCTCTACTTCCAGTCAGTTGCCTCGTAAAAAATGTTGGAGTTAAGACCCCCCCTCTTGCAGAGAAAATGAGGTAAGTTTATTTTCGTCTCTTTTAATGTAATTTTTTGCAACTTTTGAGTAATTTTGAGCATCACTCAAACTCACGAACTGTTTTGGGCTTATTTTCGCATGTTAGGGTGGTAAATAACCTATCAAATCCTACCTTAAGTTTTGGGTTAACTCAAATACAGTTGCGTCCATTCTGCAGAAACAGAACCAGCACGAAATGGGGTAAAGGTTTGCGGGAGTCATGGGGTAAAGGTTCGCAGTGCAAAACTTTGCCCCATCTGCAAACCTTTGCCCCTCTAACTATTAACATTTGTTTCATGTCCTCTTTTCATTAGGAATCCTTATTAACAACGTCTTTTATTATTAATGGGAATTCACATTTTTGTAATTTGAAAAAAAATTATGGCTTTTGATAAAAACTACCTGTTTTTAATCAGAAATTTTTTTGTAAAATGCTTGAAAATCCATAAATTAAAAATAAAATAAATTAGTACAACACAAAAATAAAATAGCTCTGAACAAAGACCTATTTTACAAGATAAAATAATTAAATGTTGTTACAAGACATTATAAGCTTCGAAGGTCTGGTTAGGGAAAAAAGCTCTAAATGAGTAATTTCCAGATTTGCAAGTCTTTGAAATGCTCCTTGCGTCACAATTTTTGACGAAATTTTATAACATTTATTACAAAGACTCCTCTTATACATTAAAATAAAGTTATGTATCCATTTCAGGTTTCGACATCATTCAGATTATCAAAGTTTAACTTAAGCGTGGAAAAGTACAAAAAATTCACGAGAATTCAGAGTACAAGCATAAAAATATTTCCTAAAAATTAATTATTCAACGAAAGCACAAATCAAAACATAACCCTGATCAAAATGTATAAGTAATCTAAATGCAAAATTAAGTATAAGGTTAAAAATTGAATAGCAAGGAGCATTTTAAAAAACATAATAAAAATTTCAATTTTTAAAATATCAAAAATAAAATTTTAAATATTTATAAAATTTTATAAGGTGTTTGATATAGTTTTACTTTAATAAATATTTATGCAAAATTTCATATCTCTGATCTAAAAATTTTAAAATTGCTTTGCAATGTCCCCCATTCCCTTAATTTGCTTAATTTTTACGGGTTTTAAACGAATGAGTAAAGCCGTAACAATAGTGTTAATAGTTGATATTTTACTTGGAAGTTCTTTAGTTTCTGAAAAAAATTATTTAGATTAACCCCGTTCAATTTGTGAATTTCTTTGTTAGATTCAACTTTCTGTGTTAATGGTTGATATTTCAGTTTGAAGTTATTTAGTTTAAGAAAAAATTTATTGAGATTTACCTGTTCAATTTGTGATTTTCTATATATATAACACCTTTAAGAAGATTATAAAATGTGAAATAAAATTATTTAGACAATTCTATTTGTGATTTTCGATGCCTATCCAGTAAGAAACCAACGAGTGGGGTAAAGGTTTGCAGTGCGAACCTTTGCCCCACCGATTGGGGCAAAGGGTCGCAAACAGGTGTTTTGGTAAAATTAAAAATTCGGTGACTAAATCTTTCGGGGAAAAATTCATTATTTTATAGAAGGTAGAGGAAATACCCAACTACAATACAAGTGACTTTTTGGGGCGAGAGGATCTAAAAGAGGGCCGTAAAAAAACAAAAACTCAAAACTGCAAACCTTTGCCCCCACCTACCCTATTTATATTTAATTTTTTGGTTGATTTATCTTACGCTGTTCTTAACTGATCTTAGAGAGATTTCAAACCTCTCGGTTGTTAGGTGACTAATGTATCTTATCTCTTTCGCTCGAATATTGATTATGATCAATGTGATGCAACAAACAAATTATTTATATACTTCCCGTAAACACATTTGTAGTGCTCTATCGCTTCCAACTAGTAAAGGGTTTACACTTTAAATTTTGTATATTACAACAAACATTTTAAAAAAGATAATCAGAATTATTTTTCTACGTAACATTCCACGATTGCATGCCCTAATCAAATTTTCCAAGACATTTAGCATTGTGGACTGATTTCGCCATTTCTCCTTTACCATCTACAAGGCTGACTGACTGACGCCAGAACTATTGTTTGCATTTTAAATTGTTCGGTTGTTGAAAACATTCAGAAAAGATATTCCGTGTTTTCTGTTCTACTGTTGTGTATGATTATCAAAGCAATAAAGAACATTTTTAAAGGGTTTTCCTAGGCAAAACCACTAGGAAAAATAGTCACGTGCCTAAGGCCCGAACACTCTGGAAGACATAAAATATTTTTTTTCGATTATAACAATGAGAACAATGTACAGTTAGACGGAGGGGAATCTTTTAGAGAAAACATATTTTTAACCCTTTGTGTAAGAATAGTTACTGATTTGTGTAGAAGAGGTGATGTATTTAAAGATATAAACAATAAATTTAAATTTATATATGATTATAGCGAAGAAGCATTCATGCATTGTAAAATTTATATTCAGGGAATTCATACAAAATATGTAAATGTTAATGAACTAAAAGTGAAAATGGAAAGTTGGGTACATTAAATAAGGCTTCGAAAGGAATCCCTGTTCCGAAAAATTGAATTTTAAATCAAAATCAAAATTATATCCTCATTTCCTAAAGTCGGAAGAATTTTAAGATTCTGACTTAAACTGGTAAAAAAAAATTTTTAGACAGCTCTCTTTCGGAACAAAAACGCAATATACTGGCAATACTGTACACAGAAAAGGATATTTTTAAAACTTTGTTATGAGGGTATTATTAACAAATTTACGGATGTCAAAATTAGAAAACAATTTTGAATTTCTTAAAATTGTTAATAATGATTTTTTATTTTCAAAACAAATATCACTGTCATTTTCGTTTATTTGAAAATAATCCTGACTTTCATTTGTATTCCTAAGGCATGAAAAACTTTAGAGATGCGGCCCTGCGTATCAGAAAAGGAAAAGCAAACATTCTTAATTTTCTTACTTTCTCATCGCATTTAAAAACTCGCTAATGTTGCTTTCCTGTTAGGTTTTTTTTATGTAACCTACAAATAAATTACTTTATTTAACTATTTGTTGATTTTAAAATCTGTCATCAAGACAGAAAATGGGGAAAATTAACCGTTGTTCATTATAACATGAAAAGATTTACATGCATGTTTATTGCTCAAGTATTTTTACAAGTTTCAGAAAACAAGACTTTTCTACTTTATTGGTTAAATTCCTATTCCAGTATGTATCATAAAGATTATTAATTCCTGAAACTCAAATTAATTTTTTTTGAAACTCATAATGATTAAAGATAAAAAATTACATAAACACACAAAGAACATAAGTTACATTACTTTTCCAAACTTCATTAAAACATTCGAATTAATAAAATATATTGTTTTAAAATCATTTTGTCTTGAATTAAGAATACGCTTTTTTATAGTTTTATAATTAATGATGGGTATTTGGGTATTTAGATTTAAATTATCTAAATACCCATAAAGTTTTAGAAATATGACCTGAACCATCATTATTCAAAGAAAAACATGAGACTCGGGAATTATTAACCCATTCTCTAAATTTTTCAGTTAATAAAACTAGTGTGGAATTTCTAATAATTTTCTAGTGAAGGTGTGACATTCCGGGCAAGTTTTTCACTATGGTTCAAAGCTTTTCATTTCCATTTCTCTGATATATCAGAAATAGAAGAAAGAACAAAGATACACGTTTTGATAAAAAAGTTTGTATAAAGATATTTTAAATGCTTATAAAATATACAGATAAATATATGTTTTAATGTTTTTTTAAAAAAAAATCTATAGTTTATCGTCTCAAAAATGTTTCCAATAAAAAAACATTCGTACAAGTATATAAAATATAATTCAAAATAAAATAAGAATACAGTATAACAATGTGTATTCCCGAGAATTCACTGTTATATAAAAGCACAGTTTAAAAATATACAAATAAAATTACATCGAAAATATAATATTAAAAACCTTAAGGTTCAACTCTCTCTCTCTCTCTCTCTCTCTCTCTCTCTCTCTCTATATATATATATATATATATATATATATATATATATATATATATATATATATATATATATATATATATATATATATATATATATATATATATATATATATATATATATATATATATATATATATATATATATATATATATATTATTTTTTTATTAGTAGTAATAGTCATACTGGAGGAGAAAAAAAGGAAATTGGTATTTCACATACGTAATTCATTAAAAACACTTTTAAATTCTTAAAATAATTCCTCTCTCAAAATATATTTCTAGAACACAATAATTATTCTCTAACCATGACAGACTCTCAGAAAATTTATAGTAAATGTAATACTTTATGCGTATTTTTATTCCTATTTCTAATGTTTTCAAAAGCTAGAAACCTTCACGAATGGCTCGAAATAACCGAAATCACAAATTGATCAAAATTAAACTCACCTCACTCTAGATTAACCATAAACCAAATCCGAACGCAAAATCTCTCTTCTCCTCAGTTATCGGATGCTTTGCCGCAAACTGATGCCTCCAATGCTTCCGCGTCCGCAGCGAGTGATTTCGGGAATAACGACCGGCTCTGAAACTGCCACCTGATACTAACGCTACCCGAAAAGAAAAATCAAGTAACTTTCGAATTCGGACTCTGCGAGGGGACTGTGTAAAAATTGCGCGATTGGTGATATCATTCAGTCGATGTCGGACACTAGAATCGGTGACGCAACTTTTCTTTCGCGGAGTCAAAGCTGTAAAGTGTTCTACCGGTATTGTTTCGAATAATTATCGTACCTAGTTAATTTATAATTTTTATCAGGCTTTATCTGTTACAAATGAATCACTCTGATTATGATGAAGATGATCGAAGATGTTCAATTTGACGTCATCATTTCGCAAGATCTTTTTTTCTTGTATTTTTCGACCTCTTTTAAAAGTTTTAACCTTTTCAGTTCCAGGTGTCATGATAAAATTATGACAGTAGACTCCCATATAACATACAATGCGTTCATACATACAATGCGGTTCATGCAATGCGTTCAAAAAAGTGCAACGACTTTATTCGTATAATGCGATTTCCGTATAACGCGCTATACAATAAAATGCGGGAATTTCCCTTTTAAACTGTGTACATTTATAGGGTGAGCCAAAAGTTTTGTAAAAAATTAAAAAAGCTCATAATAAAGGAATAAATTATGATAAAGAAGTGCGGTTTGAAAGAAAGGGCTCACAAGGAAGTCGGATTTTTTTATCAGCCAAAATGTGTAATAAAAGTTTTAAAAGTTAATAAAGTTAAAAAGTCCCCTATATATTGAGCTTACATGCGAGAGATTCAGCAGAATTATGCAAATAAATCTTGCAATAAAAGACCGTGATACAAGAGGATTTAGAGCAACAGCCACGAAGTGGAAGACTCTCATTGGCGGAGGGCCGCATTACTGCGGTAGAAACCGTTATGAATAATATGGCAGCTAAATCGTGCACGGGGAGTAGGAGTTCTCGCAAAGCTGGGCCAGTGACTCTACCAGTGACTTTTTTCATTTTCATTTTGTTGCAAAAAAAAAAAAAAAAATCCGACTTCCTTTTGAGCCCTTTCTTGCAAACTGCACTTCTTTATCACAATATCTTAATTTTTTTTAATGATTTTTTAAAGTTTTTACGAACTTTTGGTTCCCCTAGTATTTATTATTAAGCACGCGGTTTGTTTTGAACGATTTTGGCGGAGTAGATTTGCATTGCTTTGTCAGTTTAATTACATATTCTTCATGTAAATTTTTATATGTTGGTAGAATAGTGCAAAATAAAGTTCATTTAAGCTTAAATTAAACTTTATACATGATAATAGATACATGAATAGAAACTAGATACATGATCATAGTCACTCTAAAATTTTACCTGAACATTATTTACGTTATACAAGAGTTTGACTCGTACAACACGATTTCCTGTAACGCGATTTCGTACAACGCGTAATATATTAATCGCGATATACGGGAGTCTACTGTACTATTAGCTGGGTTGCTGGGTTGCAGTCATATTGGATTCGCTCTCAATATAAATCTATGGAGGAAAGTTTTCCAATCATTGTAGACTTGGATTTTTAAAAAAAAATGTTTCAATTAAAACAAATTTTTAAACTCCGCAACAGAGAAATATTTTTTTTTCATCATGTTGCCTTTTTCATTCTTTAAAAGAGACGAAAATACCGTAGATTTGATTTCGTACTCTAACATAATCGGTAAGTAGAAAATTCTAGAAGGCGTTATTCACAGAAACTTTAAACAGTAAAATTTTTGTAAAAAAAATATAATTAAATAAATAAAATTTTTGTTTAAAACTTTAAACAAAATTTAAAAAATTTAAACACAGAGGTATTGAATACGAACAATCTTTAAACATAAGATGTATTAAAAATTCAGACACTTTCCATGTAAATTATTGTTAGACTTCATCTCAATCTTTAGCTTCCAATCTCCTTCACCATAAGTTCGCAATCATAACGGTGGCATAGAATGGGCTTTTTTACCATCATTTCCAGCTATTACGTTAGAAAGTTCGTTCATTTAAAACAAACGAAATTAAAATATTTCGACATCAGGGATATGAGAAATTATAAACGGGGAGTTAAATAAGAATAATAGAAATTTTAATTCCGGATTTTCCAAAAATTCTTTGATTGAAAATTTTATTTGCTCTCGTTCAAAATCGTACTGTAACGAAATTCCTTTAAAGTTAAGTTATATGTACGCATATTTATATATTCATATAGTGTCTTAATTAATCATCAGGGCTTCCGCGATATTGCTTTTTTTATGGGTTTTTTCTCTTAACATTGTATAGAATAGTTTTCAGATATTTCGGCAGAAGAAATTTGCTACTGTTAGGAATTTTTCTCTTTTAATTCAAGTAAACGAGAGAAAAGAAGAAAGTTACACTTGTATCGGGTTGCTGTATTTTTCTTCAGTAAGTCATATAAAAAAATAAGTATTATCTAAATTAAGAGGTTTCGAAAATTCATCGTATATCTTCTATTTTAAATACTTCAGCTGATTTTATGTTGCATACTGGAGGATCTCAGTTTATCTCATTAATGTTTAATTGTGGATATACTTCTACTGTCTATGCAAAAATTTTTGTGTTGAATAAAATTCCTAAACTAAACATTTTTTGTATGGTTTGTCATCAAAACATACAGCAAACAATATTTATATCTGAGCCTCAATTCTTTAAAATTTCTAGAAAAACCTAGAGGCTTAGAAAACATGTATTTTACATATTATACACACACACACACACACACACTCACATATATCTATCTATCTATCTATCTATCTATCTATATATATATATATATATATATATATATATATATATATATATATATATATATATATATATATATATATATATATATATATATATATATATGTATATATATATATATATGTAATAAATTAAATACTAGGCCCTCCATTCTATCAGTTAAATTCCCTTTCCTAAATCCAATCCCCAGTAACATTACTTTAACGCTTTAAAAACCCATAGCAACAGAACTTCCCATAAAATAGCAAACGTTGCATTTCTACACGTGTATACGTCCCGAGAAAGGCGTGAGTTCGCATCGCCAGCCGAAATTCCGCTGACATTTCAAAACAACAGCCACATGTACCTCGCTTCTAGCGCGTAATGTTGAAAGGTGATATTGCTTTTCGCTCCGAGCATCTGAAATGAAAGGACGTATGTTACTATCGCTCCTAATAAAATGATTCGACCCGACTGCTTCAAAATTTAAATTCTTTCAGGCTGAGTCTAGCTCCAGCCATGTAAATTTGAGCTAGTTTTCCTTTTCAGGTTGCATTTTAAGAACGAGATGTAATGATTATATTACATATATATATATATGTATATATATATATATATATATATATATATATATATATATATATATATATACACATACAGATTATATATATATATATATATATATATATATATATATATATATACACATACAGATTATATATATATATATATACACATATGTGTGTGTGTCCGCGCGCATGTGTGTATACATATGCATGTATATATTAAATTCCCTTCATCGTCAAAGTAGTTCAATATCTGTTTCTCACACTTCTCTCTGGTTTTTAATATAATTCATTAGCGATTATCCTTTATATTCCTTTAGCGATCTGAAAAAAGTTTATATTCTTTTGTAAAACCTCTAATTGATTGTTTAGCATATTGTTACATAAACTTATGCCCCGTTTTTGAACCTGTTTTGTCACATGTAAACAAATCATTTGAGATTGAGAATGTTCCTAAACACAATGTCACCACTTCGTGTAAAACAGTGCAATTGTTTTTTCACTAGATCTTTTTCTACTCGCTTTATGATTATATTCTCTATATTCTTTCATTTAATTTTGCAGTTTATGAAATAAGTTACATAATACATTCATTGAATCCCGATTGTTTATTCGAAGCCGTTTATTCACATAATCAATCAAATTTAATTAAAAAAGTAATTTAAGGTAATGATTTTTAATCACAATATCTAAACGAGAAAATCAATCTTTTATAAGAAAGTGGAAGTTTCTAAAATAAATTTTTATCTTCTATCTGGTGGCTATTTTATTTCTCTGCACATGCTTTAGTTAATTTTGCAGTTTCTGAAATAAGTTACATAATGCATTCATTAAATTCCGATTGTTTATTCGAAGCCGTTTATTCACATAATCAGTCATATTTAATTAAAAAAGTAATTTAAGGTAATGATTTTTAATCACAATATATAAAAGAGAAAATCAATCTTTTATAAGAAAGTGGAAGTTTCTAAAATAAATTTTTTCCTTCTATCTGGTGGTTATTTTATTTCTCTGCACAAGCTTTAGTTAATAAAAATAGTATAAATAGTTTTAAAATTAAAAAAGAATTGTGATACACTTCTTGTAAAAATCCCATTGTGATTAATTGACAATGTTTCTAGGAATTCTTCCTGAAACAATGTTTCTAGGAAATTCATTTGATAAAAAAAATCCTTATAAAGATTCGTCATTTTCGTAGGATTATCTTATCTGCGACACTCCCAATGTGTTGTCTGAAAGGTGGTTATTAATCAAGGACAATGAAGAAAGTTTAGGGATAAATGCTTTACTCAGCGAGCTTGCAGTAAAATTTGATAATTTTCGACGTAGATGACAATAGTTATAGACGTAGAGGATGTAAATAATTTAGCCATTCACAAGCCAAATCGATTAACTCCTCTTTTCGTTTTTTTAAAAAAAAATTTAGGGTCAAAGCACTTGATTGACTCCTAAATTTTTATATCCATAATAAGTTTCCCAAATAATAATGATTACCACCACAAAATGACTGAATTTTGTTGGCCATGGAATAATAAATAATTTACTTTAAAAGCCAAACTAATTAATTACATACTCTGATGTAAATTACTGCAATAATGAAATTCAAACTCAGAAGCAAGTAATTTATGATAACGGTAAGTTGTTTAGTGTTGTTTCCTCAGAAAAAAGTAAAATAATTGGTAAACGATTGGTAGAATATAATTAAAACACGGAAAAAGAGAGCACCATTTAATGTGGTTCAAATGACTCATCAGAATTTTTTCTCAACAAAATCTTTAGAAAATTCTATCATTGACAGATAAGTATAATTTACAGGTCTACCAGTAAATTGGTTTAAAATCGACTGAACAAAATTAGGAAAGCCGAAACCCCACGTCATACACAGAGTCGTGCACACGTTGTACACAGAGTCACTAAATAATCTTTCCTATAGAAGGAATATTATATATGATAAACCTCTGAATTTTAATGGATTTTGTTTCAGAACTGTCTACAGTTATTATAGCCATTGAGACAATTACATTTTGATTACAATCTTATCTTCTTGTAACTTTCATATACCTCATTTTTTTTCGTAAATTCGTCTTTTTTGTAAAACATTTTCTCAATTCTACTAATTTTGCTGTAAACTTCTAAATATATATTTAAAAATTTGAAAGAGTTTTTGTAGAAAATGCCAGACGGAAAAAAAGGTTCAAGGAAAGAATATGTTGCTATTTCCAAATCTTTTTTTTTCTTCGTTACTCCTTCTTTTCTCCTATCTTAACAATTTCTAGATAAGCAATGAATTTCTTTTTCTAGAAGAAAAACACCGCTTGAAACATTCTTGTAAATAAATCAAATACATTTAGTCGAATCTTCAACAAGAAATTTCCCAACACAGTCACTAAATTTCTCTATAGAAGAAATATTATACATGAAAAACCTCTATACATTAATGAGTTTTGTTTCGGAAATTTATGCATGTGTTACAAAACTTTGGAACTTCAAAAGGGTCATTTAAGGTTGAAATATGTGATTGCTGTCTAATGCAATTATTCGTGTAGTATTAACAGAATCCTGTAACTTGTTGCATCATCAACAAAAAATCTTTTCTATCTTTTACAGTGTTTTCTTATCGATGTCTGCTAGCACTGTTCGCGATTTGTCGCTCAGATTGTAATGAAGAAATCTGTATCGGCTATTTTGAAAATCACGAGTTTTTCTTTACTTAATAAATAAAGAATTTAAATTTTTTTTCCAAATTTCTGATCCTGAGTTCTGCACTAACTTTTCTATTTATACCATAAGTCTCAAATCAGAAGTCAAGTAATGAAATACCACGTCACCTAGAGATATGGCAAAAAGTATAAAGAACTGCTCATTCCTCGGACGAGAGATTAGAAAAAGAGTAAGCGACTTGAACAGAGAGTCAATGCCTACGTAGAATGTATTTTCGTTCGTGGGAAGAAAACAAGTATAAATCTCTTGTAACTGAAAATCTTAGTATATTATTTTGCATTACGAAGTATTTGTTTATTAAAGATATTTTTTAAAAAGTAAACAATAGAAATAAACAAAATTAAAATTCAAGCATAGACTGCTAAATCACTACAACATAAAACATATCCTGCAAAGAAAACATTTTCAATAAAGGATAGCGCAGAAGCTTCATATCCCCATAATGAAAAAACAAATAAATAATCTAACAGATATAGATAAAAAATTATACTAAAATAGACAAAAAACAAACAGAAATCAAGCACTCTGGGCATCCACGCACCAACGGCAAGATTTTGTATAAGTGCCGGAACTGAACCATAAAACGACAGAGGTAATCGACAGGGCTCGTCATCAGGGAGCCTAACCATGTCAATTACCTCAAGGGGAACTTTCTGAATAGGATGCAGGTAAGCCCAAAATACATCCCAAGGCCCCGAGTCCCCCAAAGAAGCAATTAGTCAAGAAGAAAATGAAAAGACAAACACAACTTACTGCATGGGCTCAACGCACCTTACAAGCAAGCACACAAAAATCCTAATGCAATGTAATCGGTGCCTACACACCCCAATTCCGTAAGTGACGGTTATGGCGAAACAGCAGCCAGTTCAACTAGTTGGCTGGCGGTGTGTAGGCACCGATTGCATTGCATTAGGATTTTTGTGTGCTTGCTTGTAAGGTGCGTTGAGCCCATACAGTAAGTTGTGTTTGTCTTTTCATTTTTATTTTCTTCTTGACTAATTGCTTCTTTGGGGGACTCGGGGCCTTGGGATGTCTTTTGGGCTTACCTGCATCCTATTCAGAAAGTTCCCCTTGAAGTAATTGACATGGTTAGGCTCCCTGATGACGAGATCTGTCGATTACCTCTGTAGTTTTATGGTTCAGTTCCGGCACTTATACAGAATCTTGCCGTTGGTGCGTGGATGCCCAGAGTGCTTGATTTCTGTTTGTTTTTTGTCTATTTTAGTATAATTTTTTTATCTATATCCGTTGGATTATTTATTTATTAAAGATATATCGTATTGCGCTAAAAATGAACCACATTTGTTTATAGCCACTATTTTTATAAGGATATCGCTTTTCCGATCCAACCAAATCATTTCATCGATTCAGACTCATGCATTTACCAAAGGTTTAGAATCAGCACACTAGGTTTTTGTGGAGGAACTTACTTAATAATTTTGTCCTATGGAAGGAAACTGAGGTTCCTATAAAGCATAAAAGTAGAATTGTAGAGAGTAAGTCCTTCAAGCATACAATGGGTATATAAATATAGTATACATCTACAAAATAAATCAGTCATGTCTACATTCCTTAATCATGAAAGTGGGAACGTCAGATTATCGAAATGACAGATTTTCCCGCTACCGATAGAAGAAACGCTGAGTTTACGGAACCACCCCACGTGTCCCTCGAGCGTCGGGTTTCGCAGAGTCGAAAGGATACTCGAATGTAGGAGATTTTTAAAATCCCGAGTAGAACGGGGGGATTCAGTCTTCGTGTGACGTCATACCACTGAAGGCTTCATGAAAGTCCGTTGTAAATCTGATTTTAGTCCAAGAGAAATATGCTGTGTGAAATAACTCACAAAAACGAAGACGGAAGAGCGGGTTTCGAGTCACTCGTGAAAGTGGTGATATCACCGAAACCGCCGTACGATTTGATCGTTTTTTCGGCAGCTTACTGGCAAAGAGTATTCCTAGAGACACCATTAATCCTAAAGATCTATTAATCTTAAAGATCTATCAATCCCAAAGATACATTTCTCCGTTGAACATACGACATCATACGGCGAGATCGCTGGCTTCACGGACGTGGCGGAGACCGTATCCTCCGTTCTCCTCGGATTTTTAAAATCTCAGAAATTCAAGTATCCTTGCGGCTCCGGGGCAACCGACGCGGGAGGAGTACGTGGAATCGTCCGAAAAGCTTTGTTTTTTATCAGTTGATAGTGGAATAATTGGAAATTTCGATAATCTGATCGAAGCACACCGCATCACGATTAATATCTATCCACTTTACTTAGAAATATACAATAAAATTAATAACTGAATAAAAGAAATCGCTTTGTCTACAAAATAGACTCCGAGATGGCATTCCCGTGGCCCCGGCGACTGCAAATTGATCTAAGAACACCGTTAAACCCTTTTTAAAACGTCCCGTACCCCTCTAGAGGGACTGATATTTCTTCCGAATGTAAAACGGAAAATTCGCAGGACCCCAAATTATGGGAAAAGCAATGACTCCGTTCCCAAAGAAAAATATTTTCCAGCTCTGCATATACATTCATCTGAGTTGGAGACACAATTTTAACATATTCTTAAACGATTCGTAAGCCTGGAGGGAAACACACAGCTAAATTTGTACCGAAGTACTTCCTGGAGGTGCAGGCTCGACAATTTCTCCGAATTTTGGAGCCCCTAGTTGTAGGTAAGGAATGTTATTCTTTCTATTTACGGTTCGTGGCTCAACGAGTAACGCTCCTTTCTACGGACCTGAAAATTCCGTGTTATGGCAAAACTGTAAAATTATGGTAATGTCTCTTTATGAGATCATTCTTTAAAAAAAAATGATGAAAAAACTGAGAGTTTTCTGGAAGAAAATAAAATTATACGTGAATTAATGGCGTCTCTAGTGCTACTCTTTGCCAGCAAGGTGCCAAAAAAACCATGAATCGTACGGCTGTTTCGGTGACGTTTTCGCTTTCTGGAGTAATTTGAAACTTGCTCTCCCGGGTTTGTTTTTGGGATTTATTTCGCAAAGCATAGTTCTATTGGACTAGAAACAGCTTTACAAAGGACTTTCATGAAGTCTTCAGCTAAATATTCACTAAAGCAGACTAATCGATTTTTTAAATTCAGTTATTAATTTTATACTTAGACTGTATGCCCCCCCCCCCGACGTGCTCCCTACTCGTCTGGTGTCGCAGACCCGCAAGGATACCCGAATTTGCGAAGTTTCTAAAATCTGGTGGAGAACGAGAGATGCGGTTTCTTGACAACTATGCTCTTTCCAAATAAATACCAAAAAAAAAAGAACTTGGGACCGGAGGTTTCAAATTTCTCCAGAAAGCGACGACGTTAGCGAAACCGTCGTGCTAGTTTATCGTTTTTTCGACACCTTATTAGCAAAACATCGTGGTAGAGACACATCTAATTCATGCTGCAGGTTTATTGCTCCAAAAAACCTCTTCCCAGAAATAAGAAAATACAGCGTTGGCTCTGATTTGAATTTATCGTGAAAGCTGGGACGTCTGATTATTGAAATTGTCAAATTTCCCACTACCGATCTAAGAAAAACTGAGCTTTCGGAACTCTCTCACGTGCCCCTCACGCGTCGGGTGTCACAGAGCGCAAGAATCCTCGAATTTGACAGATTTTTTAAATCCCGAGGAGAACGGGCCGATAGGGTCTCTGCCACGTCCGCGATGCCAGCGATCTCTATGTATGATGTCATACCTCTAAACAATTCATGATAATTATTCGTAAAGCTTTCTTTAGTCCAAGAGAACTATGCTCTGCCAAAGGCATCCCAAAAACGAACATGGTGGCGAAGATTTCAAGTTACTCGAAAAAGTGATGACTTCAGGGAAACCGTCGTCCCAGTTTATCGCTTTTTCGACATCTTATTGGCTATTTCGAGTTAATCACAAAGTAATTTTACCGCTATGCATTCACAAAAAGGGATTTTCGTCTCAGTAGGGATTGCAAGTTCTTTCACGGGTGGCTGAAGTTTGCTTGATTCTCATTTGTTTTCGATTAATTTTAGAATACATGTTTAGGCAGGTATCAAGTGTCCACTGGATACCAGAAAATAAGGGAATAAAAAAACAACTCCTAGAGAAATATGGAATAATTTAGCTTATTTGAAGCTTTTCTCAATTGTGCAACATAGGCTCAATTTTCAACTAATTGTGGCAAAATGTAAGGAAACAATTGCTGTACACGCATGATTCTAGTGTTTAATGCTCCTGCACTTTTTTATCTGAGAGATTCGTTGGTTTCATTCAATGGGGTCATCGTACATGCTAACCAACACCAACCATGGTGCCACTTTAATTTTGACCGAGCACCGCCAAGGGACGCATCTAAAGTAAATTCTTTGTTTAGTATACACCATGAAAATCCAGTAAACAGTTATAAAATACACTTAATTTTACAGACAATTTCAAAACAAACATTTAAAGAGAAAGCACATTTATAGAATTTAAGGTGACTAAGTTCCCTTAAATTTTATTATATTACACTGGTGTTCAAAATTAAGAGAATTTGCGCATTTTGTCGAATTTCTGGAAAACTAATGGACACATTTAAATAAAATTTACTGTAACGACAGCCTACCAGGACTAAGATACGAATCGGGTCTTCGAATCTGCATTCTACGGATTTTTCTCCCATTAAAACTTCTCATGTATTCCTCCATAATTAAACCCCCAGTTGGACGTCACTGTAACAACCATCCTCTAGATTTGAGATTCGACGCCGGATATCTAAGCAATGAGGCCGTTGTTGCAAATTGAAATTATATAGTACATTGTATTTGTTTTTGGAGTACTGGTAGCGCCACCTGGTTGCTTCGCGGTTCTCGCGAAGTGTGTTTATAGTTAGCTGGTGTTGTACTCTTAAACGTGAATAAAGTCTGACGCTTGAAATCTTGGATAATATTTCTTGAATCTTGGATTATATTTCTTCATGGTGATTTTCTACAGCCGTAGTCATACCATTTGCGAGAAACTCTCATTTTTCGAAATTCGTTTCTCAAAAATTTCGCGCTTGATAGTAAAAGAGTATAATTTCTCATAAAAATCTGGAAATAAATAGTAATAATAGTAAAAACTCAACAGTAGTAATTCCAAAAAAATCATTAACTAAAGATTCTTGAGCTAAAAGTATACTGTGTTAATATGGTCGCAACAGAAACTTTTATAAGAATAGTATACATTTTTAATGTATAACAATTCAACTAAAAAACTGAATTCTTTAAATTTGATCATAAGCAAATAGTTTTCTATGCCACCTTAATCAATGAAGTGATAATCAAAACTGAAAAAAAAATCCTAATAGCGTCATGAATGCATTGCAAAATTCCATTTGACTATACATTCTATATTTTTATTATGAGGTTTGGGTTTGTTTTTAGTAACATACAATATAGGTTTAGTTAACGGGGTCTTTCTGTTCGAGTCCAACAGAATTCAGGAATATCTCTCGTTTTATCCAATTCAGAAGAAATGGTTGTTAAAATGAAAATACAAAATTTGGATACGTGTGTAGTGTTCATCGCGTAGAAAAAAGGTGGAATGCAAAGTTCTATGAAGAAAGAGCTCTGTGGAACTCTGTGCGGTGATTTGCTCAAGAGGTAAAGCATTGAACTCGAGAAGAAAAACCAAGCATACAGCTCAGGGGTAAAGAATTAAGTATAGAGAAAAATTAAGTGTTGCCTTTGTCGAACAAATAAGATGGTAAAGTATTGGCTTAAAGCTGAAAAACTTAGTGAAATTCAGTAAATAGCGTTTGTCCCCAAAAGTAAAAACACAGCTCAAAAGCAATGCTTCCCCATATTTACTTCACTTTACTTTATGTACATTTATCGACAAATGCAAACTGTTCTCTTAGAAGATGCCACTCCTTCTCAATAAAAACATATGTGTTAAAAAGCTTGTATTGTGACTAATCTGCATTGTTAATTCTTCATCTGCAACTATTATTTTTCGCTACACTAAGAGAATGGAATGAAAAGAAGAAATACCTAGCAAATTCTTTTGTTAACATATTCCTCTAAATTAATTAGGCTAATAACTAGGAACCTTTTATCATTCCACCTGTAACGAATGGGCACCTAATGAAAATATGCATATATTTATATGCATCTTTTGTTAACTAATTTTGAATGGTTAATGCACAGAATTTTTAAATTCAATGACAATTTCTACTGCTATAGTCACATCTTAGAACTTAACAAGAATCTTCATATAATGGTTGAACCAAATAATATTACATAATCCTTGATAAATACATAATTAAAATATCAAATAACGTGACTTTTTTTTTAAGAGTATGCAACTTTTTCACAACAAAACAGTTCCTATGAAGTGAAATTAAAACGTTGCTTTACCAAATCAACGATGAATCTTTTTTTCAGGGATATGTTGATAATAAATAATAAAAATAAGTGATAATACTTTTGTGACTGGAATAAATGTGACAGAAATTTTAATTCCTCTAAGAGGTTAGCATTAGAGCAAAAGCGTTTAAGACACCGTTGAAATACGTGTAAAATAAAGAGAATTTCTAGCGACGAGAATGGTTAGAATAAGGTGGAAACGAAAGAATAAAGGAGTTTCTTGAACTCAGACGGTCAAAAGGTGTTAAGAATTTAAGAAACTAATACATCAAGAAAAGGCAGAGAATAATTTACTTCCTCCAAATCTTAACTGACCACAAGAGCTAATTGAATAAACAGTAGAAAGAATGGAGAGATCGTGTTCAGGATAAAAGTGTCACTAACCTACTCAAAAAGCCAAAATGTTTTCAAAATGTTTTACAAAATGTTTTACAAAATGTTTTCAAAATTGGTGCTTTTAAAGTAAAGTAAAATAAATTATAACCTGATCTCTCTAAATTTCACAGTTTTGGAGTTAAAGGTATTGTGGAACATTTTGAGATTTTAATCAATGGCGTTCTTTCTTTCCTTCTGTGTCTAACTCTGGTCAATTCAAGGCCTTTGCCAAATCAACAAGCTATACCTTTCATTGTGTCCTGTTACTTCTCACCTTAAAGGCCGCATCTTATAAATACCGTTTAGTATAATTCGGCATCAGCTTGAGAAAAGGAATTTTAAACGTCACTTAAACCGATTCAGTATCCATAAGTAAGTTCAATACAAAAATTATTTTGTAAAATGTAATAGAACCTGATATTAATCATAGATCAAATTGTATACATGAATTCGTGAAAACTTGAGTTACAACATCAAGCCTTTACAGAGACTATAATAGTGAAAGCATTCGCAAACTAAAAAAGGATAGTTTAAAAGGCGCAATACCAAACCTATAGGGTAATACCAAATCGAAAACAAAATCCGGCATGCAAGAAGGATTCTAGGAAATAGTTGCAAGTGGAAATCAAGGATCTGCATCCCCTTACTAATGGAGATCTTCAATCGCCATATTATTCTGAACAATAATGAAAGTCAACGAGGAATCATCCAAGGATTTTGCATCGAATTTCTTTAGGTTGCAAAATTAGTTTCATAAGTTAAGGGGAGTCTGAATAGACTTAATCACAATTTCTTTTTTGCTAAGTGAAATTTCACTAAAGTTTCAATTCCCTGTTGTAAATCCCAGAATCTGCATAATTTGCAAGTTATTTAATACGTTACCGCAGATTACTGAAGTGAGTTTTCCACAATGCCTATATGAGTAATACAACACAGAGTCAGCCACAAAAATTACATGCATCTGACGATTTGCGTAACCCTGAATTTTCAAATAGATTAAATAAGTTGAAACTAGCGGATCTTTGCAGAAAAGTGATAAACTGTTTCACAATGATTAATTAAACATTTTATCTCTTTCTAAACTAATGAATGTTAAACTAATGATAGTTATTTTAACCAAATAATGACTCAACTTCGTAAACGTTTCACTCGGCACTGCAACATTATGAAATATTTTTTTTACTCTTATACGAAGTGGAAAAGATGCTCCAACAAGAAGAGTAATTTTCTCAGAAGATTTTCGTCAGTTGTGAAAATTTCATGCCCATGATTTGCCATCTACAAATAAGCGATTTTGAAAGTCGAATTCAAATTGTGGTATGAAATATTTGAAAAAGCGTCTGCAATAGCTCCATGGTAAAATACCATTGAAGCAGTTTCAAAGTGTGACAAGATGATATACCCTAGACTCTACAACAAATTTAAAGTTTTTTCAATATTTTGGGTAACAACATGCGTCAATGAAAGAGCATTTTAAAAAAATTCTTTAAGATCTATCGTGGCACAAAATCATAATTGAACGGACTAGCTTTGATAAATATACACAGACAGATTAATAATGTAACCACGACTGAAGCAGTTCAAAAACTTCGTAGAAAGAGAAAAATACTGGATTTTATTCTTTAAATAAACTTTTATAATCACCTGATGAATTTTATAGAGTTTGAATTAAAAATATTTTTAGCTGTTGAACTCGGCTCCAAGATTAAATCCACTGATGCTCATCTTACTTTACCAGTGATCTGATGTTTGTTTATTCGGACTTTTTACTTATTTTTTTATTTATTTATTGCTATTTATTTATTTATTTTTATTTAATTAAATATTGGTAGAAATGCTGTTTTCAGCTCAAATGACTTGGAATTATAATTAATGTTGAGTTGTATAAATGGTATATGCCTTTTTATCCCCAAAAAACTTAGAATTTCGATTTTCCGTGAAATATTTTATTAAATATTTTATTTTAAACTTTTTTTTAACTTAGTTATTTTTTAAATATTTTTCACAGAAAGAAAAGTTTTTATAGGATGATGAGAAATAAAACTTTAATATTTCTTCTGTAGATCTGAATAGCATTAAATTTAATGTTTAGAACTGAAATATATATCGTTCTCAAGATATGTCTGATGAAAGTTTTTTTTAAAAATATAATTTTTGTTGTTGTTGTTGTTGTTGTTGCTAATGCACGTTGGCCAGAAGTGTTCCAGACCACGTTCGTACAGGCTTTGCTTACTGAGGGATGCGGCTCTGGTTTAGAATAGCAACACAAAAGGGGCGCATTCTGTCTTAGCTAGGTGTCACCTGAATTTTGACAGAGCATCGCCAGGGCCGACATCTGGAGGGATCGTACCCTTTCCCACCTTATCTGATCTCATAGAGGAACTTTCCGGTCTAGAAATTTAGTAGGCATTTATTGGTGCTTGTAGGAATTCAAACGGAGCACCCTCGGTGCCAAAAGCCGACGCGCTACCACTAAGCTACTTCGGGCCCACATAAATTTAAAACTCTTTTGTGTCGAAATTTTTTATATAATAAGTATTTAAAATATATTGTGCTAAAGGCAACCTGGGCTTAATTTTTCAAACGTTCATTTTACTGTTAAATAATTTTCTTCTGAAATTCACTTTTCGAAGAACTGATTCTCAGGACTGCAATTGACATTTCTTAGATTTATATACAAAGCATTTTGAATAAGAATTATGAGGTGAAATTATTTTCTCATTTCAATAAAGTACTTTTAGGCGGGCAAATAGATATATCGATCGTAAAGATTTCAAAATATTAATTAATATTTTAATATATCAGTGTAGAAATGTATCATAAAAGGGGTACATTTTGAAAGAATTAAGTAGCAAACGCCAATGAAATTAAAGGTCAAGAATGGAATAAAATTGAAAAAATATATTTAGAATCTCAACTGTTACAATACTGAAAAAGAAGTCTATTAAAAAAAAACAATCGTTAAACAGGAAATAAACTGAAAGAAACTTCCCATTGCCACTTGTCAGTATTGTCAGAATAAAGCCACTGAGAGTCTGACCACACAAAGTGGCCAAAATCTCACCAGATTGGGGTTGATATCGTACCACTTACTAGTAGAAAAAGTATACATTAATAATCCGTTATTCTTGATTTCAGGAATGAAAAAATATATAAAAATCTTTTAATTTAATATGAATTGGAAAGGAAAGGAAATCTTAGAAACAAACGCTACAAGTAGTTCAAAAATGACGAGAGAGTTCTTCTGAATTATTAATTTTCGGAAAATCCGTTTACAAAATATCGATGAGGGACCACTAGAAAACGGAGGACTAAAGACATTCACGACAAATAATAGCGAAAAGTACCATTATATGCATTCCATTATTGTCTAGTATACTAGACAAGGTATAGAAAAAGTGAGTTATTCTGAAACTAATAGAAGATATTTGAGATCCTGTAGATCTCGTGGTAGAATACTAAGGAAAAAAAAAACCTTAAACTGATTTTAAATTAACTCAGGAGACTGAAGCTTGCAAAATTCTAGCCAAAAAAATTCGTTTGGTTTGGAGCACTACGGTCAACTGTTTGCTACACGAGGGCTGATTAGACCGGGACCTATATTTTAACGCCGATTCCGAACGGCTACAAAAAGCCATGCCAACAGTGTGACTCGAACCCACAGGATCTGAACCGTCCCAGCGTCCTAGCCATTTGGCCACCACCTGGACCGATTAAGTAAATAAATAAATAAATAAAAAATAATAATAATAATAATTGGTAGACAAGGATTTTCTTATATGGAAGCAGGTTTAAATTTTCCGACTGCTATGGATGAGGGAAAATCTGAAGGGGAAGAAAAAGTTAAAAAGAAATGTAAATAGCAATAGTGTTGGCACGAATCAAGCAATGATTGAGAATTGCCATATTGTAGTATAAGTTTAATATGAGTGTTTGATCAAAGGAAATTATTTTCACTAAATGAAATTAAGATTGAATAAATCATTTAAATACGTTGCCGAATACTCTGCAATGAGTAAAGAACTTATACCTTCGAAACGAATAGATTTTCTGAGTAGGAAATTTAAGCTATTGGCTTGAATTGTAGAGGTTTTAAATTATGGACTTTTAAATTATGTTTCTAATAAATTATATCGTCGGTTGAAATCTATTTAGTATTTGTGTAGCCAAAATAGTCAGTAGTGACTTAGACGCAACTAATCTAACGCAACTCTGTCGATCTCCCAAATTGCTAAGTTAAGACATATTGAACATGTATAAGTCAAAACAGGGAAATGCATCAGAATATTCGATGTAAGAAACCGAATGTATTTAAAAATGCAATGCCGAACTCTTAAAACTGAATTGCCCGATATATTACCAAAAATATCTTTCCGAGACCTTAAATACTGAAGACTTTTGGGGAAACAAAACGATGTCCTACAAAAAACTAACATTTGTTAAATAATACTCAAAATTGTTATTTGTTTCCAGCATGATCTGTAATTGTATTTTTGTTTATTGAGTTACGTAAAACTGCAGATCTTTAAAAAAATAATATCATTGTTTTAGATTTTCTAATGATTATTTTCTACTCCTGTAGGAATGCATTTGTTCTCATCGTGTTTCATTATCATGGTTGCAAATTACACAGGCCAACGAAAAATGAATTTTTGAAAATATTTTTAACGCTAATAGCTGATTCTTATATAATTTTGGTGCTGAATACGTATCTGGCCTCAGTTTTTTTCTATCAGCAACAGTTTCGTCACAATGGGACTTCGTCGTAAACTAGAAAATTAGCCGAACGTACCATAGAAATTAAAAATAAATAAATGCTACAATATGAACAAACTTTTATTCAAGTATAAATATGAAAATACCTTTTTATTACATAGGTTTTATGTGTGCATTGGCTTATATTTCCTTTCTCTCCTCTCCTCAAAGCTCTTGATATTGCTTTTTCACCCGTGAATCTCTTGCTCAACTTTTCGGTGAAGTGATAAGCAGTAGTCTCCCATCATATTGGTATTCCAGATGCCCTGATACTGTCTTTCCATAAATTTAATATCGTGATGAAACCGCTCACCTTGCTCCTCACTGACATCACCCAAATTATCTGGGAAAAAATTAAGGTGACCGTTCAAAAAGGAAATCTTCAGGCTCATCAAACAGCCCAAATATTTTGAACTTTTCCAGCATGTTGGCTACAATAGAAATATAATGTGGGTCCTTTTCTTGACCAAGGACTTGGTCACAATCTGCTTGAATGATATCCAAACTTCCCTCTATTTTAAAGTGATTTTTGATTCAACGTTGGGATCGAACATCATTCTTCGGATGTCAGGCCCAACAAACATGCCTTCTTCCAATTTTGCTTCTGATAGATGAGAAAACTTCTCGCAGAGATACTTGAAATATTCTCTATCTTTGGGTAAGGCTTTCACAAACTGTTTCATTAGGCCTAATTATATGCGTAGAGGTGGCAGCACAATGTTTCCGGGTCCACGAGGTTCTTGCGCAGAATGTTCTTCTCTCCAGGCTTTAAAGGTTTTCTTGCAGGCCAGATTTTTCTGGACCAATGTTGATCCCTTGCCCTACTGCCCAATTCACATGAGAAATATGCGAATTTTGTAAAGCTATATTGCTTGCGGTTAGCTTATGCTTCGCTAAAAATGTCATTTATTTAAATATTGAGTGTTGAAATGTGAAAAAATGGTGGGTGATACGGCTTTTTTATTGTCATATTTGGTTTCAGCACACTAAAAACTACAATAATAAGGCAAATTTATTCAAAAAGTTTTTTCATCGTAGGCCTGTGTTATGTTTCAGAATCTCGCTTTACCTAACTCAGTTTTTTATAACGATAAATAGAGTTTTCAGATTTAGTATAAGTAGAGTTTTTAGATTTAGTAACTTAAGATGACTGCGGATTAATATCTGGAAAATAAAGAAATGGTTAAAAAAATGAATTTTCATGCATCAAGACAATTTTTATAATTAAGTGAATTTCCCAACAAATCACATATAACAAATTTTTGGATAATATTTCCTCTGATTAAAACAAAAATTTAAAACGGAAACACATGAACGCCTAGACAAAACATTTCAAATTCCTCATAGAAATAAATATCATTTCCTAATACTAATAACAGGAAATTAATACTGCTCGAAGTGCTTATGCATCTTTGAGATGATTCCTTTCGCAGTTTGATGTCCGAAATCCCCTTGCACTTTCACTTCGTTATCTATTTAAAATATCTAAAATGAAACAGAAGAAAAATTCATTCCACGGGAAGTGAAACTAGTATTTTACCATTTTTCAGGATGCAAAACAAAGTTTTAATCATCATTAAAATCACTTCATCGCCTCAGAAACTTCCGCAAGTGAAATCAAAAATACGAGAATAAGACAAACTACGTAAACAAACAGTTTTCGAAACTTTTCTTGGAAAACCATATCCTGTTCGTGCTCCCCAAAGTAGAAAATATCAGTTCAATGTGTAAGTTAAGATCCTGTAATGTCCAGAATCCCCGGACTATGTACAACATATTAACCTCTATTCCTTCCTCAACAGTGTATTTTTGTTTCGATGAGATCGTAGCTTTCTGGAAACAGGTAAAGCTGCTTATTTAAAATAAATTCGCTTGTTCCTACATCGGACGGTCTAGAAAATCAAAGGTAAGTTCGGGGCTTTAGAGGATTAAGGTCTTACTTTCGGAGCGCAGCTTTCCTGCGTTTGCGCCGCTATTGTTGACAAGACCTGTAAGAGGTTTGTACTCCCTCGTGATCATTGCTTTGAGCTCTGTGGTTGGTTAAGTCTTATATCACTGATGCTGCGCTCTGGAAGCAATGTGAACCACGAAGCGAAATCCAAAAACAATAAGCATGAATAAATGCGCCCAGTTGACGTGGTATATCCCTTTCAGGGGAAAGCAACCTCCATCGTTTGTAGGATGCCGATTTTTTTCCGATTTTTTTAACCTAAAAAAATCTTAAAAATTTTTCCAATTAAAGGTTGGAAAATGTTTTTAAATCTTTAAACTGATAACAGATGGAAACACTAGCCAATTTTATGCTCATTTAACTGGAATACTTCAAATGCAAGTGAGAAAAAGGACTAGATTTAGGCATTTGCACTGTCCAAACGGCGCCCCTCAAAGTTATATCTTCAATCCCAATGTCAAGTTATGGAGAATTTTCTCCCAGTATTTTTCTAATCACAGATTAGCAAATGCATATTTTTAGTTTTAGATTCTGTATTTTCAGTAGTTCTTTAAATGCAGAGAAAAATGTATTTTTTAACACTCCATGCGTTTAAGACATCTTTTTTCCATAGCATACTTTCAAGGGGAGAGGTTTTTGTACCACATTATTCCATTCTTCATTTCGTGTTCAAAAGTGTTTCAAATGGTACAATTTTAATGCTTATGAATACTAAAACAGAGGATGGAATAAATGGAAACGATATTTTCCAGCTGAAAGATGCAGGAACATATCTCAAAAGCTAGAGGTTAAAAAAATAATTTATATTTTTAAGTTTATTTAATAACCATGTCAATAATTTAAAGCACTAAAAAAATGACTTCTTAAAATCTCAAAAATTAAATCATCTTTACCTTTATATGCAGAATTTTAAAACATACATTTGCTGATCAGTGATTCGAAAAATAGCGAAAGGCAATTCCCTCATCACTAAGCATTGGCATCTGAAGATCTCTGAAATCAGCTGATGCACACACTCTTAACGAGGAAACGACACATTTATGGCAAATTCCCCAATCAAAAGTTCGAAAGCATCACTTTACTAGCAAAAGTAACTAGAATCAGTAATCGAAAGTCAATGGCCCAAAATAGCTAAATGAAACAACTCCAAATGTAGTTTATACAATGGAGAAAAGTCTCTAAGCTATTAATGATGTCATACTAGATACCAAACATTTTGCAAGCAACTGAAAACCAGAAGTGTGCAGACACTGTTTGTTCTCCCCAAATGTTGTTATTTTTAATTCTGTTGTAAGTCAAATGTCATTTCACGATTTTTTCTTCTTTTTATGAAAAATAAAAAAAATATATTTTGTCATTCAATTTTGAATTGTATCAAAAATTCACTATGTGGAAATACATTTTGCCCCCCCCACACACACACTATATATATATATATATATATATATATATATATATATATATATATATATACAGTATGCCCACTAAATTATCTTCCCACCCTCTTAACTTCGGAACGGCTGCTGTTATATTCATAAAAGTGGTGTCTAGGTATAGTAAAGTACCCATGCGCTACTGAATGAAACCACCTACAGCGCCACCTAGTGGAAATCTGCGGAGTTAGCATTCCTATCTCGAAAACGGAACGAAATAAGGAAAAAAAGTGATTTACAAAGTTGTAGAAAATCATCGATTTAGGACGAAAAGATACCTTGTGGACATTAATGCAAAGAATAGAACGGTTAAAACGCGCATTTGTTTTTTCGTGATTTCCTACACTGTGACTTCACGAAACTTGAACGAAAGGAGAAATGATTATCTTTCGGGAAAAACACGACACCGCAATGTGCACAGTGGTATATCGCTTTTGATCCCCAATCAAAAGGACCGCGGTTCAAACCTCGAGGGTTTCATCCTTGTACTGATTGTCTTTATAAACAGAGTAGACAATACGTAGATCGTGTAAAACAGTGTAGCATCAACTCAACGCAAATTGAGCCTGGTTTTCGAAATTTTTGCAGTAAGCAAATCCGTAAGAAACGTCACGTCTGTTCACCTGAGACAGCTATAAAAGAGACACATCTTCTTGGGGTTGTAGTATGTTGATGCTCGTGGTCATGGCTGAGTACTCGAAAGCTGAGGTCTCCAGTAAAGGAATTCGGAGACCTCGTAAAGAAATTCGGAGACCAAATAATTGGGTATGGCGGTTTCGAAGAGTGGCCATCACGTTCGCCTGATCTGAATCCACTGGAATTTTTTCCTGTGGGGATACCTGAAACAGCAGGTGTATGCGACCCCTCCACGAACATTGCAGGACCTTAAACGACAGATTACGAATGTTTGTGCCAACGTGTCTCGCTCTATGCTCTAACGTGTGCAACGTGAGATTCAAACGAGGATCGAAATGTGTATCGCAACTGACGGTGAGAAATTTGATCATCTCAAATAGTATATTGTTAAAATTAGTTGTTTTTTTCTTTCTCAGATCCTTTTGTAACGTCACAGTGTAGGAAATCACTAGAAAACAAATGTGCGTTTGAACCATTGTAGTCTTCTCATTAATGTCCACAAGGTATCTTTTCGTACCAAATCGATAATTTTCTACAACTTTGTAAATCACTTTTTTTCCCTATCTCGTTCCGTTTTCGAGATAGGAATGCTAACTCGGCAGTTTTCCACCAGGCGGCGCGGTAGGTGGTTTAATTCAGTAGCGCATGGCTACTTTACTATACCTAGATACCACTTTTATGCATATAGCAGCAGCCGTTCCAAAGTTAAGAGGGTGGGAAGGGACTTTAGTGGGCATACTGTATATATATATATATATATATATATATATATATATATATATGTATATATACCGGGTGTCCGAAAAGTATGGCTACACTTTCAAAAATGAATTGAAAATAAACAAACAAAGATTTTCACTTACGGTTTTTTATGTTCCATAAAGAAAAGATTAAAGTTTCTGTTAAATGAAATGTAAACTAGGTGGCGCTACATCCACGTTTTGCAACATTCGGCATGCCGTACTGGAGGAAGCAAGAGACAGCCCTAAATTAAACCTGTGGTGTGGTTTACTGCAAGATCGATTATTGGGCCTTTTTTCTTTTCCGAAGAAACTGTTCGCTCTGACAATTACCTTGATATGCTTGAAATTTTCACATTTCCTCAAGTGGAGGACTTGCAACCCAACATCATTTTCCAACAGGATGGGGCACCACCACACTGGAGTTTGGAAGGGCGAAAGGTTTTAGATAAAAAGTCTCCCGGTAGATGGATGGAATGAGGAGGTCCAATACCGTGGCCACCTAGATCTTCAGACATAACACCTTTGGACTTCTTATGGGAATACGTGAAAAACATTCTTTACCAATCTCCAAATTGTGACACTGATGAACTGAAAAGTCGAATTACAAAGGCCATTCAGAGTGTTGATCCTGCAATGCTTCATAGAACGTGGTGAGAAATCGCGTATAGACTCGATGTGTCGCAACTAACGGTGAAGTCGTGGTATAAAGCAATCGTGGAATAAATCATTGTGAAAGAAAACTTTGATATATTCTTTATGGAATATAAAAAACCAAAAGTCAAAATCTTTGTTTGTTTATTTTTAATTAATTTTTGTGTAGCCATACATTTCGGACACCCTATTTATATATATATATATATAACAAAAAAAAACGAAAAAAATATTACCATTGGGACTGGATGAGGTAAACGACACTTAAGGGAAAACAATGATTCGGGGAACAATCGACCGTGGTCCCACTGTATATATTCACTACTCAAAACAATTAGGGGAGCACATGGTTTTAACGAAATTACGCACATGCTTACACTGATAAGTAACATAAAATAAATCATACATAATTTAATGTCTAGCAGGAAACAGAAGAAGAAAACTTCATATGCAAATCAAAGTTCATGACGTCAAAAACCAGAAAAAGAACATAAGGGCGGAAATCGGGATGTTGAAGAAGCGTCTGTTTCACTGCCTTAACTGTGAAATTCGATTGCTCAGTTATTCTTTTTGAGAAAAGGTGACTTGAAAATGTCTCAACAACGTGATTTACCGGAATCCATGGCATGGCGTATTATAGGCATACTTGAATTCGGGAAACACAACGTAGTATCGCGGACGCTGTTGGAGTTGCCAGAAGTGTCGTTGCAAGGCTGTGGAATCGATTCCAAGAAACAGGGAATGTTAGACGTCGACCAGGGCAAGGTCGGCCACGCACCACTACAGCAACTGATGACCGGTATATACTGTTAACAGCTCGTCGAAACAGAACAGACAATGCTACTCAGCTGCAAAGACAGTTGCTCTTGTCAACAGGACGAAGGGTTTCCAGCCAAACAGTACGTAATAGGCTTTATCAGGGAGGTATCTATGCTATGAAGACGTGGCCCATAGCGACTTCAAACAAACTTAGTGAAACAAGTTAAAACACGAATCGGAATAATTCGAGAAGGAAACTTTCTTACAAATGTACAAAAGGTTTTATTAAACCTTAATATTTACAAAACATTATTAATTACAATAACTTCCCTGGCTAACACAAGCCAAATATCATTATCCACGGTCCCTGTTCCAACCAGAGCAAACCCGTGCAATCTCTCGAGAGATTAATAGGCTTTCCGCCGTCACATACCCGACGCACTCCAGCGATGTCGGTCTAACCAGTCGATGAGCTAAAAGTCTCTCAGACAAAGAAGGGGAGTCCTTTTATACTTTGTCCAATTTTCTAGAAGAATCCAGAAGACTCCACAAATTGCTGGAATCTTCTTTACTTCCGGGGCCGATGGGGGTCACTTCCGCCCGTGCCGACCCTTTCAAGAATACCTGAAAACCATTTGGGCCCGGAACATACTTCATTGTTATCTAAATGGATGCCGCCGCTGATCTGCAACATACGTGCTGACTGCGGGAAGAAGAAAAGAAGGTTATTTGGCGACTTTTGCACATTAGCGTTCCTTTTGATGTGCCTGCAACACGTGTGGAAAACTCATCAATTCCACCGGCTGTGTCGAATAAGAGGAGTGCCGATGTCAACGGTATGACAATGCACGTAGGCCAATGGTCTGCATTCCGTTGACCTCACGCCACCGTGCGGCCCGAAGAAGATGGGCTGCGGAACATCGAAATTGGGAACAACATGATTGGAACTAAGTGCTGTTTACAGACGACTCCCGATTCAGTCTGGAGTGTGTCACCCGACATGTTTTGGTATGGAGGGAAAGGGGCACTCGAAATAACCCCACATTCGTTCGTGAAAGGTCACAATACAGACGAGCTGGTTTTATGGTATGGGGTGGAATCAGCATAGGTGGACGTACGGACCTGCATATCAGTCGGAATGGTACTTTGATGGCCCGAAGGTATGCAGACGAGATACTGAGACCTCGTGTCATACCTTACGCTGCAGCCATTGGAGATTCCTTTGCTTTTCAGCATGATAATGCCAGACCTCATACAGCTCGTCTTGTGGAGAACATGCTTGAAGCTGAGACAATACAGCGTATGGAATGGCCAGCGTGCTCTCCTGACCTGAATCCAATCGAGTGTGTTTGGAACATGCTCGGGCGACGCATTGCTGCGAGACCAAGGCCTCCTTTTACTCTCCGAGACTTGGAGATTGCACTTCTTGAGTAGTGGAACAGTATTCCCCAAAGTCTTATCGATAACATCATCGAATCCATGGAAAACAGGTGTGCAGCAATCTTAGCTGTTCGAGGAGACCACATGCCATATTAAAAATCTTGCATCATTTCTAAACAATACTTTTTTTTATCGTTTACATGTAACCAAATTGTTGCCCTAAATCATCTTTTCATGTTTTTTCCATATTTTCAAAGAATTAAAGCTTAATTACAAATTTTTTACGTCTTTTTCCTGTATTGCGCATTGATACGCGTGTACTATCCATTTTATGCCAATACGTGGTTGTGTCGCACGGTTTTCTTAACTTCTTTGCTTGCTCCCCTAATTTTTTTTAGCAGTGTATATATGTATGTATATATATATATATATATATATATATATATTGCTATGGACCTCCTCATTTCTATTACACTACCTCCTTTTTGAGATATTCCCCAGACCGAAGAGTTTTCATTCAGTGGCTTTTATCAGACAGTGTCGAAATTTGTATTTTGTAATGTATGGTTTAAACCTGAAAATTCACTGTCACTTTATACAAAAGTATACCATTCCCCACACAATGGAGAGTTGCAAAATATCCTTTCGGGCGCAAATTACATAAGTGAGGATCCCACTGTTACGCGTGCGTGTTCACACTAGCGGAAAGCATTTTTCCTCGATTTTTTTTTCTTCTTTTCAAAATAAGTAACTATTGCAGTCTTGAAACAAAAACTCCAAAATGACCTTAGTCGAGAACTTGAAATTTTCTCAATAGATCTCTTGCCAGAAACTGGTTTAGTGTAATAATGGAAAGAAGATCTCAAGCGTTTAAAAACGAAATATCACCTTAACACGCCGGAAACTTGAATAATAAAGTTTTTTTTCCGGAATTTGCCTTTATAGCTATTATGTTTTTATGCCTATTAAATTCTAGCTTCAGTCTAAAATGTATTTATTTTTTTCTTATTCATCCGTAACTACTTTTATAATTGAATCCTAGCTCCTAAAATTGTTTTTAAAAGAAAGTAGTATTTACTCTCCACGTCTTTTTTAGCATATTTTAAAAATGTTCTATTATAGCGGATTATTGAAGGCAATTTTAAATCCATAACTCTCTGTTTCGTTTCGGACGGGCGCGATGTTTAGAAACAACGCGAAGTCCTCTAAACCTCGACATTTTGGGACAATTTATTATTTAATATTATTGTTACCAATTATTTCTATGAAAGCTTTTTTAAATCAATGTTTCTGCATGTATTGAAATTTACTGTTTAACTTTCCAGTCGTATGTATTTTATAATGTGCTATGTATACGGCTTAATCCGCTGAGTTTCTCTCAGCGATATATTGCAGTCTAACAAAACTATAATATTCTTTAAAGTAACCTAAAGAGCAAATTAACAAACTTCATAAGGCTGATACAATTAACAGCTGAATCTTCTCTTCACCAATCCATTTAACTGGGCACCACAAAAATACTTCAAAAAAGTTTTCTTTCGAGTACACCCAGGGTGTAATCACATCTTCCGTCATAGGCCATGTCTCCGAGGCATAGGTAAGCACAAGACATATAAGCACTTTGTATAGGATGATTCACTCGAAAGAGGACCCGAATATTCTGTAATAACTCACCCTACAATGGAGCAATCTGAACCAAAAATACATTACATACCTAGACTTGTGTGTAATCGATTGCATTACATGCGATGCTGGAAGTGATCTCCGTTTTCAGCCAGAAATGCTTCGATGCGACGCTCCATGATCTGGAACGTTAGGATGAAACAATCTGAACCAAAAATACATTACATACCTAGATGTATGTGCAATCGATTGCATTACATGCGATGCTGGAAGTGATCTCCGTTTTCAGCCAGAAATGCTTCGATGCGACGCTCCATGATCTGGAACGTTAGGATGAAACAATCTGAACCAAAAATACATTACATACCTAGATGTATGTGCAATCGATTGCATTACATGCGATGCTGGAAGTGATCTCTGTTTTCCGCCAGAAACGTTTCGACGTGACGCTCCATGATCTTGAACGTATTATCAAGGAAATCGCGGGGACTAACAGCAATGTGACGTTGTATGTTTTCCTTCAAATCTTCCACATATGAAGGCTTGTTCCGATAGACTTTTCTCAAAGGAACACGGCTGGTTTTGGCCGATACGGCTACCGTGGTGGCCCTTTGAAATTATTCTGTTGGCGATGAAAGACTTAATTCCGAATATGCTCCTTACCGATGTTTGACACTTTGCCTCATCCTAATGGATGTAACCTCCGTTAACTCCCGATCATCCAGTGGATTAACGAACTGTTAAATAATGTCCAGGTACACATCGGTTTCAAAGAAAATGGGGCCTGTGATTTCCACCACACACCAACTTTTTGATCTTGGAGCGGTGTTTGGCGAGTGGCAAAGGTATTTTCAGCGTCCCGTATACGGATGTTTTGCAAGTTAACATAACGCGACAAATGGAACCACGGCTCATCCGAGAACACTCTGATGTGGTGTGCCATCTACCGAGGAAGCACATTGTACGTTGTTTCATTCATCTTGCTTCGTCCTACCGACAGTTATTACAGGATAGTCGAACATCTCTCTAGTGAATCACCCTACATAATAGTAATTTAGTGTAAAGTTTAATGAGTCTTGATCCCGTATCATTTCTGATAACCTATGAGACCAAGTAAATAAAATATTCAACTTTTTCATAGTTGCAGGGCCTAATTTCTTAGAAGCGAAATTAGGTGGAAATTAGGCCCTACATTTTCCCTTTAGTGCATGCCATATATCTAGTTTTCACTGATCATCGTATGAATTTCTTTGCCTCTATCACCAAGTATAATAACACCTGTTTTAGAGCTCTAGAGGTTCTAGCATTGATGTCAATAACGTCTAGATATGCGAGGATTTAAGTAAATTTGTTAAATATATTTCCTCTATTATTGACATTTGAGTTTCTATTTACTTAATCCAACGCAATATTAAAAAGGAAGCAAGACAGAGCTTTTTAATGCGGTGTCACTTGCACTTGGGATCAGGTATCTTTTAAAACTTCTAGAGACCCCACAAACGTATCCCTATTTTCAATCATCAGTAGTTACTAAAACAATTTATTAAGAAATATAAAAATTTTTCTGTGAGTTAAACACTTTCTTCTTTATAAATAAGGCTGTCAATTTTTCTACCTTGATGAAAATTGTTTAAATTGTTTACAATTTTAACCATTGTTTTTTTCATTGTTATATCATTGCACACATGATATCCCCAGAACAATCCGCTAGAATACCCTGAAATTTTGTACACGTTCAATATAAACATGTATCTTTAAAATGACGAACAATTATGTCATTCGTACAATGAAAATTTGAATTTCAGTATAGTTATCAAAATAATTTCTGAAATAAAAAATTTTAAAAAACATTTTTTTCTATAAAGAACTAAGAATTTTGATTTCAACGTTCGTCATTTTAAAGTTATTATATACAACTTAATTTTAAAATAAAAAAATATGTATATTCATTAATATACGTACGCAAGTCTTCATGCAATGACATAACACTGAAAAATACAATGGTTGAAATAAAAAAAAAATAAAAATTTATCTTCAAGCAAGAAAATATTAAGAGCCATATTTATAAAGAAGAAAGTGTGTTTAACTCACGGTAAATTTTTCATATTTCTTAATAAATTGTTTTAGTAACTACTTCTGATTGAAAATAGGAATATCTTTTTCGAGTCTCTTAGCTTTTAAAAGGTACCTGATCCCTTAATACTGATCATCAATTGTAGAGTTTATAGCAGTGATGTTAAGATCGTCCCTATATGCAAGGATTTGTAAGAATTTGATAAAGATATACCTCTAGTAGTGATACTTGAGTTTCTAATTACTTTATCAAATACAATTTTTAAAATAAGACAGGACATATTTATATACAATAATGATACTTTAAAATATTTTTCCACGACTTTTATAACCATAGATTAATTTTCATCGCCAAAAGATCACTTTTTTGCTAGATTAGCAATTTTAAAATACAAAGAAATAACTCAAAAGTGTTTCATTGTAAGATTTCAGTATTTAATGTTAACAAGGTACTTTAACGAAATTTGAAAAATTACCAAATACATTTAAATTCAGCTCTTAATTCGCGTTAAACTCTAGAAGTACGACTTTCAATACAACTGATAATTTTGTTATACTTTGAAATTACTACAGATCAGAAAAAAATTTTAAAATACAATATCTTTAAATATTTGATAGTTTAATCTGATTTCAGGCATCGTTCTTTTTGTGTCTGAACAAGTGTTAGAGTCTCATTATTCATAATAGACTGTAGCAGTTGGCACTTTGTTGAATAATATTTTGTCAACAGAAGTGGAACGCTGCAAGGAAAGGATATTATCAATGCGTTAGTCTGAATCATTTAAAATAATAAATTGAAAATTTTAAACTAAAATTAATAAAAAACATGTGATTCAAGACGTAAAGAGTTAATTTGATTATAAATAAAATCTATCTGTTATTAAATTTCTCTGGGAGAACATAAAATAAAAAGTCTGAATGTATGAGATACAATTTATGAACATTTAATTAAACTTTATTCCATTTATTTCAGTGTCGCAAAAATTTAAACTTACAGTTTAAGTTTTATAAAACGTCTATGCAAATGATTACTTTACTATCAGCGATGTATGTGAATCAAAGATAGATGTTGAATTATTCAATGATTTCCTAGTTCCTCTTCCCGTATTTCTATAAGCGAACTGTTTTTCTATGAATGGAATAGCCAATAATATAAGTGGATATTTCCCGCAGGTGTTGCCTTTTCTATTATGGCATGGATAGAGGTACAATTGAAGGATGATATACACGTACGTTTTCATATTTTGAAACTTAAGAGCATATTAATTTTCTTTAAATAATAGAGAATAAGGGGTAAATAATTATTGAAAGTCTTTTGAAATAAATTTTAAATTACAATGAAGAGCTTTCGTTGTTGATTGCTCAAATTTTTGATCCAGCTACTAGTATTTGGGCATTTCCTTTTTCAACTCTTTATCATTACTTTATTTTGTTTTAAGTTTAACTGAACCCTTTAAATTGGCCGCTAAGCCAAAAGACATTTTTTGGGATTTTACTAGATTCCATTCCTCCGCACCTAAAAGACTCTTATTTTCAGACATCTAAAAATTAGAGAACAGATTTTTAAAACACTATGTTAACAGCTGATATATTTGTAAAACTATTTTTAAAGATTGCATACAATCTACTAAAAGTGGAAGTAAAAAAAATTTTACCACTTAAGGTAAAAATTTTTTGCTATTAGATCTTTTAACTATTTGTTTGGTTTTAACAACATGGCCTTCTGTGAGAAAACATTCATAATGTTTATTATGAAATCATATTCCTTGAAACATAAATTATCATACTAAAAAGACGTTATTTTAGAGAAAGATTATCAGCCTTGATAAACGTTAGTTCATAATTTATAACCATCAAATTAAATCTGGGCAATCACTAGAATGCTGAACTACGGCATCAAATACAGCAATTTCTTTAATATATGTCATACTGCAAGATTTTCGAATACATTTTGATGGCTACTGATCAGCACTTCTGAAACACAGTAAATTCGAGTACCCTCTTCTATGAAAGAAATGATATGTGGAATATCCCTCCAAACCTTCCACTCATAATTTTTATATTCCGATTAATAAACCACAGTAATGAACTACATTTCGTCTCCAAAAATATTTCTTTCAATAATAAAACCACCTTATTAAAAACATCTATGTCTTAGAAGGATAACAATTTCAACAATAATTATATATGGATAATTACGTATTATTGTACGAAAATCTATTTAACTACTCATTCCTAATGGGTATATATTGAGTACATGAAACTTTCTTTGGTAAATGGATGACGCGTGATGCTGTTTCATTGTCCCAGACATCACATTTGTAGGGTATCAGGCAATATCTTTAAATCGTTATCAGACGATAGCTCTACAATATTTGACTTGTTTCTTTTAAAACTGTGCTTTATATTTAGTTGGTTTCATGTTTATTTTTATTTACAGCATAATAGAGAAAGCCCAGGTAAAGGTGTTTTGTTTGTTAGTTTGTTCAAATGCGGCAGTCACTTGTCTCTGGTGGTAAGTACTTCTCTGACTTTGTCCCATGAAGATCCGAGAAGTCTTGCTGGCTACTTTATTATGGGGCACCATATACAGATATTCCTCGACTTATGACCGAGATAGGGACCAAGATAGGCACCGAGTCATTGGTCGTAAGTCGAGTTTCACACATTTTTTTTGTATAAGCACAAATATAAATTTTTACTTTCATACGTAATTTATAATACATTGTATTTAGAAGACATAAATTATTCTTCATCATCACTACTTATTATGTTAGTACAATTCATTGGTTCGGAATTTACTATAGAAGATACGTTGAAAGTTTTTTTTTAACAAAGTTATCCAAGGTAGTTTGAACAGTTTGCGTCGTCTTTTCCTTGTTGTTTGGTACAAGCCAGATTTTCCTGAATACGACGATTTACACTTGTGAACCTTTCTTCATTTGAACCCATTGCTTCTAATTGTTGTAGTCCTTTATTAATGTAATGAAAAGCTGAAGCCATTTCTGAAACCAATGAAGGTTTATTTGATTTACCGTGTGGTTATCGAAACTATTGCATCATACATTTTTATTATTACGTCATAAATTTTTTCAGTAGTGCAGAATATTGCATCATATTTTTAATAGCTATGTAATACATATAGGTATGCACTTTAGATTCGAGAAACTTTTTTTTAATTTAAAAATTTCGGTCGTAAGCACGAGCTGTCGTAAGTCGAGGAACACCTGTAGTTGAGGAACACCTGTCGAGGAACACCTGAGTTAGCTTTGATCCCCATGAAAGGGGACAACATTGAAACGGCCATGCTATTCCAGGATTTGCACTTAAGCTCACTGTGTGGCAGTTCAGAACGCTAAGTACTCGACTATAATGTTGTACAAAAGAGGAGTAAATACTAATAAGTTTTGTTTTTGAATGAAATTTTTGTTATCATCAATCATCTTTAGACAGCTTTTTAATCTAATCTCTGTCACTTAGTTAAACATTTCTTGTTAATATACCTATTTACAGTTGATCTGTATAGCGCTAAATATTTTAGTATATATTTCTACAATGCGTCAAAAACTTCAACTTTTCCCAAATTCTTTCATATAAAGATATACAATGCGTACAAAAAAAAAGTTTTAAATAATTTGCCCTTCCTTCGGTTTCAAATTTTCTTTGTGAATAAGCTGTTAAAGAAGAAAGTTTAATTGTTTCGAATTTTTCATTAAAAGAAAGGAGATAATTTTAATATTTTAATAGATTTATTCGATTTTACACATTTTAAACTGATAGTTTTTTCCCCTTTTATAACTGTTCGTAGACGGAGACAGCCTCAAAAATTTTAAATACACTTGAACGCTGACTTATTCTAAGGAGTAAAGAATAACACAATGCGTAGTTACCGTTATTGTGGTACCAAAATATTGGACCATACGACAAACATACAGCAAAAATTCATAGTGTAAAAAAAGTCAGCATCACTGAAAACACTAAAAAGTCAAACGAATATCTAAAAGTCCAACATCCTGAGTTAGAATCATCAAATGAGAAGTGGGGAGGTGATTTGAAGAAAAACATTTAAAAATGAGACTTCCTCGCTCCGCTAGTTGATTTTATTGGAATAAATCACTATCTTCGGATCGGCTCTTCCGTAGTCCGACACACCCCAAAATGGCAGTCACTATAAAAAAAAATTCACCTTTTTTTTAAGTAAGGACATCAGGCTTGAAGACCAAGAGCTCATCAACAAATGCATGAGTTTGCGATGACAACATTAATAAATGCGTGAAAGCTTGAGCGGTCCTAATGAATTACCAGAGGCATGTTCATTAGCAATATGCTTTGTGCTTTAGGAGACTGGAAAAAATGCAGTACTTTTATATTACAATTCATTATCATTTATAGGTACTCACATCGCTGCAAGGATGCGTGTCATTACAGTCTGCATTGAGTCTGGATTGAATTCTTTTAATTCGACTGAGGATGCATTTACAAGTCTAATCCGGGTTTATCAGAGTTATACCTCTATCTGGAACCTTTATCTGGTACTATATTAATCGCAAAACACGATACATTCAGTGCAAAATCTAGTTTTGGGTGTTATTTATTCATTCTCGTTCCCAAGCATAAGAACTAACACTTAAAACGTAAATAATGAAGAGACATCGAAATCTTGTTGTCGTAGAGGGGAAAAAAACCTTGGCGTAACCTACTGCGAATTTGTCACTCATCAGAAAAAGGGCCTGTTCACATAGGAGTCCGTTGCGTTGCGTTAAGGAAAAGATGACTTTGAGACAAAAATAAACCAATCATAGGCGTTAAAAATTTCATTGCAAATCGTTTGGAGGCATATGATTGGTCTGTTTTCGTCTCAACGTCATCTTTTCCTTAATGCAACGCAACGGACTCCTATGTGAACGTGCCCTAACTGTAGGTAAAATGACAAATTATTTAACCTTATCCTTACGGGGTGGGAGAGCATGTATCACAAGAATGAATATATATATATATATATATATATATATATATATATATATATATATATATATATATATATGTATATATATACAGTGGAATCTCGATCTATCGTTTTTCAAGGGACCGATTGAAATGAACGATAAATGCGGGAAAACGATAGATGCGGAAACATAACAAAGCGATATGATCGTTGGGACTGGATAAAATGAACGACACATACGAAAAATCGATGGATCCGAAAACGATCGATCGAGATTCCACTGTATATATATATATATATATATATATATATATATATAACCCCCTTAATATCCGTTCTTACAAAGGGGGTCTATAATATCCCATTTTAAGCAGAGAATCGGAAAAATGGGCCCCGTTAGCTAAAGGTTAAGAGTGAAATTTTTTTCAACTTTTCCTTTCCCTGAGCAGCTGACAGTCCTTATTCTCTTTGCATGTTTGTTCTACAGATAATTAGCCATTAATAGAATTTTTCTAGAATTTTAACTTCTACTTTAACTTAACCTTAGCTGATTCACCCAACCAACAATAGCTCGCGGGATGTGTGCAGACATCCTAATCTAGCATTCCAATGCTTCTAAAGGGGAAAAAATATTTTCACGAATGCACAACTACAGTAGCTGCATATTGTGAAGATATCAAGATAACCATTATGATAGGATGATCACCGTTAACTTTCAAACGACGTAAAAGCAACTCTTGAAGGCCAAATTATTGGGCAATACCAGCAAATGAATAGCTTGGAATGAAGAATGAGAACGCATGAAGATATTTAAGAAATGAATTTCTATCAACGCAAATTCTAAAGTACATGTCGTATTATATTCTATCATCTTTGAATACATGTATTGCTTATATGTGAGCTATCGCAACTCGTGAGACATTTAAGGGAAATTTCTCCCAAAAAGGTAATATTTGTGCGTAATGAAAGTTTCGGAAATGATGTTTTTGCGTGTTCTTAACAGCTCTGACCTTCAGACTTAAAAATCATTAGATGTTTTGATCATCAAAAGATTTGCGTGTCAAGCAATGCTCGAGGTTCCACACGCGTAAATTTATTGTATTTGCGCATAGAGGCAATTATAGGAAGAGTCATTTCCTTTATTGGTATTTAAGAGTGTAGTAACATACTACGCATAAAAAATAAAATATTTTCGAAAATTGAGTCAAAGGTTAATCCGTTGTTAGGGTTTTAAGAATACTCTTTATGTATTCAATCGAAATATACCATAGATAGTGTTAGATGTTAGTATAAATATTAAATAAAATATTAAATTCATAAAAAGTTTATTTTTTGGAAACGGAGAACGTTTCTGTCAGAAGCTCGTAAAGGATGGGCTTTATATCTTTAATTTTTAAAAATAAAGGATCGATTTTTTTTCGTACAGGAAAATAGAAGAATTGAATGCAATTTTTTGGAATAACTTCGCATGAAAAATTATGAACATGCCAACTTATGGTAGTTGAAACAGAATACCGACTACAACAAGGAAAGACAAGATGAAATCACCAGAGAAAAATATTTTTCACATAATATCGCTTTGTCAGCAGCGTCGGTACTTTACTATTGAGAGGAAAAGGGACGTACAACCTCGTTTTTATAAATTTTTAATATTTTGCTCCATATACAAAATGAGAATAATCAGTATTCTTTTTTACTATCAGAAGATAGTTATTGTTACTATATTCTACATTTTAAGTTTCAGAAGTAATTTGTTATATATAATTATATATATGCATACGTTTTATGCATACGTATTTGCAATGAAACCTCTCTAGCTGGTCACCTCTCTAAACGGCAATATTTTGTTCAGAATCGGTTAAAGACTCAATAGAGTCAATGTTATGAAAGAATCTTTCTGTCAACGGTCACATTTTTTTCGGGACCATGATTGTCCTCTATAAAGAAGTTTTACTGTATATATATATATACAGTGGACGCTCGTTAATTCGAACTCAAAGGTTCTCGGAAAAAGTTCGAATTATCCGAAGTTCGAAATATCCGATGTTAAGAGAAAATATATAACTTTAAACGTGTATCTCTGAAGAACAAAAATCGCCTAGTATGTATAACCCCAGAAAATATATTATACTATGTTATCTAAAATTAACATATTAAAAAGCAATACAGACTTGCCTTAATCATAAAATGAAGCAGAAGATATGCAGTAGAAAGTAAACTTTAATTAAAAATACGAATTACACTTTGGGGAAAAACTGTAAAGTGGATGTTTGGTTTTGTTTATGATGCCTACATTGTTCAGCCAACTTCTCGATTTGAAGTAAACATTTCAATTCATTTTCAGAGGAAGGTTCCATCTGAATAAATGCTTTCAGAGTTTTAATAGAGTCCATTATGGCTTGTCCATTATGGCCGCATTAAAAATATCTTTCGGCAGGTAAGTAGAGAAAAGCCCTGGCAGTTTCCTACCGAAATTAGTGCATACGTCTTCGTTTACATCAGAGCTTTGGCCACATACAGTTTGATAAGAAATATTGTGCCTTGACTTAAATCGAGAAAGCCATCCATCACTGCATTTAAAATATTCAATACCCATTCGACTTGCCAATTCATCAGCCTTCGTCAGCACTAGGGGTCCATTTATCGGAAAATTTCGAGATCTAACATCCTGGAACCATAGCAGTAGAGCTTTTTCTAGATATTCTTGGGATGCATTTCTCATGCGTTTCCTTCCTCTAGCAAATTTTGATTTTTCCCATGAATCTAAAATTAACTCCTTGTCTTTCAAATAAGTTGGCAAGATATTTTTTTTAATTCCATAGTCAGCTGCTAACTTTGTTTTACATTCGCCATTCTCTACTCTCTTTAAAATTTCTACCTTTGTCTCCAAAATTAGGGTTTTGTACTTTCAACGTTTAGACATCCTGAATTTTTACACTTTCACATCACACACTGAGGAAGAAAAACTAGATCACATTAACTTGTCAGCACTGCAGGCATAACTGACGCAGCTTCCTAGAATCTGTAGTAAAGACTGGTTTTTCTGAAATTCTAAGAAAATCGATACAAATAACGGAAAATCGCTTTGTCCGTTAAGCACTGATAAGGACAATAGCCACTAACGTTTAGTGGAAATGCAATAGTCTAGGAATGCGGGCATGTGCCTCTTTACATAGAAAAAAAAATACAGGTGATTTTGACACACAAAATAATAAATACAGCATGTATTTTCTCCGTTAATTGAGGAAAAAAAAATTTTTTGTCAAATTTTTAGTTCGAATTAACCGAAGTGATAAAAATTTAGTTCGAATTAATGAGATATTTTTAACATTAACTCCAATACAAGTTTTTTGGGGCCTTTGGATTAGTTCGAATTAACCGAAAGTTCGAATTAACCGAGTTCGAATTAAGGAGCGTCTACTGTATATATATATATATATATATATAAATAATTTTTTTTACAAAAGCAGACGGTTTCTTGGACAATATCCTTACAGCCTTAGTACACCGCAGTTTAATTACCCATTTAATATGGGGGCACCATAAAGGTGCACTAGCATTATCCCTTATGAAGGGATGACACAAACGGAGGTTTTTAGTGGCGCAACGCCTTGAATCTATCGGAGCACCCTCAGAACCGAAAACCAGCGCGCTGTACCTCAAGGCCGCCACATGCCCATATATAAAAATATACACACAGAATGCACATATATATATATATATATATATATATATATATATATATATATATATATATTTGTTTACTTTACATTTCTTTTAGTAATAATAGTCATAGCTTTTAGCATGAAAATGGAAATCTGCGATGCAAACAGATTTTTTAAATTTAAGATTTAAGTAATAAAAATTTTATGACATTAGTGTTGTTATGGATGGTTGCTAACTTTCATTTTGTTTTCAAACGCATGAACGCAAGTGGCAGTATGTTGTTTCATTGCGAACGCCTTTGTATGATTTTTATATAATTGCAAAGATTTTTCTATAATTGCAACGGAATAAACATTCATGTTTTTTGTTCTTTTGTCCATTAAAAATAAATATTGTTCTCTGCTGTGGCTCAAAATCTAGAATAATATCTGTAGGTCATTACCCTGAAATATTTGATATTTAAAATTAGTATTTTTGAATTAAATATATGATTTTTAATTAAGTTTTAGGAGGATTTTTTCAAATGAGCATGGCTTTAATGAATATAATCTTTCAGTTCTTGCTGTATAATGTCGAACTTTTAAAATATATTATGGCCATAATACATTGAACAATGATATTTTTTCATGAATGAAATCTCTAAGTAATATATAACTCATAACGACTAAATGATGAAGTAATACTAGTTATACTGAAAACGATGGAATCAACCGCAATTGTCCGTAACGAAATCGCTTTTCGTTTTATAGGCTAAATTATTTTACTTTTTGTAATTATTCGTTACTATTTCAAGTAAAAAAGTTATTTTATGGGATTGAATAAGGAACAATAAAGGGTAGAACTCAATTTCGGATAAATTGAAAGAAAGAAAAATAGTGGCTGGTGTTCATATGTATATTTAAAGCACAAATTCAAAAGAAAAAAAGTTGTTTTTACATCTCAAAAACCTTGTTTTTATTCTGCTACACAACCCACTGGAGGTCAGGAAGTTAGTATCGTTGCTGCACGTGACCTCTTAATTTTATTATTATTATTTTTTCTTTTTTATGTGTGTGTATGTGCTACCTGGTGAAAGGTACTCGTGACCTCTTATAATTTACGTGATTTAGATTGATCAAAATTTTTCTACTGAAAATGTGTGAGAATGGTTTATTAGAAAGAACTGTTTGACCTCAAATTATAAAATATAGTGGAATGAAAAGATATTCATACACTTTTTAAAGGCTATTTTCAAACGAAATTTCAATTTTTAGCTTTTAAAAAAGATAAATCTTTTATCTTTTCAAGTTTATTTGATTTTTATTTCTCTCTTTAACGTGAAGCCCGGTTACGGGTATTTTAGTTACGGGTATTTAACAATGATTAAAAAATCCCGTTTGTAAGTTATGCTGAGCTTCATATCAAATCGACTTTCCTCTTTATTTATCTTTATGCAAAATATCATGAAATAAAAACTGATGCTTTAAATCCTTGAACGTTTGCACGATTATATATATATATATAAAACAGTTCCGTAACTGACTCATTCATTCACTGACTGACATACAACGCACAGACCAAACCGCTGGTCCTAAAGGGCTGAAATTTTGCATGGCGATTCTTCTAATAGTGTAGGGGTGCACTAAGAAAGATTTTTCAAAAATTCTTCTTAGATTTTTTTAAATTAAATTTTTAAGCTGTTTTAGTAACTTTTTTACATTTGCATTTAAAAAAATACATTGAGGGTTATAAAATTTATATCACGAGAAAGATCATAAAAATTCCTTCAAAATGAAATTTTTTTCGAATTTTTACCTCCATTTCCTGATTTTTGTTGAATTTTTAAAGATTATTTTTAGAAGAATTTTTAAAGATTTTTAGAATTTAATTTATTAAATGCTGATCACGTGATTTCTTTTTCTGGTACTTTAAATAAATTTATCGTCACGTGCAAAAAAAAAAAATAGACAAAAAAATGTTTTTTTCTTGCTAATGCGGCAGACGATTGGACTTTATTTTGTCTATAAAAATATCCCTTACGATTTTTTTATAAATATGTTTTTTTTACATCAATTGTATACATTGATCGTCGTATTTATTATAAATATATATTTATTTATTTTTGGAATTAATTGCATACATTGACCGTTGTATTTAATTTCAATGTACTCGGTAGCAAAGCGCGGGTTTTCAGCTAGTATCTGTTGCAGTTCATCTTTGGTGGCGCTACGAGCGACATACCGCGAATCACCCCCCGTTTCAAACTGTTTGAATCAGAATGCATTGTGCATAAGAACCGATGAGTTGGGTAATAATGGAACTCTCGCTGGAGAGTAATTTCTTAGTAACCTTTTATGTAAATACTGTAACTAATCTTAATTTGTAAATAAATTATGTTAATTTAACCTGATCGTCATAACTGAAAGAGAAGTGTGCAGTATCAACATTGAAGGCAAATCCGTTTGAACATCTCCCAGCGCAGAATTTGCAGTATCTTAATAAAAATATTAAATTATGCTCACGGTTGTAAATTATTCAGCTTATTATTCACTCTGGGGAAAATCGAAAACTATATTTAATTTTTGGATATTTTTTTAAGTCTATGTACTTATGACAATAGTTTCGAAATCAGTGATCGTGGATTTCCCTCTCCTAGCAAGCGGGTGCATGTATGTATGTATGTATGGGTGTGTGTGAGTGCGTGTATTAAAAGGAGGAAGGTACAGCTAATGAGTAAAGATGGGAACTACAAATAGTATAGATTTTAGTAATGTCATCTCTAATTAATAGATGAGTGCATTTCTCTACAGTCATGTTCTTAAGATAAACAAACATACTGTGGAACTTTACATACTCTAAAAAGCTAAACTTCGTTTGATAAACGAAAGCAAGCTAAAATATACAAACTATGTACGTAACTGCAGCGCCAAGAGAGCCGCGTGGAATTATAAGGCAAATTCGCAGCCACAAAACTAGTTAAAATTCAGTCAAATTTAGAGATATACTTGAAAAGGAATTGGAACGAATGCAAAGTTTACTCTTTTCATTAAAACAATGAGCTACAACGTACCAGTTAAAAACAAATGCAGCACAAATGCAGAGGCAGCTTAAAACAATCATTGACTTATTGGGATGATTATTTATTAATTGATAATACCTATCTTAATTTCTTTGTGTTTATATCCATTACCTTCTAAGTAAAAATTAATTTATACATAAATTATTGTATAAAGACTTTAAAAAAATGTACGTGCATTACAATATGCGTGAATATAATTTACGTATATATGTCATAATAATGCCACACCAATTTTAATTCTATTCCACTCTTGTCTTCCACGTTATAATGTCCCGTAGAAGTGAGAGATATACATATTCTGAATAAACCAACACGCTGTTACGGTCAAAGAAGTTTATTGGCAGGATGCGATCACACTAATGGACTACCCTCAGCCTGAAGTCTCTTATATACAACTTAAGAACTTTCTAGAAATAAGGAAAATTAGCATAACAAATTAGCATAAGATAAATTAACAGACAGGAACTTTCTCGAAATTTTGCGAAAGGTAACATAAATTAGAATGAAATTAAAACCAGAAGTTACTGACTGGATTAGAACCGACGACTTGTTGGTCAGCAGTCCAGTGCTTTTAACCATTTGGCCGGGCTGCTACTTACAATTACCGTCGGAATATGACAGTATAACTATCTTTCGCGTTCTTTCTATATGCTCCTGAATGTAGCCTCGTCATATGGCACTACAGAGGGTCACGTAGTAAACAGAAACTAAATGTTATATATGCTGGTTTGAGCGTCGGCACTATGGATTTAAAGATTGAATAATGGGATTAAGCGGGTGCCCTTACCATTTCTCTATGTTTGTAACTATGTAAATAGCTTCTAATCCTTTACATTTCGTATAATATGTTTAAATGTCAGATAACCATAATGTGCTTAAAAAAATAAAAGTATTATTCCGTTTAATGGAATTATTTGACTTGGAGTTTATGGCAACTAACAAGACGAATGCCTGTTCTGCTGTTTTCCCGTATATTGTCGTTAAGTGTCTTCTATAGATTCGGTATTTCATATATGAAGGCCTTATTTGAATACAGGGCCATTTTTGTTCATTTTGAGATACAGAGCCTTAAAGTCTAATTAGTGTTGAGAAATGACTGCTGAAGTCAGATTTGTTGTGACCTCTGTTGGCAGCATAAATAAGTTGCAGGTGTACCGGTTTTAAAATAAGATAGAAATGACTTATATGCACATGAAAGTGAGGCTATCTCCATTCTTTGTAAAAGGGGAGTTGGTCCACTATACAAATAAGGCTTTCATATGTACTTATTCATGTAATTACATAACTGTCATAAAAATCGTACTTTCCCACCTATACACTCATTTATATACATACTATCATACATATACTCATCTACATGCTTGAATGTGGGTATGCAAACATATGTTAGTATGTTTGCCCTCATATATGTTTGTAAGTATGACTCAGTAGAGCACAAACATTTTTAGACTGCAATCTAATTTCTTTACGAGACCCCTAATGAGCAGTTTTGGTAGTAGCAAACTATTTCTAAAAAAATTGAAAAATTTTAGAAAATATAGAAAAAATTAATTAGCCAATTTTTACAAACTATTTTTAAAATGAATTAAATGTAGATTGTGAGTATATATTTTACTTTGCCTAATAACAAAACAAAAAAAAAATAAACTCTTTCTTATCTTCTAGAATTGATTTTAGCGATTCTCATGCAATCAAACCTTTATATTGAAATCTTAATATCTATTTGTATTTTATTTAGGTAAAAGAGCATGATTCAAAAATTATAAGTATCATATTTAAACATTGAGAATCATAAACTGCATTTATTTATATAAAACTAAAATAGAAAAAAATTATTGAGAAGGGTGAGCGCGGACCTCGAATAATACTTGTTATATTTGTTGAAATATCTTAGAGTCTCTTACATTATTTTTCGGATGAAGTCTTTATCATTGCATAGTTTTTATAGTAACTAATTTTGAAAAGCCAATCTTACACAGATAGATAGAAACGAATGGAAGAAATGTAAGTATAGCGTTGAAGGACTGTTTGACACGTTATATAGCAATATCATATTATATAGCTTTCTATGACAATATTGTATCATATAAGAAAATATAAATAAACATATTATAAACATGTTACAGAAAATTTAAAGCATACTTTTAAATTAAATAATTCAATCATGTAAATTCACTTCAAACTATCAAAGACCGCTCCAATTTTTTTTCGCAGACACACAGTTTCCGCCCCACTTGTACTAATACAAAACAGTTTATAAAAAGATTATCTGTGAATATAATAGTCTAGTCTAAATGTGAAATACCTAGTCGAGAATTTGAATATTTTCTTTATGAAGCCATTGAAAATCCTCAGTAGTTACTCGTACAACATGTCAGATAACAGTGTCAAACTGAAACGAGTAAAAGAAATTTATATTGACAAATATTTATCTTTTGAAAGTACGTTTAAAAAATTATTACCGTGGAAAATATTATTGCAATTATTATTGTTTAGCAATTTAGCTTGTAATTTTTAAAAATTAATGTACCGAAGTTGATTACAGACCACTATATATTATGTGCTTATACAAAGACAATTCCGATGCACTGCATGTAAAATATATAAAATCTAAATTTCTATTAAAATACTAGTTGAATACCCATGCTTCGCTACGGAGTACATTCAAATTAAATACAACGGTCAATATATTCAATTAATGCCAAATATATATATATATATATATATATATATATATATATATATATATATTTATAATAATTACAACTGGCAATGTATGAAATTAATGCCAAAAAAACAAAAACGAAAAAATATATTTATAAAACAAATCGTAACGGATATTTGTATACACAAAACAACGTGGAAGAAAATATTCTAATTAAATACAATAGCAATGCAATTAATTTGTATTTTTAATCAATAAAACTTACTAATTTGAATTAAATTCTTAAAAACTTCCTTCTAAATTTGTCAAGGGGTTAAATTTTTTCTTTTATAGTATTTTAATATTTTTTTGTCAATATATTTCGCTGTTATGCGCGTGACGCAAAATTAATTTTAAGTATCACAAAAAGTAAATAAACCACGAGATCAGAATTTAATAAATTAAATTCTAAAACTTAATCTTTAAAAATTCGACAAACTTCAGAAAATGGCGGTAAAGATTCGAAAAGATTTCATTTTGAAGGAATATTTTTATCTTTCCCGTGATATAAATTTTATAACCCTCAGATTATTATTTTAAATACAACCTTTAAAAAAGCTACAAAGACAATTTAAAAAATTAATTTAAAAAAATCTAAGATGCATTTTTCAAAAATCTTTCTTAGTGCACCCCCTACACTATAAGAAGAATCACCCTGCAAAATTTCAGGCCTTTAGGTCTAGCGGTTTGGTCTGTGCTTTAACTGTCAGGCAGTTAGTCACGGGCCTGTTTTATATATATATACATAGATTATTAGTACAGGCATACTGTACAGGCATATTAAATAAAAAGGTGCAATTTTTGTGAAATAGTATCTCAAAATAAATATAACACAACTGTTACGTTTTTGCTGTTTTCTCTTTCAAGATTTTTGAATACTTCTCCTATCTACGTGCTTAATTAAATACTACCAGAAATTTTACCCTTCCCTTAATTACTACATCTAACAGACCAATTTAGTCATGAATGATAAAACTTCTTATTACTTAGATTCATTGACGGCATGATATAAATAATAAATACTACGGTAATGTCTGTCCCATTGTTGTCATCTCAAAGTCATCAAATACTTAATGAATCAAACATGCAACAAAAAAATGCATGAATAAATACATAATTTAAAACTCCATCAATCACCCCGTCAACGCATGCATCTTTAACCCGTCAAGCAGTTAAAAGCCTTTTGGCAAGTATCACGTAAACAAACAGTAAAGTTGTCCATCTTTTTACTAAGCATTCATACAATAAGAATTCAATCATACTTACAATTTCGCGGTCAATGCCTTTTCACTAATTTGAGGAGAAAAAAAGCCTACACCTTTTTGCTAACACATGCTTTCCACATACTGAGAGAGTACTATGCAGAAACCGAGCATTTGATACGAGCCGTCACATCAAATAAGAGTTGGAAAAAATTAATCAGTGACCTGTACGAAAACTTCGCCCTAAGAAACAACAAAATCGATTTGCTAATGGCATGGGAATTAAAAGCTATAGAACTATTTGACGTGCCCAAAATGCGCGGTGCAATTTAAAAAAAAGAACTCCGGGTCATTCAGCATTTACCTATTACGTATGACCCTATTAAAAACCTGTAACTTGCTTAAAATGTCACAGAAAGCGGGCACGCAAAATAGTAAGGAGTTAAGCCATTTTTGTCCACTCTTTCAGGTTTGTCGATTATTTACTAAAATTAAATGAAATTACATTATATTAAGGTAACTAGGTTACAGGATATATTAAGTAGCATTGTTCCAATAGATTTTTTATTTACATAAATTAATTCATGGCAAAAAATGACAAATTTCAAAGAGATGCTGAAATGTTAAATACATCTTTTCTTATTTAATATCTCACATATGCATATTCAGTTCAAAGATGGCAACAAGTAACATTTTTGAATAAATAAAAGGGATTATTTTTCACACAAAAAAGAGAGATAACTGATATCTGTAATTAACCACAAAAGGGAAAATAATTGAATTTTAGTATTGTTCTAGAAATTTTCTCAAACATAAACGTTCTTTATATTTGGATTGAAGATTAAATTCTGAAAGTTTATATATTACACTGTACATCAAAACGTTTTACGGTCGAATGGTGAGTGAACTTATGAAATTAGGGAAATAAATTTAGAGATGTTGCCAAGCATTAAATATAACATAACGTTTTCGGGAACAGCTTCAGAGATATTTTCACTGTTATAGAATAGTTTGCCATAATAGGATTAATGAATACATATCATGTATAATATATTTAAATACTGAAGATATAAAGGATACAAAAGAGTTAATTATTTTCACAATTTTTTCATCAATAATTTGACATCATACCAAATTATGTCACTTTTAAATATATACCTCATGATTCTAAAAAGTGACTAATGAATGAAAAAGACAATCATCGACAAAATAGTCAATGATTTGCTTGAAACAATTTTGGTCTAGTCAGATTTTTAATTTTTATTCTATTTTTCCGTCAGTATTTTTAAAATGATGCTAAATTATTCCACTTTTAAATATATACCTCGTGATTCTAAAAAGTATCTAATGAATAAAAAAAGCAATCTTCGACAAATCATCTACCAACATAAAGAGTCAATGATTTGCTTTTACGAGAAAGTTTTGTGTAGCCAGGCATAAAAATTTCCCCCCTTTTACATTAGTCTCAATGATTCTCAACCGCAGGTCAACCGGTGCGGAAACATTTGACCGATCCAAGTAAATTTTTAACCTGTCCGAGTTAAAAAAAATTCTTACCCCAAAAATAATAATAATAAAATCTTGTACGATATTTTTTACTTTAATGCCACAAAATTAGGATCTAGAATCCAAAATTTTGTCTTTGAAGGTTGGCAACACTGGAGTGTGCTCACATTTGTCACTTGTTATGACTCGCATATTTTTTAGCTGGATGGAGTGCTCACAGTGGAGAAAGGGTTGCAATAATAATTTGACGGTAGTAAAAAATAAATTTAGAAATCAGCTTTCGGATGTTTCACCGCTCCGAGTTAGATTGACTAATTTGGAACCCACAATTGAAAAGTTAATTGAAGAAGAGCAACAGCAATCGTCTCATTAACATTATATGACAAATAAACAAAAAATATAGATATTTAATTTTGTATTGATCAGAGGACTAATTTTTGTCTTTTTTCTGTATGCAATGATTTTGTGATTATTTTTTATAATTTTTTCTCAAAGGTTTATTTTCTTATATATGAAAATTACAATAATTACTTTTCTTCACATTTGAATATTATTGGAAGTAAATGATAATAAAAATGTTACAATTAACTTATGTAGTAATTCTTTAATGCCTAGTAAAGTTTTTTTTCTTAAAAACTCCAACGGGTCCACGAAATTTTTTTACAAATTTCCTGGTCCGAGGGCCAAAAAGACGAAACCCTGCATTAACTAATTAGAGCTAAAATTTTCGGCGTATATGATGGATGTATAGCAGCAAGCAAGTTTCCGTCGATATTGTGTTATGTTTATGAAATTTGGAATTTGGATATTGTGTTGTGTTTTTGAAGTTTGGATTAATCTATTTTTGGCCATTTTAAGTATCACGCCAGATAAATGGACCCTATATACTATTTTTCTTTTCTATATTTATTTCTAAAAGTAAGAATTGCTACCGAACAGAACCCTATCCACATGCAGTCATAAATTAGAAGATAAGTATATATATATATATATATATATATATATATATATATATATATATATATATATATATATATATAATATATATATATATATATTATATATATATATATATATTATATATATATATATATATATATATATATATATATATATATATATATTATATATACATATATATATATATATATATATATATATATATATATATATATATATATATATATATATATATATATATATATATATATATATATATATATATATATATATATATATATATATTCTAAAAAAGCAGCCTATGACAATTCGTTATAAAAAAATGAGTTGCGCTAAATAAATATTCCGGATATTCCCAGACTGTAACATTCTAGTAATAATTGTACTTAATATTCCAAAGCAAAAAACAGCAATCATCGAAATTTCTCATGATCTAAGTTTCATTTTTTTCTATCATACTTCATAATTTATGAATCACCGCGCGGAAATTGCTACTGATTTATCTACAAAATAAAGCTGTCATCTTACACTGAAAAAAAAAAGTCGATAAGGGAAACAAATGTTTGGGCTAAGAAACTCAATGAAAAACAATTCTTTGAAAGAAGTGAATGAACTTTTTGGCTTTTGAAGATTAAATTTGTTTCGCATAAAAAAAAAATACGTAATTTGCAGAAGATTTCACCGGAAACTAACAACTGTTATTATTTCGTGAGAGTGATTTTATTATATATGTAACTTGGTATATTAATATAATTAAAATTGAAACTCTATTAATATATTTTGTATCGATGTATGTGAAAAAATGGCATAAGTAGAATAAAACAAGCTGTACTACAAGCAGTAATGATTTGTTTCTTTCGACTGTTACGGATGAAAGGATATGGAGAACAAAAAGCAATTTGCGACTGTATAAAACAATCATGCAGGTCACTAAACTTGAGAGTAATTATATTTGTGATTTATTTCTTTCGCTTGCCTGTGGAAACATAACATTGACATTTAATTTTCCGGTGGTTTTTTTTTGTTGAAAACGAGGGGGTATATTTGAACATAACACATACTTGACCATAACACGTACTTGAACAAAAAGCTAAAATACACTTAACTTTACTTTATCTGAAGGCAGTTGAGTTACACTACTATTTTAAAAGACCTGTTAACCTTCTTTCTTTCGAAATAATAGATAAAAATATAAAAAAGGGGAAAAAGTAATATACACCTATTAAAATATTTAAAGTTTCTTATATGTCATTTTTATAAATTTCTGTTTTGCATTTTCAATTGATTTTATCTAAACTACGTTAATCAGAAAATATCAATCACTAAAATATTCATTCGTGACTTCAGTAACTACTTAACATTCGTCAATTTCGTTTCTAAACTTAAAAAGACTTGAAAATATCAATATAAATATGTGCTCACTGTCACTGTATATATATATAGGTAGTAATAATATAATGTATAAAATAAACTGTTCGTAATAATTAAAAATTTTATTCAGGCTACAAAATCAATAATAACTATTTATTCTATTCAAATTTTATAACAATCATCATGTTGATCGAAATGGGTTTCAAACTTTATAAGTAATTCCCCCCAGAAATTTTCAACTCCGATTTCTCATTAAGTAAACTACAACGGTATTAATTTTTTTTTATAATTCTTAATCTGAAATATAACTTTTGCAATATCACACATTTTGTAGTACGTATGTAATTTTCCCATTTTTTTTCACAAAAATAGCATTTTTATAACTTTTTAACACCTATGAAACAGCATAAATGTTTGTTCAATTAGGAAATTTTACATTTAATTGCAATGTACATAATTTAACTGATACTGCCAATTAATCTTTTCATTCCGAGCATGTATTTAGTGAAAATGGTATGGCTCGAATGCAAGTTGTTGCATATAGCAGATATAACGACATTTTAGTGAATTAATTACTCCGGCTTCCCATCTCAGATTATCTTAAGTTCAAGCCTGATTTTCTATGACTTTGTAGCTGGATAGAATGTATACTGAAGTCAGTGGCGTAGCTAGGGGGGTGTGGTGGGTGCGGTCCGCACCGGGCGCCACATATTTTGGGGCAGCATATTTTTATTTAGTATTAGTTGTAAAAAACCACTTGTTCAATTCATAAGTTTACTATTCGGTTTCTACGAATTACGAATTACTGTATGATTTCGAATATTTTTCCTCATCGTCAAGTCAATGTAGGGTTGAAAATATTATCTCTAAAAATTTTGCTCGAATACAGACATCAATGGTGCCGACGTCGAGTAGAAGTTCTATGTACTACTCCGTGCTCGATGTTTATTGAATACTTAGTACCACCGTTACCATGGAGATGACGCGGCTCCAAATTGAAGTTGATAAAAAATTATCTTCGTTCCACAATGAGAGATTTAAAAGTACAAAATCTTGCAATATTGTCTATAGAACAAGAAATTTCAAATAATATAAATTTTGAGAGCATTATACACGATTTTTCTACTATGAAAGTTAGAAGAGTAAATATATAAATATGTTTTGTTTACATACACATATGTGTACAATTTGTTTGTTTATCCAAAAGAAATGAAATTATTTATTTTTATTTATAAATATGAAAACTAAAATAAAACATATTTTATCGAATTTTTTTCCATAAATTAGATATATGTTTTGTCGCATAGGTGGGGAAACTGCGACCTCCGTAAGTTTCTAGTGGTCTTTATAAAAGTTGCATTTATAGGTATATCAACTTAAGCGGCGTCTTTTATTATTGCGTAATTTAAATATGGCATCCAATGGTAAAAAAGTTCCCCACCTATAGTTGTCTCAATTACAATTATTTATTTATGTTTATTAATTTATAAAAGCCGCCAATTGATTGACTTAGAAAGGGCGGCAAAAGTTTTAGCTAAGCCACTGACTGAAGTGCCAGAAAACGGAGATAATTGTCTAATACGTCTTTGGGAATCGGCTATTAAAGACGATATCATACAGTGACCATTGAACTGTCCTCATGCTGATGTTTGAGGTCCCAGCAACGAATTGCGATGTTATTTGTGCCAATGTTGTACCCCTTTCGCTTGGTATGATTGTCGACAGAAGACACCGGTCACGGTCATTCAGAGTCTTTTGACAGCCACACTGTTGCAGTGAGTTCGATGTTCTATTCGAAGTACACCCTTGTAAAGGTCGAAGTTGAAAATCTAAACTTTGCCTGTATCGCCGAAATACAACGACTTATAGTTTATGCACCAACTCGTTGAAATTCACCTAAATCATGATCTCCTACCATGCTCACTGCTCAATCAACTAAATTAGCATCAACTAATGTATGTCGCTTTATGTAAGCAGCTTGCGGACGAAAGCATTTACGAGAAAGTGAGTATTGCTACATGTTCCGAAAAGGATTCTCTATACCAATTATTCTGGCACTTCAGTGTATATATGATAGTAATATTTTTTCGATTGGGAGAACTTTTTATGCCAGCTTACATAGCTAAATACTTAAATCCATTCATCATCTATAAAACAGTTCCGTAACTGACTGACTAACTAACTGACTAACCGACAGATAAAGCACAGACCAAACCGCTGGAATCTAAAGGGCTGAAATTTTGCATGGTGATTCTTCTTATAGTGTAGGGGTGCGCTAAGAAAGATTTTTGAAAATTTCCTCTCAGATTTTTTAAATTAAATTTTTAAGGTGTTTTTGTAACATTCTTTAGAGTTTGCATTTAAAATAATAATTTGAGGGTTATAAAATTTACATCACTAGACAGAATATAAAAATGCCTTTAAAATGAAATCTTTTTCGAATCTTTACCTCCATTTTTCTGATTTTTGGTGAATTTTTAAAGATGTATTTGTAATTTTTAGAATGTAATTTATTAAATACTGATCACGTGGTTTCTTTTCTTTTTGTGATACTAATTTTACAAAATCAATTTTGCGTCACGTGCATAACACCGAAATAAATTGACAAAAAATATTAAAATACGGTAAATTATAAAATTTAACCATTTTTCAAAAGTAAACAAACACTTCCCTCCCTTTTTCCTTTGCCTAGCACCATACAGAGCCACATACAAGAGACGGTATCAGAGAGAGCCAGAGGTGTTTTTCAGAGAGAAAAATTAATTTTGCAGTGATCAAAGTATTCCCCTTTCACCACGGATAAAAGATATTTCGAAATGTATTTTCCTCTATCGTCTAAAACCTATTTTTGAATATTATGAAATAAAAATGAAAACACATTTTCAAAGGATTTTCATTGAATATTCTGTAGACTCAAGATCGAACATGTGCTAGTTTGACAATGGGCTGCATAGTGAATTTGAAATACATCTGCGAGATGTCTTTTTTAATGCTCGTATAGTAGTAATCAAAAAGAAAGAAATCTTTACTGTTTTTTTTATTTAAAAAAATTGTCATCAGTGTAAATTTTAAGTTTTAATTAAAGTTTGAACAAAATAAAAATTTATTTTTTCATTATAGCTCATAAATTATAATACAATAAACCATATATATTTAATGAAACGGTTGATATTTCGTGCTGCTCTCAAGATGATCAAATATTTGGCGGAAAAAACACGCAGTGACATGCAACGTGTTTTCTACGTGTGAATCCGTTATTCTAATTCCCGATTTAAATTTAACAACATTCATTGTAAAATGCCTCGCGGTCAGGTTACACACATGTCGTGGGACGGATCAGGCCAATGGCCCATAAGTTGCACATCCATCCTTTTGATAGTATAAATCAAAGCGTTTCAAAATGTCAAACGGTAACCAATAATAATTTTCGCTCTGTTAGTTAAATAACGTATCCACATCACGTTGTGCTGCAAGAAGCAATAAGAAACAAAGAATATACTCAATTATTTCAAACACTAAAGCATGTAAGTTTTACTTCTTATTAATTAATGCGATAATTCATGTAGAAACGTTTAGCACACGGCCAAAAACATGGACACCTGAGTCTCAGCTTTTCAACTAAGGAAACATTGTCCTAGTTTTCGCTTTCTAATCAGTTTCACGTAACAGTGGGTGAATGTCATTTATTTTCCCGCTACAGAACAGGAATAGTATTTAATTATAGCATTTCCTTTCATATCTTTTAACGGGTGAATGGGTACGATATGCAACTTAAACTCCGGCTTTCTTCACAGTGGAAAAAAATCCCTGTCGGCTATTGAACTTAGGCAAATTGTGAAAAGTTGTGTTTAACATCTTGTCTTTTGTCACTTTTTCAATGGGTCACTGTCCATCAACATTTGAAAAGTGCTCATTGCTTAGACTTGCCTTGCGTCATGTTTTAGACAGCGTGAACGTATATTTTTCCATTCACGGTTCTATAACTTTGCTTCGTAATTTCAGATTCTTCAGGTTATAATAAGTTTATGCCACTATACCTGAATTCCTATAATATAAAATCTCAATGATCTTGCTTGCTTTAGGAATAACAGTTGGTTGCTCTCCTTCTGTGCATTTGGGAATGAAAGCAGAATTTTTTTTTAAATTCGAGAATAATATAAAATTACATTGATAGGCAATATTTTAAGGTTTTATATACCTTGATTTGCATCGCTAGTTTTCGAACTTGGTATTAAAAACTATTTCTTCATCTATATATATAAAACAGTTCCGTAACTGACTGACATATAACGCACAGATCAAACCGCTAGATCTAAAGGGCTGAAATTTTGCATGGTGATTCTTCATAGAGTGTAGGGGTGCACTAAGAAACATTTTTTAAAAATTCTTAGGTTTTTTAAATTAAATTTTTAAGCTGTTTTGGTAACTTTTTTAAAGTTTGCATTTAAAATAATGATCTGCGGGTTATAAAATTTATATCACGAGAAAGATTATAAAAATCCTTTAAAATGAAATCTTTTTCGAATCTTTACCTCTATTTTCTGATTTTTGATGAATTTTTAAAGATTAATTTTTAAAATTTAATTTATTAAATGCTGATTACGTGGTTTCTTTTTCTGGTACTTTAAATAAATTTATCGTCACGTGCATAACAACTAAATAGACAAAAAAAAAATTTCTTGCTAATGCGGCAGACGATTGGACATTCTTTTGTGACACTTTAAATTCATTTTGCGTCACGTGCATAACAACGAAATAAATTGACAAAAAATATATTAAAATACAGTAAAATTTAACCACTAGACTAATTGAGATGGAAGTTTTTTAAGAATGTAATTAAATTAGTATGATTTATGGATATTAATCATACAAATTAATTGCATACATTGACCGTTGTATTTAATTTGAATACTTTCTTCTACTATGTATTGTCTATTAAAATATCCGTTACGATTTTTTAAAAATATATTTTTTGCATTAATTGCATACATTAACATTTGTATTTAATTTGAATGTACTACGTATGGAAGCACGGGTATTCTGCTAGTTCTCTCAAACGTCAATGAGCGGCAGACGACGAAGTGACCCCCGTTTGTGTTCATTCATTAAAACAGCCGTCAAACTTAAGAGCCTTCTATTAGTTCTAAAAAAGATCTGTTTTAAGAACTTTGTAGATAATGTACTTGATCTATTTGCATCATAACTGTTTAAAATACTAATCAGATGAACATGAAAAATGAATCATCAGATGAGTCTGAATAAAGTCTGTAATCTCTGCTAAATAAAGCCCATTTAATCATAACACTATCAAAGAGATGATAAAGTTTTACGAACTTGATTTTACTGATTATTCAAGTGGTAAATTTCGCAAACAGTATAAAGAGTCAAATAAATTAAACTAAAATGTCTTATTTGACAAAAACGTTATAAATTTTAACCCATTCTTCACAAGTGGTTGATATTTTTCAAATATATGGGCTGTGTACCAGTTAGCAAGATTACAGCCGCACGTCTCTAAGACATTCATCTCAAATATTTGTAGATATGGACTGACCATTGAAAAAACACCCGCAATTTCATTTCACTTCTTAATTATCATTGGTTGAGCTTTCAATCAAAAATGCCCTGGAACAGTTGCGTTTCGTATTGAACGCATTTTTATACTATCACTACGTAGTTCCAGTTTTCATCATTTTTTAATATTGTATTATGGGACATATCTATAAATATTATTCTACAACCCCATATTTTTTAAATTTTAATATAGATAATTTTTTTAATCTTTTTGAAACACAATCGACTAGTTATGTCCTGAATGTATTATTCCATCCAAATTTATGACAAAATTAGCTTCTGAAGGAAGTTAGTCGAGTCATATATATATATATATATATATACATACAGTAGAAACTCGTTTATCCGGATCAGATTTGTAGACATTGTTTTTATGTAATGTTCACATTAGATCATAATTTTGAACTATGATAGCAAGAACGTAACTACAAGTACGCCAAATATTCGCTTTTCAGTTTGATTCAATGTAGAGTTCCTGCATAGATTGTACAATAATTTATGGTAATAAAATGCTTTTTGTTAAGTTTAAGAAAGCTTTACTAGACTTAACCATTTATTTGTTAAGAAACGACGTGAAAAGTTATTTTTAATGTCTTGTAAACAATACTAGGTAATTTTGTTTTGCTTATTATCCGGATTTTCGTTATCCGAATTGTCTATGATCCCAGTTAGTCAGGATAAACTAGGTTTTACTGTATATATGCATATATATATATATATATATATATATATATATATATATATATATGTGTGTGTGTATATATATATATATATATATATATATATATATATATATATATATGTATATATATATATATATGTATATATATATATATATATATATATATATATATATATATATATATATATATATATATATATATATATATATATATATATATATATATATATATTGTGGGTATCTCTCGTTACTAACCACTTTTTATCTGTTAGAAAAAAATAGATAATTATGATAAAAAAGTTTAGTCTTCTCAAGATCATAACTATTCATACTTATAGAGTTTGCGATTTAAAATTATATTAGAAGAAAACAAATTTTATAAGATGCCAATGATTTTTATTGAACATCTATCCGACCAGCAATTCCATGAAGAGTAAATCTAACTTCGTTACCCGATTAAAGTAGATTTAGAGATAAATAATACAAACTACAAGATTAAGAGCAACATTGTTTTTGATGGAAACCAAAAAGCATATAAATAGTTTTATTTCATATCTATGAGGTGGAAACCGTGAAAATGGACATTCATCGGATATTCAATTGTAGAAAATACCACTACAATTAATAATCCATTATAAACCGTAAGAAACAGAATAGAGATCATACAGGATTTGTATTGGTTAACTCCATCTCGTTCAGGTTTGAACGTTTAATTAAATCAGACAGCTACAGTTTTTGATGCTGAAAGGAACTCCAGCTGCGCTGTCGACTGAAATCCTTTAGTGATGAAGGTCTGAGTACTTAAGAACTCCTCTAAACTTCACTTAACCTACATTTTAGAATAACGAATCGCATTCATACATTTTTATGCTTTCGATTGCGTGACTTTGAATCAGTGTCAGCGGGTAATAGTTATATTTTGCGGTATCCTGCAGAAGAACATAACTTGAGGATGTATTCAGGTGAAAAGTATGCCAATGGTAAAATGATCACGATAGAACGAGATTACGAAGAAACACCGCTCAGTCGTGCCCAATATGTATATACATAAAAAGTTTAAAGTACGTACGTAATAGGATGTATGCATTTTTATGAATTTCTATGATAAAAGTTTGGAAACAAACAATGTCTCTTATTTTCAAAAACATCTGTTGAAAAATATGAAACACGGTAAATATTTTATAAAGCAGTATAGTATGACGTGTTGAGCCCTTGAAGTAGAAATGCAAAGACTTGCATCTACATCTTTTAAAAAATAACAGAAAAAAGAGGTTATAACGTAGGATTACGTTCCTCCATAACGGTCTTCCGGAAAGCAAAATTTCATACGCTAAAACCGTCCTTCCGAACCTCGCGAGTTATAATTTTGGCAGTGCGCCAAACTCAGTCTGTATCGCTTGGACAACTAGTAAACAGTTAAACAGAAAAGTACCAAAATGCGTCAACATTTTGATATACATATATGTATATATACACATGCGTATATATATATATATATAGGTATTATATACATAACATATACATGCATATATACATACAAAAGAGGTAAGCAACGATAAGTTATCCTACGTTATATACCCGCTGTAGTTTCGTTAAAAGAGACTACCTGAAATTTTCTTTAATACTGTTGTTTGAAATTTCAGTCCCCACTTTTTTTTACAACTAATATTAAATAAAAATTATATACAGTTTTTAGAGAAATATAATTCGAATAATTGCAAGTTAAAAACACCTTTTTATATGCCATGTTTTTAAATTTTCTGTTGAATCATATAAACTTGACAATTCTATGTATTAATGACAATTCTATGTATTCTATGTAAAATTTTTTTTTGATGAATTCTCCCATCAACTTGAGAGAAAATGAAGTTACTTGGAAGTTAACTTGCGTTTAACTTTTCGTTCCCGTTCCGGTCGACAGATGGCTGCACTAGTCTAGAAAGCAAAATTAAATGAAAATAATAAAAACATGGTAAAATATATAAAAGTATTAAAAAAAGCATTGTCATCGTGTTCTGAGCTATTCTAAAAGTTTCAAATGTCTAGCTAGTCGGGAAGTTAGTTAAAAATCGATTGCAAGATTTGTAGTGGACAAACACACAAACAAACAAGAAATCCAGTTAATAAAACATGGTGAAAATAAAAGTTTCTTGCACATCGCCGAGACGATTCTGTTAGAAGAATATTAACTTGGGATTTGAAAGACTTTTTGATGACAAATGGACATTTCACTACCGCTCGACAGTAGGAAAGGACGATAACGAACCGTTACAATGCTTAAGACTTTCGTGAGCGGGCGAGGGGTAAGAAGCTCCGTATAGTAAATAAATAAATGGTAAAAATATTGTGCTGTCCAGAAATTACTCTCGGGTTTTTTCATTTAAATAAAAAAAATTATACAAAGAAATAGCTTTAAACAGTAATGTACTGACCATTTTCTTCACTAACCATTTGCCATCTTCCTGGCACTTTCGAGATTCCACTTTCAAAGAACTTCTGATCTTTTTCTGCTAAAAAATTTTCAAAGTAGAATTTGACAATGTTGTCTGAAAGGAAGTTTTTACCTGACAAGGAGTTTTGAAGAGCACGAAACAAATGATGGTCTTATGATGCAATGTAAGTGCTATAATTATTTTGGATGTGGTAACACATCCCAACCAAGATCCATTAGTTTGTGACGAGTGATTAAAGAGGTATGTGGTTTGGAATTGTCACGAGGGAACACAATAACAATTCTGGGTGTTTCTGTTACAAAGCCTTTTTCAGTCTTGTCAGTTGTTGGATGTACACATTAGAATTGATCGTACCCTTCCTTAGTAAAAACTCAATCAAATCCCTCATAATCCCACCAAACTAATAACACGACCATCTTTTGATGAATATCAGCTATTAAGGGTATTTGACCACCAGGACTCACCTGGCTTGTACCATGATCGATTGCGTCCATTGCTACTGTCAAAAATCCATTTTCATCATCAGTTATCAATCGAATCAAAAATGGATCATTTTGATTTTGTTTCGAAAGCAAATCAAATATGCTAATACGTTGTGTGAGGAAGAATAAGAATATGCTGTTACGTGGTAGATTGGGGTTTTTTTTCTCTCAAAGATGATGAACTTTCGACTTGTGGAACACATGTATTGAGACAGAACAAACCCAACTCAAACACCACAGATTACTGATCGTGTACCTGTTACAGGTGCACGATCAGTATTTTTCCCAGCTCTTCTAAGTAGGCAACTCTGGATAGTACTGAACTAAGTAGTAAACGTCTGGATATATTCTGTTATATCTTTCGACATATTAAGCCAAGAAAAACTTTATTCAATCCTCTCTTTAGTTTTCTTGACTAATTAGTTTTTCATACCCCCCCCCCCAAAGACAGATTCATGTGCAACCCGCATAACCCGTTCTCTCAAACAGTGCGGAAGCACTAACTGCATAGCAGTTTCGTCCAGAACTTTATGGAAATGATAAAGTTCCCATTATAAAGCGCAATATAAAGCTCAAAATCCCCTATATTTTCTTTTAAATTGCAATTGTTGTTGTTGTTCCTAATGCTCCCTGTTCCAGATCAGGTCCATATAGGTTTTACGGGCTGAGTAGTGTGGCTCCAGTTTAGAATTGCACCACAAGGATCGAAGTCTGACTTGGCTAGGTACCACCCCAGTTTTGACAGAGCAACCCCAGGGGTGACATCAGGGGGGGATCGTACCTTCCCTACCCACTGACCTCATAGAAGGACTTTCTGGTTTACGGATTTAATGTGCCCATAACCGGCCTAGACACGAAAGTATTTAATGGCACTTGTCAAGATGCGATCTGAGAAACCTAGGCGCCGAAAGTCGACGCTATGCCACTGGACTACCTCGAGCCCCTTTAAACGAGTGGACACATTTGCTAACGACTCACATTTAAGTTGTTACTTCTTTAATTTCATTGCTTCTGAATAAAGAAGGGAATCATCCAAACCATTCACTCTTTCATTTTCGTTGTTTACTTTCTCCTCCTCCTCACCGGAAACTCGGAGTCCTTCATTTTTGTTCATTAGCTGCTCCGAGACATATGCCTTTCCCTCCCCTTGCGCACCAGAGAAAGAAATCATAAAACCTCTACCCTGCCCTGTCTCACCTACGAATGAAACGGGTGGTAAATATGCGGTCGGGTCAGGGAATGCACTCTTAGCTCATTGGTAATGTTCACCGGACGTTCTAAGGCAGGGATTCCCGACGGGGTCCAGGTGGACCCATTGGCGGTCGATGGAAGTTTAAAAAGGGTGTATAGTATTCCAGGTGTCTATGATAAATTTTTCTGTTTTAAAATTCAATTTAATTTTTTAGGAATGTAATTATTGGATAATAATACCCATTTTAATATGTATAAATAGACATTTGCATACCGTTACCAAATGAATGGGGATTTTCAAAGTAATGTTCATTGAATTAGTAGGGACGAATATATCCGATAACTATCAGGTGTTGAATAATTTATGTGTATTTTTATTAAAGAATTCGTATCTAAGTCGTACTGTACAGTGTAAAATAGCAATAATAAATAATGTGCTCTAAAAAACTGCTTAACTTAATCACAGTTGAATCAAGCAATGTGTTTCAATTTCAGGCTGAGATTTAGGCTATCTAATTCTAAAGATTGAAAACAAGGTTGAAACAAAAAGCGAATACGTTAATCCCGTATCCCTTTAGCCTGCGGGATATTCTATACCGCCATACCCCCCGGAGGTTCACCCCCCTTAAGTCGGTGTGTGTGTGTGTGTGTGTGAGGGGGGGGGGGGTCCGCACATGGTTCAGTTTCTGGCTTAGTGGTCCGCAGACGTTTAAGGTTTGGGAACCACTGCTCTAGGGCAATTTCATCGGCTATGAAATTAATATCCTTCTTTTTTGCTCCGCCAAACAATTTTGAACGAAACCAATCCATGTTCTTAACTTAATCGATTACTTAAACGATAACTTCCCTTATCCTTGTTAACATTACACAGTTGACTATCCCCAGCAAATCTAATTTGCGTTTTCACCAGAAATTCGCCCTGCCACGCAAAACGAAAATTACCCACCTTGGCTGAAATCGTTTTTCTCTTGCCTCTGAACTCATTCTTGCTGGTTTCAATCCTACCGGCTGCGCTAATATAGCGATGGTAGAATCGGTTTTTATTCAATGATGATGAGCTTTTCACAAACCGAAAGACATTTATTGAAACAGATCAAATGCAACATAGACATTAAAAGTTCTACAGACGGAGGACACACTGCGAATCGTACAGCCTCTTCCTTAGAGTCGCTTCTCTCTCTCCGTTTTCTCTGGGGACGCTCCCTCGTTCTTCTTTTTTTATTTATCTAGTTATTTTCTTAGTATCAGGCCCGCCCTCTGGCGAAAAGCGTCTGATACTATACTATAAGACTTTTGGTTAGACTTTGTAAACACATCTCTTACTGGTTGCAATCTTTCTTTGTCGTTACACTGCAAGTCTCCATGAAAGACGATTGATAATTATGCATACTATGAATTACGGATACCTGTGGCTAAATAGCCAGAAAATAGTTACATCTTAATAACCACAAAAATGGTTATTTAGATTAATCACAATAATCATTACCATTAAGGTTAATTGTAATAATTGTGATAACCATTAACCAATAATTGCAATTATGGTTAAGGGTTATTAATTGTTTGTGCCTAGTCGTATATGACGTCACGGAATCGAGAAACGGGTATCACAGAGTAAGCAGTGCGTCTACAAAATAGACTTGGTAGTGTAAGGACTTCGCCTAAAGCCAAGACTGACAGCCTTTAATATTTACAAAATGCTTTATTTGCATCTAGATTAAATATAGGCTTTATACAATAATTACAAAAAAATAAGCACTATCTGAGGCTATTTCGCAGGATTCAGGATATCATAATGGAACACGGCAGGCTCTCCTTCTCTGGCACGCGTTCGACGACGAGGGTTCTTCACACCTGTAAAACGAAGTCAACTGCCTCCATTTACATCAAGGTGGCGAATATATATCCTCGCCCATCTCTGTGGGTGGTTGAAGCGTGCTCCCTTTGAACTCTTTCATAGCCCGTCTTCAGACCATTCCGCGTCTTCCGCTAAAAGGCTAGGTGATTATCCTCTGGACAGGCTTTGTCTGCAAGCAGGGGGGATTTCTTACAGAAGGGGGCTTCCTAATTGTCCGATGGCGACGCGGCGTCTGCCACAATTTGGTGACAAAGCGACTGTCACCGATGAATACGGTAGATTGATAATGGACGTCTTGCCGTTAGGCTCTCTCAGGAATTCCGAGTGTGAAAGGGGCGTAAGTCATTACAGACTAAATTCCTCCCCTCCCCAGATGTTTTTCTGCAGAAGTTTTTCACCTGCAAAAAACAGAACAAAAACATGGTCCTTCTCAGGACAATTTCAATTATAAAACTTTTCCCGAAGGCAAATGCACGCCCAATTGACATTACGAGTAGACCGTTAATTTTGATCAAACTCTGGCTTTACCTTCATGAAGGAAAATTTTTAACTGTACTTCAAAGTATCATTTTAAAAGCACATCAAAAGGAATTTATAATTAAAATTTACGCACTTTAAAATCTCTAATAAGAGAACATGCAGTAGCAAAGAAATTATAAAATTACACAATAATATAACAAGTCATGGCAAAAATTTTAAATAAAATCGTATACTAATAAATGTCATATCAAAAAACTTTAAATTCATAGAACACTAGTACATACACATGGCACTACATAAAAAACATTACAACTAGTAAATCACTCAACTGGGATCCCATAATTTACCTTAATTGTGATCACATGACACAAATAAATTCTCAAATTGATATTAAACACAGTTACAATGAAACAACTTTATACAAATAAAATTAAATACAAATCCAAAATGGATACCTAAACTTCATACAGAACATATCATCACGGTTACTACTACACATGAAGATTTTAAATTTCTTACTTATCTTTTTAATACATTTAACACTTATAGTCATAAAAACAATTTAATACTCGGCATTCCGTAGATCCTGGATCAGGGAACTTAATTCGTTCACGATTACCTGTGATTCAATCTTTTCCATTTAAGTGGACAGTCATCAGTGACCTAAATTTAAATATTCATTTTATCCTACTATAGGATTCACAATCGATTTAGGGTCTAATTTTTCAGTACTGTCTGACATAAAATTATAACATAATAGCTCATTGGCTCATTCCTTATCCAAAAAAAATTCACAAACCTCACATTCCTTGTAATCACTTGGATTCTTTGACAACACTTACATTTATCTGTTGTCGTAACAACTCATCAGACAAAACTTATCGATTTCACAATAAATCATCCAATTGCGGTATTCAAACACCGTACGGAGTGCATTTTGACTCCAATTACTACCTTCTTAGGTATACACAAAAACATACACATTTGCATTTAAAAGTTAGCCAATACCTTTCTGAGGCATTCTACTGGCTTATTCAACAAACAAAACAGAACATAAAATGTTACAATTGAACATTAACTAAAACCTATCTGAGGCATTCCAACACGGCATACATAAAACCGTCATATGGCGTTTGCCACTACAAAACCGTTATATTATGATAACGTCAAAGGAATTTCACCTGAATTTTCCTTTAAAGCAAAACTCAACTTCTATGGTCGAGCCGTTCAAATTTACAAACAATTACATGTTACAATTCATAAAAAACATTACTCAAACGAATACACATTAATTTTTGGTCACATTTTTACACTGAAACTACAATTAATCAACATACTTATAATATACATTTAAACTTTTAGGACTAAACTTCGGCTTAGCCTGGTGTTCGGCGGGAATTAACAGTGTTAAGACGTTTCGTAGAATTCTTAACATTAGGGCATTTCCCATTTTGACATTTGTCACAAGCCGACACGTAATCATTTATATCTAAGTGACAATATGGCCAGTAAAAATACTGAGTTAATGATTCTTTCATCTTAGCAACGCCTAAATGAACATTAGTATGTTCGTGGCAGAGTCTTTTTAATTTCTCTCGATACTTTCGAGGCACAATAAGCAGTTTTCTAGTGGTTCCATCGTTATTTTTTTTCTGGTAAAATAACATCTCTTTTACCACTACGTACTTATTTTCTTCGGGCGTCTTCTTTTTCGCCCTATCAAAAATTACTTTTAATTCTTCGTCCTCACTTTGTGCAACTCTAAATTCTTCGGGTGAAGTCTTTAATAAGTCGGGAGTAATTATTTGTTTCTCCTGGAGAGGCAAGATAGTCGCGCTCTCTTCCGAAGTGATTTCTTCTACCGCTTCTGATCCGGGGATCACTTGCTCTATTTTCGTTATTTCATCTCCCGTGTCTAGTCTTTCTCTATCAAATTTTAGTTTTTCGGCCCGAGTTTGCACAGTATTTTTCACCTGAACTTCTACATTCCTGTTGATCTTCTCAAGCAAGGCTGCCGTTTTATTTCCTAACAAATAGTGTTTCTGCTCGAATTCCGTATTGCTGACAGCTGCTCTAGTTATGGTGTGGCCCCATTCACATTTTAAATCGACCTCTGCTATAGGTAAGCAAACGGATGAATCTAACACAGGTGCACTGACATAAACGTGCTCTCCTGTGTACATATGGGGTTGTACCAAATTTTTAGAAATCAGATCAATGCTCGCTCCTGTGTCTCTCAGAATAGACGTAGATTTTCCATTAACGACTCCCTGACTGATATAAGGAGTCATCACGCCACTCGAGTCTCCTCCACTAGTTTTTGTTGCCGCGATAATTTCCGTCTCTTTAAGTTTAGGGCACTGTGGTCTCAGATGGTCATAAGAACCACACTCGTAACAACGGAGTTGTTTTCTCTTCTAAAAAATTCTTTCCTTGTTTTGTCCACTAGAAGCTTCTTTTTCCACATCTTTTTTTTCTTTCTTCTCTTCCTTAAAATTATGGTTATTTTTAAATGGCTTATTAATTTTATCTGTGGACTTTTGATCCTTTGGGAATTCTCTTGTTCGGAAACTGTCTTGTAAGCTTTCATACTTATCGATTTTTTCCGCTAATTCTAAAGGAGTATTAATCTGCATCCACTGCTCCAAAAAATGATCTTTTATATCGGCAGGTACCCGTCTCTTCATCTGTTCCGTTATGTGTAGGTCTCTCAGTTTCTTAAATGTAGTGATTTCTAAATCTGCTATCCATTCATCATAATAGCCACTAAGCTCATGGGCATAATTCCTCCATGACTTATCTGCGAGTTTAGGATGGCGATAAAACAGTTGTTTTAATTTTTCTGTATTCATCCTAAATCTCTGGAGAATCATCTCTTTGACGTAGTCATAATCTTTTGCCTGTTCTGGCGATTCTCTGGCCATCATGTTGGAAATTTCTGGGGTTAGTACCCCTAACAAATATGGTACCCATTCTTCTTTAGGGACTCCCGCCATCTCTGCTCTTCTCTCGAAATTAATTAGGTACAGGCCCATTTCGTCCCGTTTCTCGTCAAATTTCTGTATGGTTTTAAGGAGCTGAATGTTCTGAGTTGCGTCTGCATCTCTGTCCCTCCCATTTCGGGCTCTATTGTCTCCATTAATTCCTAATTCCAGTCTCCTCATTTCGAGAGTAAGTTGGTCTTGACGAATTTTGTCTTCTCTTTCTCTCTCTCTCTCTTCTCGTTTCTTTCTATCTTCAATAATACGCTCTAGTGCGAGTCTAGCGTCTTCTTCGACGTAATTTTCATTTTCTGTAATGATCTTCTTAATTTCGAAAATCTTAAGCGTATCGTCAGCTAGTCCTCCTAACTCTTCTAAAAGTTCTAAAAGGTCCCCTTTCTTACCCTTAGTTAAAAAGGACATTTTTCTAACTTTAGGGTGACTAATTTTATGATAAACAATAAAATTATCCCTCAGCTACTAGCTATACCTTCCGACGGTATGTGTCCTAACCGGAACTAACAAGTTCAAAACTGATCAATTTTAGACCGAACTATAATTTTAGCCCTTATGAACACCAAACTAGCACCGCACAATATAAACATTCACAATTTACTCAATACCTATCAAATCAAAATACCGAACTCTTATACTGAATACACATAAACAGAATTCTCAAGTTAATCCACTTTATAGTTATATATTCTAACTCTATATAGATTTCCAACACAGTAATACACAAATACTAAATTATCACAGTTAATATCAAAGCACAAGAAACTTAAATATATCTGTTACTATTAAAAGAAAAAAAATACTAAATAAACACTGTTATTATCAAAAGCAAAAAAAAAAAATTCACTTTCTTTAAAAATAGAGGAAATCATACAGTATTTGCAATTAACAAAACACAGAAATTGGCTAAACTTATTGCAATTCCTAACAAACAAAAATTGGTTCTTTACTTGAACACTAACTGGTTACTCATTCATATACCATAAAAACACACAGAAATTGGTTTTACTTATCACAATTCCTAAAACAATAGTTCCTACTTAGAACTTCAAATGGTTAACTCATACACCATTAAAACACAGAAATTGATTTAAATCATCCAAATTTCTAATATAAAATATCAGTTCTTAATACGAACTCTAAATGGCTACTTATACATATACCATTTAAAAAAACACAGAAATTGATTTAATTCATCGAAATTTCTAAAATATCAGTTCTTAATACGAACTCTAAATGGTTAACTTGTACATATACCATTTAAAAAAAACACAGAAATTGATTTAATTCATCAAAATTTCTAAAATAAAATATCAGTTCTTAATACGAACTCTAAATGGCTAACTTGTACATATACCATTTAAAAAAACACAGAAATTGATTTAATTCATCAAAATTTCTAAAATATCAGTTCTTAATACGAACTCTAAATGGTTAACTTGTACATATACCATTTAAAAAAAACACAGAAATTGATTTAATTCATCAAAATTTCTAAAATAAAATATCAGTTCTTAATACGAACTCTAAATAGCTAACTTGTACATATACCATTTAAAAAAAAACACAGAAATTGATTTAATTCATCAAAATTTCTAAAATATAAGTTCTTAATACGAACTCTAAATGGCTACTTATAAATATACCATTTAAAAACACAATAAAATAATTTTTACTTATTGCATTTATATAAAACCATTATTTAGTTTTTAAATCAAAGCCAGAATCTGATAAAAAGAATCGGCCTACCTGTAATCCTTTCGTTCATCACTGATATCCTATGACTCTTCTGACACCATTTAATAACAATCTGTAAGGACTTCGCCTAAAGCCAAGACTGACAGCCTTTAATATTTACAAAATGCTTTATTTGCATCTAGATTAAATATAGGCTTTATACAATAATTACAAAAAAATAAGCACTATCTGAGGCTATTTCGCGGGATTCAGGATATCATAATGGAACACGGCAGGCTCTCCTTCTCTGGCATGCGTTCGACGACGAGGGTTCTTCACACCTGTAAAACGAAGTCAACTGCCCCCATTTACATCAAGGTGGCGAATATATATCCTCGCCCATCTCTGTGGGTGGTTGAAGCGTGCTCCCTTTGAACTCTTTCATAGCCCGTCTTCAGACCATTCCGCGTCTTCCGCTAAAAGGCTAGGTGATTATCCTCTGGACAGGCTTTGTCTGCAAACAGGGGGGATTTCTTACAGAAGGGGGCTTCCTAATTGTCCGATGGCGACGCGGCGTCTGCCACAATTTGGTGACAAAGCGACTGTCACCGATGAATACGGTAGATTGATAATGGACGTCTTGCCGTTAGGCTCTCTCAGGAATTCCGAGTGTGAAAGGGGCGTAAGTCATTACAGTAGCCATATTCATTAACGTATATTATGCAAATTTCACAGTGAAGAAGTTGCCAAGGGCTTCCACGTTTGGTCGGGATTGTATTTAACCTTTTACGGGCCGAATTCAGATGCAGGTATATTTTAAATTAAGGTTTTGCATATTTGCCTTCTAATGCTTTAGTTAAGGGATATTAGTCATTTAAATGGGGAAAAAACTGTTATATATAATTTTCATGGTGTTCCCAATTGGGAACATTGGCCACTTCTGACTATACTTTTACACTGGATTCAAAAATGGAATATAGTGATTAGTAGATTAAATGATAAGCAAAGTAGTAAGAATGAATGAAAGATTTAGTTTTTAATTTAAATACAGAAATGAATTATGTTGAAAATATGTAAATTTAAATGAAAACAATTTCTTTTACTTAAACAAAATATCAAAAATTTATGTTTATACCTTTATTCCATGGTACAGTGGAAAGCATGTTAGATGCAATTTTTTCTTGCACTCATTGCAAGCTAATCTTACATTTACTGTGCACTGTGCACATCTACCTTGTGTTGTTTGTACAAGGAAAGGACCATCACACTTTCTGTGTGATAGAGGGCGGTGAACTTTGGGTCCTGGTTACGGCCCATCCTTTCTTGGTGCAATTCTTAGACGAGCGATTGTAACCTCTCGGCGAAACTCTAGATGAGTCAGCTTGGTATATTTTTCATGACTTGCTGAATGTAAAAGCCAACCAGCGAAAACAGTCATATTTAATGCATTAACAAATAAATTCCACCACCATTTCTTATTGTGAAGCGTGGGACGGTAGCTTCCAACCGTTCTGTCTAGCATGTCAACTCCCCCCCCCCCCCACTGCAGTATTATATTTATATATTAAATTTGGTTCTTGTGTGTCCACTTTCTTCTGATCTTTACGTGAATATATTTAGTCGACTGCATTGGGAGATGAGTGCAGATAATTTGAAGAAACTGTCACTACAGAATTGTCATTCCAGCGGGATAAAAATACTGATCTATCACTTTGGTAATCAAATGAACCTCTTTTTAGTTTTTTCGCCTCCTTTGAGAGCATCGGTGGACATTTTTGAATTTGGTGTTCTCGGATAGTTCCATTAGCTTTTATGTTTCTACTTGCAAGATCCTTCATCTAATCATTAGTAGTAAAAAAGTTATCAAAAAAATCTACTTGAAGCGGGTTTGCAACAACTGTCGGAAGATTTATTACAACCCTAATACCGAGAGGGGATATTTCATTTTGACTGCTTTCCTGCATAAATTCCATTTCATATGGATAACCAATATTTCGACTTCAACCAAAAACTCTCAGTACAGGAAATCATGTCGCCGCGGTGCGATGGCGACAGGCCAATGTTCCCTTTGTGTTACATCTTTGTGTTACATCTGCAAATTTTTTCAAGGGAATACTGATGAAATTTAATTTTTAAATAAATTTTCAATTCGATGTTCCCAATTGGGAACATTGGACTGTAAAAGGTTTTAAAAGAGCGAGTATCCTTGTTGGTTTACACTAGAATTATCATTATTGTTGTAGTTCGTCTTGAAAGGTAGTATGATCTGCTTTACTGAGTTGTAGTTAAAGCCAATGGCCAACCTTTTGTAGTTACATTGCAATCGGGCAACCTATTAGTTATGTTTTTAATTAAGTTATAGTTGAAAAGTTTGAATTTCGTATTTTTACAAGTTACAGTCCAAAATCGGCCGATGTGGTTCGTCGAGCCGGAAAAAGATCTCGTTTATTAGTGTCGTTGTTGTCGTTTCTGATGCCCCTTGACCAATAGATACTATCAGTTCAAGTCCAATTAAGGCCATTGGGTAGAGTGGTAGGGTTCCGGTTTTTAATAGCACCGAGAGGATAGGAGTCCGACTTGGCTAAGGGTGCCGTAATTTAGAACCGAGGCCAGTGACGATACCGATACACTTGACGCAGCTCCTTCAGGGGTAACTTGAGAATTTGGAGGACATTGTAACCACGACACATTTTATGTGCAACGGCCGCCATTAGTGTACACGGTAGTGGATTTTCTGGACGAGCATCGAACCAGAGACGTTCAGATAATTGACCCGCTGCTCTTGTTAATGTGGCCACTGCGCTCCCGCGTATATTAGTAACTTTTGTTTTGATGTCGCGACAGATACTGTACAAAATGAGTAATGCACTAACAGTTTTAAATTGAAAGCGTAGCTTTGTGAAAGGTTCGCTAATGCGACTAACAACATTTATTGCTTCAAAAGAAATAAGTAAAAATTCTGGATTTCGTTAAATTAGAAAATAATTTGGAAAACTGCCATCGACAAAGAACAAAATTAGATGATCTAAAAATGGAATTTTGTTTCATTTTAACGAATGTTAGTTAGATCATTTAACTAAACTGTTAGATAACCATCTGTTAGATAATTTAACCAAACATTTTAGAACTTTAATATTGCTTAATTTCGAAACAAATGAGCTAACGGAAGTTATGTTGATAAATTTAGTCCTCCAAAAGGGGGATCGGAAGACGAGAAAGCAATATGAAATGACTCAAACCTTTACAGATATACCAAATTGGGCTCAGTTCACAGATATTTTGAAAAATGGTTGTCAGATGCTTGAAACGTTACACAAAAGTGCGCCCCCGTCGCAAGCAAAAACTAAGAATTGGACAAAATTTTAAAAGTTTTATAGTAAATGCAAATACCAATAACTCATTTAATTTGCAACGTTAACTGCCATTCTCTGTCAAAAGGTTCAGAATTCTTGAAAATGAATGTTAAGGATAGATTTTATACCGTTAAAAACATAATCGCTGTATTCGGTGTCTTGGAAATTCTTATAGAATGATTGAATGCAAATCCAAACATCAATGTTTTCATTGCTCAAAGTTTCATAATGCCTTGCTTCATTACCCAGGAAAAGAGAGTATCGGTTTATATAATCAGATCACATGGAAAATGTAGAAACATCTGCTTGGCCAGACATCTTGCGAAATACGGTGCCCACCAAAGAAGCAGTAAATAAAGAAATCGTTACGATGTTGCCAAAGAGTATCGTAGCCGTGAATCGGGAAATTGAAATTATTCCTACCGCTATTATTTATGTTAAAATTTTGAGAGGTCAGCTGTTTCCATGTTGGGCCATATTAGACAGTCACAGTCAGATAAATATGGGAATTAATTGGTTAACCTAATTGCTGGGATGGAAACGAGAAAAGGTGAACACTACAATATCGGGATTGAATGAAACTTCAACTTTGGTAAAGGCCAAAATAAGTGTGAATATTTCAAATTGTAAAGAAGGCTTTGTTAGATCGGTGGATTTGTTTATCACTCCGAGAATTACAGGATTTACACCTGCCTTACCTATAAATATTACCTGCGTAAATGCTGCAAATGGAATAGTTCTTGCTGATCCTTAGTATTTTAAATCTAAGTATGTTGATATTTTGCTGGGTGCTGAACTGTTTTTCTAAATAATAAATTGGATAGGATTACATTGTAGGAAAATAGATTAATATTACAGGATTCAGTGTTTGGATATATCGTAAGTGGATCTAGTGTTATTAATGCAAAAGGCAAATTTCATTGTGGTCCATTGAAAGAAATATAAGATGTAAATGCTACGAAAATTTTTTGGGAAGTTTAGACAGAATGTTCTAAAAGTATGAGTGATAAAATTTTTGAGAAAGAACACTTTCTGAGGACTTATAGAAGAAATGGGGAAGGCAGATACATTGTTCAAATGCTTTTTACGAAAGATCCACGTAAGTTAGGAAAATCGAGAGAAATGGTCAGGAGAAGGTTAGATTTTCTGTGGAACCGGCTTTCTAAGGATTCTGAACTTTGTTTATTGTACAATGAATTCAAGTGCGATTAGGAAGAGTTGGACCACATGCAGGTGGTAAGTGAAGAATAAGAACAATAAATTACATATTATATTCCCTATCACAACGTTTACCACCCTGAAAAGAGTACTTCAAAACTTAAGCTATGTCCACACTTTTGCGCTTTCGAGTTCGATTTCGCTTTCGACTTGCGGTTCGTCTTTCCTTTCAACTTACTTTTAGCCCATGCTTCCCGGCATGCCTCTAGAAGCATTCGATTTGTTGTCCACACTTGTTCGACAGTTCATGCCTCACGAGATGGAAGAGTCGGACGGTTACTGCTGCATTTCTTGTGATTTCGCGGAGTTTATAAGATGATCACTATTTTTACGTAAAGCAACAAGGATTGTGCAATTTGTTTTTTTCATTCTATTCATCTTGTAATTATGTTTTAGTTGACTACATTAGTAAACTATCTGGTTTAACTTATCTATTTCACCTAAAATATTTTTCCTCTTTATAATTTTTTATTACTGTCTTGGTGTTATAGCCGACCTCCGGGAGTGTTGCCTGGCTTAAAACATGTTTAACCGGGGTTGGGGGGTCACAACCCCCCCCCCCCCAGTCATCAACTATACCACCTCCAATTCCGTTTTTTGCCTATTTATATATGTCAATCTTATTTCAGGTTAGAGGAGTATTATATGGTCACATCTGCCCTTTTAATTATCTTAATTTTAAATATCTATCTATATATATATATATATATATATACATATATATATCTGTGAGTGTGTGTGTGTGTGTGTGCACCTGCAGGGGAAAATGATCTAAATGGGAAGACTAAAATATAAATAAAAATTTAAACATAATATTTTTTATATAATACCTCAGTAATCGATTAGAGATGGTTTTTCTTATACACGTAAGTTCTACATCAATGTAGTGTGATAGAAAATTTAATAACTGGGGGTGCGGAATATAGAGAAGACCTATTTTTTTATATGCCAAGTTATTAGAAGTAGAACTACAAATTATAGCTTTGTTTATGAAGTAATAAAACCAAACAAATAGTAAGAATAGAAAATGGTAGAATATTGCTTGTTATTAAAATTCTCTCTTTTAAATATATAGTGTAAAATTACACTGGTATATTAATTTATTTCTGAATAAAAGGAACATTTTTATTACTTTTGAAGTATACAGAATATTCAAGAAAAATCGTTAGCTAATCATACTATATATATATATATATATATATATATATATAGAGAGAGAGAGAGAGAGAGAGAGAGAGAGAAAGAGAAAGTAATCTCTTTAATATAAAGAAAAGAGTTAAACCGAGACATTTACTTCTTTTCTGAGAAAAGCGGGCCACGAAGAATTGCTTTTGAATTTTCATATATAATAAAAAAAAATTCTACATATGTAAGAATTTAATTATTTGCTTTGTTTAAAAATACATTTTGCTTTTATTTTAAAACAATACACATTAATTATTATTAAATAATTATTTTAAATGTATTAATAATTTTATTTGTGTATGCGGAGTGGTTGACATCCCACAATGCCGGTGAATTTCTGTAATCATCAATAAAATTTAAAATTTCTTCCAAAGACTGCGACATTCTGAACACTGTCTTGAAAACTGCCTTGCAGAATATAAAAGCGCCTGGAATTCCGCAAGAAAATCCACTCGGGTTGGATACGCTTGCGATATCGCATGCTCTATCACGACACATGCGCTGTCCTGGAATTTGCAGGTGGTGACGCATCGCTCTGAGCATGCCTCACATTTCGCTCTCCGTACGACATGTCGAAAGGGAAAGCGAACGCAAAAGCGCAAAAGTGTGGACATAGCTTTAGAGTGATTAAATTCAATGGCTCTGCTCCGTCATCAAATGGAAGTCCTCTGAACTCATTAACAGACACAGGAGGCATGGTACAAGACCTCTTTTTGATAATTTCGAGATTCAGAAAACTTCGCTTAGCCATTACAACTGATGTAGGTAAAATGTATAGAAATATTTTATAAATCCTGGGTAGCGAAAATTGCAGGTAATTTTCTGAAATACTCGTAAAGATGATCCAGCACAATCGTATGAACTGAATACTGTTATCTATGGCACAACTAGCGCCTCATACCTTTTCCTTAGGACTCTACAACAATTAGCAATTGAAGGGGACAAATTCCCATTGGCTGCAGGCAAGGTTCATACTGATATGTATGTTGATGATCTAGTATCTAGTAACTGGTGTCCAGGATGCAAAATCAGCAACCAAATTGCAAAAGCCACTAATAAGCTTATTTAAAGCAGGAGGTATGGAACTTCGTAAGTGGTCGTTTAACAAAAATAGTCTTTTTCAACATATATCATCTGAGGACCAGAAATATATTTTGATAAATCAACAAAGAATCTATTAAAACAGTTCGTCTGATTTAAAATCCAAAATGTGATACATTTAAATTTTCAGTTGCCATTAAAATGAATATATCAACATGCTCTAAGCGTTCTCTACTCTATAATATAGCAAAGTTATTTGACCCGTTAGGGCATTAGGACCAATTGTTAACCAAGCTAAAATTTTTATTAAAAAACTTTGTCTACTTAAAATTGATTGGAATCAACCGCTTCTAGAGGAAGGTGCTTGGAAATGGATGAAATATGCCCAATTCCTTACAAGCTGTTGAGCATATTAAGGTAGATCATAATATCTTAAATGAACGTAATGCTTTAGGCCAGCGGTTCTCAACCTGGGGGGCGCGCCCCCCTGGGGGGGCGTAGAAGAATTTCAGGGGAGGCGTGAAGGTTAAAAAAGGTAAAATAATTACAAGATTAAAAGAACTTTTTATATACCATGTTTTTAAATTTTCTGTTGAATCATATAAACTTGCCAATTCTATGTTTTAATAAATACTTAAAAAATTTTTTTTGATGAATTATCCCATCGACTGGAAAGAAAATGAAGTTAATTGGAAGTTAACTTGCTTTTAACTTTTCGTTCCCGTCCCGGCCGACAGATGGCTGCACCAGTCTACAAAACAAAATTAACTGAAAATAATAAAAACATGGTAAAAATCTGCTTAAAGATGGCTAAAAGTATTTAAAAAATGCATTGTCATCGTGTTCTGAGCTATTGTTAAAGTTTCAAATATCTGGCTAGTCGGGAAGTTAGTTAAAAATCGATTGCATGATTTGTACTGGACAAACACACAAACACACACACAAACATACACACAAACAAGAAAGCAAGTTAATAAAAACATGGTAATAAAAAGTAAAACTAATAATTTTCTGTACTCAATTTTGCGGTCACAATGTAACCTTAATTTATTTTCGACATATGAACACGAACACGATAATTGTCGTACACGATAATTGTTGTAATTGTAAAAACACGATAATTGTCGTACGTCTGGAAGGTGAAAGTGACCTGAGGTGTGCTTTGTCACAGTCACAACCTAATATTCAAAAACTTGTCAAGGACAAACAGTGCCAGCCTTCTCATTAATGCTATGAAAGTGACTGGTATTACATGCCAACCTCACCTAGATCCTTGATTACCTCAAATAAATTTGAACTGTATTTAATTCTTTGATTTCATATGTTCTAAAAATAATAGGTTCCAAATTAAGATATGTGTACTAATATTAAACTTTGCGTATGAAATTATCTATTCTTTATTTTCATTGAATAACCAGCCTCAGTTTCAAATTTCGATTGTACTAGTTGTATTGACCACATATTTTGGTGGGGGGGAGGCGTGGCCTCACATCAGTGTTCAAAGGGGGGCACAGAGCATGAAAGGTTGAGAACCCCTGCTTTAGGCGAACTTCATAGATTTTCGGATGCATCCAAGGATGTCTATGGTGCAGCAGTTTACCTTTTGTATATAACTTCTTCGTCTTAAGAGATTCTTCACTCGAAGAGGGAAAAATGCTGTAATCTATAGCGACAATGCTACCAACTTCGCCGGTGCTAGTGCTGAACTGAAAAATTTATAATTTAGTTGGGAAACCAAGTGATCATTTAGCTCATTTTTTTCTGATCAGAACAAATTTCAAGGAAGTTTATTCCTCCCAGATCTCCTAATTTTGGAGGTTCATGGGAAGCGAGTCTTAAATCATTTAAGCACTATTTAAGACGAGCAGTGAGCAATACTAACCTAACTTATGAGGAATTTTTGACGGTTATAATTCAGATTGAAGGAATATCGAATTGGAGACCCGTTTCCCCCTTATCTGCAGATCCCTATGATCTTGAAGCGTTAACTCCTGACCATCTTTTAGTTGGTAGGTCGTTAAATGCATTTCCTGAACCAGAGTTTTTAGAAATTAGAGATAACCGACTGACGGTGTGGCAATTGACAACAGAAATTATCCGAAGTATTTGGTATAGATGGAAAAAAGATTACTCGAATAATCTTCAGCAGCAATCTAAGTGGGTCTTTCAAAAGGAAACTTAATGAAAGATGATTTGGTATTAATAAAGGAAGATAACCCTCCACCTTCGAAATGGTGTTTATGACAAATTTTAGACACTATTCGTAGTAGTGACGACAAAGTAAGGGTTGTTATAGTCAAAACAGCTAATGGCGTTGTGAAAAGAACTGTTTAAAAAAATTAATGTTTTGTCTTTTAAATAAGTCATTATGACGTCATTGCGTTTGTATTAATATTTACATTGAATAGCTAACATGCTTATAACTTGTATTGATTTATGTATTGTGGTTTTTTCTGTACTTTGCATTTTATTTGAGAAAAAAACGTATATGTAAGTGTATAAGATATAGAATGTGTTTTATATTGAAATCTTTATTTCGACGCCGGGTGGGATGTTTGCGTCTAGTCGTATATGACGTCACGGAATCGAGAAACGTGAGTCAATGAGCAAGCAGAGTGTGACGGAGAAAGTTAGTGGGAAATTAGCAATTTTTATTTATATTTTAATATTTATCTTTTAATAAGTCAATGATTTTCTGAATATAATTAATTTGTACATTTCATTGCATTGTGATTCCCAAATGAAGGAAACAACTCTGGTTTTATATGACCAATTAATTTATTGATTAACATAAATGATATAATATAATACATTCCTACAAAACAGGTCATACTTCATCTACACATACATTTAATTCATTCACTACAAGATCATTACTCAAATTAATTCATTATACGAATTATCATTTATTTTTCGCTAACTACCATTATATGATTACTTCACTACCGCGCTCTATATTATTAAGCTAATGAAGGCTACGCTACGAGAAGCAATGACGGTATAATATGCAGAGGAAATAAAGGGACCGTACCTTTGCAGATGATAATTGGCTCGTCGTTGTGGACATCGGGCACGGAGCTATAACGGCCTCTTTTCATTCACACTTCACTGGTACTGGATACGTCTACGGTGGAGTACAGGGCTCCTTTAGTCAATCTATGCGCACGGCATTGGGCAATGGGGCGCAGTTGTCTTACAGCTCTGCTGGCATCAGTCACGGCTTATATCATCATCGGGCGCACATCGTACATTTTACTAGCTGGGTGGCTGCTACTTCTGATTCTGACTTCTACTCTCTCTGTGTCCTGTCTGTCTTTTTGCTTCCTCATATTATATCATATTATTTTTCTCTAATTTCTGCCGGCTCCGCCTCTTCTCCATTCCATTGGCCATATTATTATTATAGGTCATGACAATTCGTCCCTGTCTGCCTTTTCTGCATCCCCTTTCACCAATCCGCAATGAGGGCGGGATTTATAAAATTCTCCTTTTTTTTCCCATGCACTTGAAACACGTGTTCTGTTTTATAGCCCTCATAAATTTTCAGTCTTCCTTTCTTTTTCTCTTCTCTTCGTTACCAATCATTCTACAGCACTTTTATCTTTTAGTTTTATCTTTAGCAGTTTAGATTTATTGTCAGCCATTTGCTTCTTAGACCTGCTTCTCTCTTACACTTCGCAATTATGTTACTTTGTCCGTATTTCTCGATTTTGCTGCCCCTGGCCGTGACATTATTGTCATATCCCTATGACACAGAGAGTCCGAAAAATATCCCTGGTAGCCATATTCATTCACGTGTATTATGCAAATCTCACAGTGGAGAAGCTGCCAAGTTCTGTGACGCTGATTGTTCGGGACTGTATTTAAAAGAGCAATTATTCTTGTTGGTTTAAACTAGTATTATCATTTTGTTAGAATTCGTGTTGAAAGTCAGTACGATCTGCTTTACTGAGATGTAGTTAATTCCACTGGGCAACCTTTTGTAGTTACATTGTCATCGGGCAACCCGTTAGTTATGTTTTAAATAAAGTTATAGTTGAAAAGTTGGAATTCCCTATTTTTAGAATTTACGGTCAAAAATCTGCAGATGAATTACCAAAATAATGGTTCTTGAATGGTATTTTCTAATAACGACAACCACAATAGTGGTTTTGGTTATTAAAATGTAATTTCTTTAAATTATACGTAATTTCTTTAACTCAGTTTTCTCTCACAAAAAAACTTATTTTCGAGTATATTTATTCATCTCTCGAGGTTTATAATACAAGAGAAAATTATTACCAGAGATGAAATGTATGAATATCTAACTTCATTCGTACTCAAAAAGAGTTTTAAATCTATTTTACTTTACGTATACCAGAGAGAGAACTGAAATAGTAACTTATTATAAAATACTCGCTTTCTACAGATGAACAAACACGCTGTGTCAGCATTATTCATATGACACGCCAGGCATCAAATTTGTTCAGCCGAGAGTGTTTTAGAACTTTCGAAATACTCCAGACTTCCATCTAAAATCAACTGGAATTAAGTATTTATTTCTGTGATCAAATCTCCAACTAGAACTTATTTGCAAAATCTTACGACCTCTCTGTGAAGTATCTTTCTCCTGTACGTGCTCCCATTTTCTTAATTCGAGGAATCGCTCTCGTAACACTACGAAAAATAACAAGCAAAGATTTCTGGAAGCATATTTTCTTTTATGAATCAAAAGACATCGATCAGTAGAAAACAACAACAACAACAATATCTTCGTGTTCTAATAAACGCATCTACACATGGACGATATGTGTGGTTTTTGTTTCTGATGCCCCTTGACCGGTATTATATATCAGTTCAAGTCCCTAAGGCTATTGGGCAGAGTTTTGCGGCTCTGGTTTCAAACAGCACCACAAAGGTCGGAGTCCGACTTGGCTAAAGGACCGGTCCCGTAATTTTAAACCGAGTCAAGTGACAAGACTGGAACACTTGACCCCGCACCTCCAGAGGTAAATTTGAGAACTTGGAGGACATTGCAGCCAAGACAAATCGTGCACCTGCTGGCATTAGTGTACACTACCTTGGATCGAACTGTCGCAGCGTAGGCGACAGTTTTGGAAAATTAAACAGGTGCAAAGTTGGGCACAAAGAATAGGAGGAGAAGATATATTCCAAACAGCGGATAAATGGTGTACAGATGCAGTTTACGATCTGTTTATGTCAAAAAGGGAGACGATAATTGACATGTAAAAGGGGAACGGTCGAAAAATTGATGGCAGGGAGCGGCGGCCAGCTGCAGTTAATGATGTGGACAGGCAGAAATAGGAAACGAAGGGGTCCGAAATGTGATGTTAGCGAAGGACGAGTTAAGAATTTACGAGCTTCAATGCGTTAGGAGGTCAGTAGGGGGTCCGAATAGAAGCGTGTGAATGTAGGGGCGTGAGAATTCTCCAGAAGGGTGCAACGACTGACGCCCCCTTCAATTTTGAGTGGAGGAGATAGTAATATAAAAAAAAGAGTTGGAACCAATAAAGGGTATCCAGATTTACCCATTGGTCAGGAGGGGGCTACCAATGGAAAGCCTCGAATTAAATGGGGGAGTTAAGTAAAAGATAGAGATGGAGAAAAATATATCAGAGAGAAGAGAGAGAGAGATAGAGTTGAAGAGCAATGAGCAGATGAGATTTAGAATCCGCTGAGGAGAAGTCGGAGTCAAGAAAGACGGAAAGGGCCGCAGACGAATAAAGAAGATAGAGGTGTAAGCCCTCAAGTGCCGATGAATATATGCCCGACGATTGAAGGATCAACGAGCCGAAAGCCTACCGCGCCGACCCTAACTCAATGAGCACGCCTAATGACTCCAGGAGTGAAGTCGAGCTGACTGCTAGCCGATAGCGTAGTCCTAGAAGGAGACAACTGCCCAGGAGTCCCGAACTCTCCCATGCCGCACCCCTTCGCCGAGCGAGCGCCAGCTACCAAGAGGTTGTAGAGTACCGGAGCCCCGTATGCATAGAGGATCGCCACCAGCCACCCTGGCCCCGAGTGTAAAGTCCTTGTGTCGCAGATGACCGCCGCAAGCCTCTCATCGTCCTTCACGATTCTCCGAGCTGTGCAAATAGCAGGTACGGGATTTTGTTTATTTGATGATCTTGTGCCGATGCTCAATTAGATTAATAGGGGGATAGTAGCCGCGCGTAATATTGCATGTTGTCATAGATATATGTTACCGAATATTTGTGGCTTTGTATATATATTATTATATGTATTGTATTAACATGTTAAATGAATAGTGATAGAAAGGCAAGAACGAGTAATATTAATGGTGTAGGATAAGTGATAGGGTATATATATATATGTGTGTTGTATTAACATGTTAAAGGATTAATGATAAGAAGTCGATAATGAGTAATGTGAACTGTATAAATAGTGTGTTGATAGTTAATAAATTGATTTGTGATCATACACCTGAGTAATCATTAATCCATTGGGCCAAGCAATGTACTAACCACAATTAAATACTCCACAATAAGTATAATAATCAACAACCAAAAACTATTTACGGTGACATAATTGGTGCAGTGACAAACAGTTGGAGGTTAAATAATGGAATTAATAAAATTAAGTATTGTAGAAATTTAATATGTGGATCAACTGATCTGAAAGTGATTACTCTGTGTGCGATCATGAATCAAATTAGAATTTTGTGTGAATGGTGATATATATCTATGGTCGCGTTAAAGAAAAGTGTGTTCAGGTTATTTTATAATAATGCAGTAGAAATTGCTGAAATAGTTAGAATACAACCAAAATTATACATTGTAATATGTTATATAAGAAGAAGTATGCAAATTAAAATTGCAACGCGGCATTGTTAAGAGTGAGTAAGACAGAGTGGGAAGCGCACGATAAGAAATTTGCACGAATTAAAGGGAGTTATATACAGGAACAGTAAAATAATATTATTTGAGTAAGTTGGGTTTAAAAAAGTAATTTGCTAAAATGCCACGAAACGCGGAAGATTTAATGAACCAAGTTGCATTTCAAAAGATTATACAATTGCCAGGCCAGAAAATTGAAAATGTCTATAAACATATAAAAGGCGTAGTGTATCGATTTTTGGGGTCGGAAGTCGCGAAAACTTATGAAATAGACCAGATAATGCTAGATAAATTTATAAAATCAATACGACAGGAGATAGCAAAAGAATTAGTGACATTACGTCCACGAACTTTTCAGCAGGCAGTAGATTTTGCAACAGAAATTGAAGAAAATACGGCAATAATTAATAATATAACGGTTAGCAATAAAACAAAAGATGAAACAATGACAAGGGGATTAGAAGATATATATGCAACACTGCAGAAACAGAGAGATTTTGAAAACATTAGGCAAATCCCCGAACAAAATATTGAGCAATTGGCAGTACAAGTTGAAAAGGCGACTTTAGAATATTTTGGGATACAATTTAAAGGGGACGAAACTACAGAACAAGTCATGTTATTTAAATTTTTGCAAGCGGTCGATAAAGACATGGAAAAAGAGTTGCGAGAATTAAATGTACAGAAATTTCAAGATGCAGTGAATAGGGCAAAACAAATTGAACGCGTAAGAAGCGAGCAGGAATGCAAGGTCGAAATAGGATGTATAATAAGTAATGAGGACGCGACAAAAAGTCTAAATTGCACAGGTCAAAAGCAGGAGGAATTAAATTTAAATGAAGCGCAGAAGGATAAAACTAGGTGTGAACAGGAGAGGTCAGTAGCGCAAAAGGTAGAGATACAGGAGGACAATAATACAGAAGTTTGCATTTTATGCGAAATTAACGGACATTTAATTCAAAACTGCGATGAATTTAAACGAATAAAATTACATTTAAAAGAAAATAAACAGTTGCCTTTCTGTGTCGCTTGTGAGAATAAGGGTCATTTAATTGATGATTGTGTAATTTTCCGAAAATTCAAACAGAATTACGAGGGTGACAGGAAACATAATAAACGAAGAGTAAAAGAAAAGGGTGAGACGAATTGCAAAATATCGAAACAGTCGAATACGGAGCAATTAGAGAAATCACACAGTACGATACGACAAAATTCAGTAAAGAACGAGCAACAATTGAATAATATTAACGCAATGTATGTCAACACACTACTCATAGCGGGTAAGAAAACTAAAGAGAGTAAGAATGATCAGAAAAGGGTGACAAACATTCGTGAGCAAGCAGCCGGATCAGGACAGTCGCATAGTAAGGAATCAAATACACGAAATTCACGCAAGAGTAATATACGCTATCAACGGCGCGAAAGAAATATTCAATTTATCGTAGGAGAAATTGTAAGTTTGCGACGATTAAATTCAATTAAGGCATTAAATAGGCAATTGAACGGGGAATTCGAAATTTTGCGAATTTACAGAGATAGGAACACATTATTGAGATTTATAAAGTCACCGCGCACAATAATAAAAATTAATTTAAATAAAGTAGTCAGATCACAATATTAGAAAATGATATGCATAGACAAAATAAATAAATAAACAAATAAATAATAATAATAATAATAAAGCCAAATAAGAAAGAGATGGCAAAAAAATAGCAGAGGTAAACAAAACAATAAATAATGGCATAGTAAATACCTAGAAAGGCGTCAAATTATTAAAATGTGTAGTAAGCTAAATGTAGTATTGAAAAGATAACAGCGGCCAACACAAAGTAATTTAAATACATGCGAATAAGACTAGAATTATCTCACAAGAATAATAACACGAGGAGTAATAAGTATTAATGATAAGTGATAATTAAAAAAAAAAAATAAATAAATAAAAAAAGAAAAAAAAAATTTAAAAACCTATCAAAGCCAAAAACAAAAAAAATGTAAATAAACAGTGACCCGTGTCATAGGACACGCCCCAAAGAGGAGGAGGTTAAGGATTAATGGTTTCTTATAAATGTCACCCAGGCAGAAAAAGGGCGGAGTCAAATTAGAACATAGAAGTCGTACTCTAGAATACATTAGGTGGCAATAAAAATGGACAATGGTAGAAATTAGTCCTCCTGACTCTAGCATACGATAGATAAATCAGCGAAAGCAGATATTAAAAAAAAAAAGACTTTTATAATCAATGAACAGGTGAAAAGGCAAAGAAATTTAAAAAAAAAAAAAAAAAAAAAAAAAAAAAAAAAAAAAAAAAAAAAAAAAAAAAATCACATATGTTAAGACATACAATAACGGAAAACATTCAAAAGGATGAATATTAAAAGGAATAACTAAAGATTAAATTGAATTAATCCACATACCTGCATTGTTGAATGAGGCGAAATGCCGGAGCAGAGGAGATTGTACGAAATATTGAGCCCATAGCAGTGCAGCAATGTCGCAGGGAGGGTAATGATAATCCAAATAGATGGTTGATCGAACACACACATACAAAAAAAAAAAGATAATAAAATAAATTAATTGATTAGTAAATTAATTAGGTAATTAAAATAGGTACGGCATTGTAAGATGAAAAACAATAAGCATGAGATGATGGACACAGAGCAATTATAATAATAATTAATTAATTAGTTCATTGATTAATAAATTAATGAATGAATCGATTAAAAGTAAAGGATTTGCGGCTTGAGATTTAAAAATAAAAAAAAATAAATAAATAAACGATGATAGGGGTTTAATAAATAAAATTAAATACATAGAAATGAATCATTAAATAAATACAGAAACAAGTAAATAATTCATGGATGAACGTACGAAATAACTGCTAGATGGATAGAGAAGTAATTATGAGTAGTCAGGTATTCGGATAAACGCGTGCAAGTGGCCGGAAATAATGAAAATATTACCAATAATAATAATAATAAGTTAATTGAATGATTAATGAAATGAATAGTTAACAAAATCACTAAAAAAAAATAATAAATAAATAAATAAATAAATAAATAAATGTAGACTATAGAAATCATAAGTCAGACAACGTGATTTAAGAGTTCTAAGAGGGCCTATGATTAAAATCAATTAAATAAACACACACTAAAAAAAAAATAAAATAAATAAATAAATAGATAAATAACGTAACGAGAATGACACAATAGATATGATAATTGTTAAAAAAATAAATAATAGGAAACAAAACAAGTAAATAATTGTTGAATAAACGTAAAAAGGAACGAGACAAATAGCTTACAACTCACAATCGCGCTGAATACATGAGATTTTCGAACCACGCGGTCACATTACAATTATTGCCAAATTGAGAAATCTAAAAGTATCTTCAATTACGGTTACAGAGAAGAATTCGCTACGAGCTTGAACCATAGAGCAAAGCGCGCCGACTTGTTACCAAAATCACGCAATAAGAGGTGAAAAAAAAAAAAAAAAACACCTGTTACCTTCGGTTATTCGTTCACAGCTGGCAGAGGTCAAAATCACAGAGGGAGGTGTCGCTGAATGATTAATGAAGGGAAGTTCAATACAGAGAATGCTCATCGGTCAGGGGAGGAGTTTTTAAAGGCAATCTTCGACAGAAAAAGGAATGGTAGAACGGAATATTCAGTATTACAAAGTAATATTTCTACTGTATTATTATTAAAAGGGAAATTTTGATGTTTTGTAAGTAGAATTAAGGAATTATCGGAGTTAATAAAGCATTTAAGAGAAATTTTTTTACGTCTGGATTACATGAGTATAATTTACGGAGAGCTTCGGTACATGATTGTCAAAACAAATGTGTTCCCGACAATATTAAGGATCCAGCATGATATAATACCAGTCAGAGAAACGGAGAAATATGGAAATGGACAATATCGTTAATCATTAAGCAAAGACTATTAGATATTGTATTTTGTTTATATTTTTAGCAGTATATAATTGCATATAATTATAACATATAGTACATGAAGATAAAAAAAAATTGAAATGAACAATGTATTTGAACAGTACCCAAGGATAATAGTGTATGGTATTTTGTTTATATTTTAGCAGTAGATAATTGCATATAATTATAACATATAGTACAAAAAAAAAAAAAAAAAAAAATTGAAATGAACAATGTATTTGAACAGTACCCAAGGATAATAACGTATTGTATTTTGTTTATATTTTTAGCATTATATAATGGCATATAATTATAACATATAGTGCATGAAGATAAAAATTGAAATGAACAGTGTATTTGAATAGTACCTAAGGATAATAATGTATCTTATTTCGTTTATATTTTTAGCAGTATATATTTGCATATATTTGTATCATATAGTACAGGATTTACAGGGAATTTGTGTTATAAGAATAGGTACTGGTATATTTTTTGTTTGTTATATACAAAAGTTTAAAGTATGTTCGGTTGCCATTCAGTCTGAGTTCGAATAAGTCACATTATTGGTAAAGGTATGAATGTAAAAGATTATGATATAGACAAACCAAAAGGCTAAACGAATGGTTATATCTGGTGCAAAGATGTCGTTGAGCATATAATGATATACATTATGTTATACAAGTGTGCAAATACTTTCATACAACGTGGACATTAAGTGGATTCTATGACAACATTCAATGTTTTATACCAAAGATAAATATGTGAGGCAAAGTGTGATGAGGTATACGTGATGATGTATGACGCATTATGCAGTGAGGTAAAATACCGTTACACAGTGAGCAGACGGCACGTGGTAGGGGAAGGACAATGATAGAGGAGTGTTGCTAGAAGGATACGTGTGGTTATGTGAGGTGGTCACAATGTGAATATTAGTGGCTGAGATTGAGGATATGGTTGATTTTATTTTTTTTTGTTTTTTTTTCTGAAAGAAAGGGGTGGATGTCGCAGCGTAGGCGACAGTTTTGGAAAATTAAACAGGTGCAAAGTTGGGCACAAAGAATAGGAGGAGAAGATATATTCCAAACAGCGGATAAATGGTGTACAGATGCAGTTTACGATCTGTTTATGTCAAAAAGGGAGACGATAATTGACATGTAAAAGGGGAACGGTCGAAAAATTGATGGCAGGGAGCGGCGGCCAGCTGCAGTTAATGATGTGGACAGGCAGAAATAGGAAACGAAGGGGTCCGAAATGTGATGTTAGCGAAGGACGAGTTAAGAATTTACGAGCTTCAATGCGTTAGGAGGTCAGTAGGGGGTCCGAATAGAAGCGTGTGAATGTAGGGGCGTGAGAATTCTCCAGAAGGGTGCAACGACTGACGCCCCCTTCAATTTTGAGTGGAGGAGATAGTAATATAAAAAAAGAGTTGGAACCAATAAAGGGTATCCAGATTTACCCATTGGTCAGGAGGGGGCTACCAATGGAAAGCCTCGAATTAAATGGGGGAGTTAAGTAAAAGATAGAGATGGAGAAAAATATATCAGAGAGAAGAGAGAGAGAGATAGAGTTGAAGAGCAATGAGCAGATGAGATTTAGAATCCGCTGAGGAGAAGTCGGAGTCAAGAAAGACGGAAAGGGCCGCAGACGAATAAAGAAGATAGAGGTGTAAGCCCTCAAGTGCCGATGAATATATGCCCGACGATTGAAGGATCAACGAGCCGAAAGCCTACCGCGCCGACCCTAACTCAATGAGCACGCCTAATGACTCCAGGAGTGAAGTCGAGCTGACTGCTAGCCGATAGCGTAGTCCTAGAAGGAGACAACTGCCCAGGAGTCCCGAACTCTCCCATGCCGCACCCCTTCGCCGAGCGAGCGCCAGCTACCAAGAGGTTGTAGAGTACCGGAGCCCCGTATGCATAGAGGATCGCCACCAGCCACCCTGGCCCCGAGTGTAAAGTCCTTGTGTCGCAGATGACCGCCGCAAGCCTCTCATCGTCCTTCACGATTCTCCGAGCTGTGCAAATAGCAGGTACGGGATTTTGTTTATTTGATGATCTTGTGCCGATGCTCAATTAGATTAATAGGAGGATAGTAGCCGCGCGTAATATTGCATGTTGTCATAGATATATGTTACCGAATATTTGTGGCTTTGTATATATATTATTATATGTATTGTATTAACATGTTAAATGAATAGTGATAGAAAGGCAAGAACGAGTAATATTAATGGTGTAGGATAAGTGATAGGGTATATATATATATATGTGTGTTGTATTAACATGTTAAAGGATTAATGATAAGAAGTCGATAATGAGTAATGTGAACTGTATAAATAGTGTGTTGATAGTTAATAAATTGATTTGTGATCATACACCTGAGTAATCATTAATCCATTGGGCCAAGCAATGTACTAACCACAATTAAATACTCCACAATAAGTATAATAATCAACAACCAAAAACTATTTACGGTGACACGAACCAGTGACGTTCAGATCACCAGAATACTGCTCTTGCCAACTTGAGACTATTTGTAGCAGAGATGGCCAAACTACAGCTCTTTATCACTTTTTTGTGGCTTTTTCACTTTTTGTACAACTTTCAGGGTGTGACACAATGGAGTCCCACATTTCAAAGGGTGATAAAAAAACGAACGAAACAATCAAGTGTTACAGAAAAAGTTTTGTATTTTCAAATAAACTTATGATCTTTTTTTTCCCACCAGGTTTTAGAAAATAACACCACTCGGGTGTCTCCTGTTATTTTTGATGCACTACCGATGTCGTTCTCTAAAGTTTTCCATCTCTGTGGATTTGCGGGAACTCAAGAATAATGGACTGGCGGACTCGTTACACATTTTTAGGTGTTTTAATATAACGAGGGCGACCACTTGGCTTCCTCGGTAATACAGACTCACTTGCTCTCACTTTTGAAACCCATCGCAGGATTGTTTATCGGTCAGGAACGGCATCAGTTGCATAGAGCCCTAAATTCCCTTCGTGTCGCGGTTACAGAATCGTTGTTTTTAAAGATCGCCTCGATAACGAAACGGCGATGTTCACCGGACCAATTCAAGATGTCTACTGACAACTTAGGCGGTTAAAAGCCAAAGTGGTGTGAGCCAGTAAGTCAAGTGGTATAAGTGCAAATCGTTATACTGCAAAAACTGCAAAAAACTCAACGATAAATTGAACAAATTATGATTCATAATAATTATTATAATATTGTAAATAATAATTATTTGCAATTCCACAATAAATTGAACATGGAGATTACATTTTATACCTCAGCTAAAAAATAAGTTAAAAATGTGAATTAGAAAATCCACCCGAATTTTTGCTACCTCCCGCTCTGGCTTACCCCACCACAACCTTACCAGTGACCTTCAGAAATGAGGTAGTCCAGTTGGGGCGCACCCTGTATATTTAGTACCCCTCTGATCTCGGTGTGAAACCTTTTATTCTATATTTAGATTGATGAAAGATACACAACCTTATACGCTCAATGTTGAGAAATCAATATTTACTTCGAAATGCAATGACTCAATATATGCCACATATGAATAATTTGACAACACAATTAATTATAAGAAAAACAACTGATGAAGAAGTTATTAACATAATTTAAGAATTTCGAAATATTAATTATCCAAACTATTGGAGAATAATATATTTAACGAAAACATTTGAAAAAAAAGCACGTAAAATTTCTTTTATATCAAATTACCTTTTTTCTGTTTTTTTTTCTTCTAAGTATGTAGACATTTCCAAGAGGCTCTTAACCCTGGTTATCTTGGCCACCCTGATATATAGCCTGACATGTTTTTCGTTAGTGTTTTCAGCAGACATAACTGATAATCTAATATGAAATTGAAATGTATTATAAGCTCTCAACTTTCCTCTATTTATTAAAGGAATGTTTCGACAAATCTTGCGTTATTATTTATTGCAGTTTAATGTTAATTTTGATTTAAACAATTTACAATCTACCCACACATTATCATTCCTTAGAGCAGAAAATAATTACAAGTAATATGAAAATACCACTTTGTAATTGAATTTCCAATTTTAATTTATTGCTTATATAATATATATATTTAAATTATTTTTGTTAATACGTTATCCTTGTAGAAGGAATAAAATGCTATTACTTTAAATTTTTAATTAATATTGTAAAATCACTTCCCGAGCGGTTAAATTAAAAATATTCCGACGTGGAGAAACCAATGCACATATCACCCACCTATGTAAATGGGTCAATATTCGTTAATGGGTTCCACATGCAGCGACGGTATGAGAATAAAATGTTACAAGGACGACTCCTTTTTTGGTAACAAATAATAACATTTAATCAACAAATAAACATGCGTTAAAAAGAACAACCATCAAATAAAAATGGCTATAGTCCAACGACTATGCTTTCTCGTAAATCCGAGCAGAGACCAATTCTCTCCCTGACTCTGAGTTTCGTACTGAATCTTTTTTAGACTTTTTCCGGCTGTGGGGTCTATCTGCCCCCTACCACCCGGCCTTTTCGAAGCTTCTCTTGGATCCATCACCTGGAATCTTTTTGTTTTCGAAATTCCTCGGAACGTTTAGTTCTGCCGAAAGAAATGTCTCTTTCGGCAAAGTTCATACGCTTCTCTTGTGAAGATACAAGTCCTAAAAATTCAGGTTCACAAAAGAAAATTGACTTGCACAGCTTTGAAACATTTTTCAACGGGCAGACGCCAGAGAAACCCGCCCTGTGATAGCTTTCCAAAGATGAAATATTGTCAACTCAGCTGTCACGCGTAGGACGACAACGTCCGTTCTTCAACACAAGGAGATTCGGTGACGCTTACACCTTTTTGTCGGAGAAATACAGATCTGCGGCGATGCAAAACAACTGACCAGTCTACCCGATCGGAATTCGACTGATTGCCACGCCTCCTTCGAAGCACCGTAGTAAGTTTCTTCAGAGCTGTTTGGCAACGCGAGCAGTTACAAGTCAGATAGGTGGGCGTTGACAGATAAGCGGCTCTCCAGATATATAATCCCGAGCAGATGTAAGAAGCGAGGTGTGGAATTGAAATAATAAAATGTATATGTTGTTTTAGTAATGTTTCTCGACTCTGTGGTCGAACACGTTCAACCTATGCACCAGCCCCAGTAGAAGCGACTTCAGATCTCTTGGTCGTCCTTTGTCATCTGTCGGCAATAAACTTTCATTGCCCGAATGTCTCGCTGGCACGTTTCCAAACGTTACAAATATGGATAGCACAGAATTTTGATTTTTTCTCTTAATGTGGAGGCATCCAAAAAAATTTTTAAACATATCTGATCTTGCTAATATTTTCACCATCTGTGGTAATAGGCCTATAAGAAGATTGTCGTCTTCAATTTTCCTTCAGAGACTCTTGTCTTCTCTCTGAGGCGGATGTAAATGTTTGCATTCAATGGATATCAAGTAGAGATTGCCAAAAATGCAGAACCGGGTTTCGGTTCTTAAATTTTTCCAGAACCGGGTACTCGGGTATTATTCGGGTTTGAATAAAGCATGATGCACAAAACGTTTGCCTTAAATATTAATGAAAAAGCGCTATAGTTATGTATAATGTGAACAATTTTAGTTTATAGTTTGTGGTCGTCGAAGCTCAGTAGGTTATCAACTCACTCAGAACTCAAATATAACTCAAATGGATCAATTTTATTTTATTTTATTTACACTTAAAGGGGGTCAGGTACCTTTTAAAGACCAAGAGACTCGACAAATATATTCTATTTTCAATCACCAGTAGTTTCTAAAATAATTTATTAAGAAATATGCAAATTTTACTGCGAGTTAAACACACTTTCTTCTTTATAAATATGGCTCTTAATTTTTCCTAGCTTGGGGATAAATTTTTAATTTTTTTAAAATTTGAAGCATTGTTTTTTTCAATTTTATGTCATTGCACGCTGACTTGCGTCCGTATATTAACTAATATACATATTTTTTTATTATTTTAAAATTGAGTTGCATAATATATCTTTAAAATTATGAACGTTGAAGTCAAAATTCTTAGTTCTTCGTAGCGAAAAAAATAATTTTTTTTTTTTAATTTCAGAAATTTTTTTGCTAAATTTTATTGTAATTTAAATTTTTATGTTAGGAATGACATAATTGTTGGTCATTTTAATGATACATGTTTATACTGAACGTGTATAAAATTTCATGGTATTCTAGCCAATTGTTCTGGGGATATTATGCGTGCAGTCACATAACAATGAAAAAAACAATGGTTAAAATTTTTAAAAATTAAAAATTTCTCTTTAAGCTAGAAAAAATTGAGTGCAATATTTATAAAGAACAAAGACTGTTTAACTCACAATAAAATTTGCATATTTCTTAATAAATTATTTTAGAAACTACTGGTAATTGAAAATTGAATATGTTTGTCGAGTCTCTTGGTCTTTAAAAGGTACCTGACCCCTACGGGATCTCGCTCGTGTACTAGTGATGCGACATCGATAACAAAACATCGATGTTTTGAAACATCGATATTCAATATTAACACATCGATGCTAATAAAACATCGCCCAAAAACCATCGATGTTTTTAAACATCCATTTTTTAAAACTGGTTTAGTAATCTCTAACATTAATGTTACTTCCGTTAGTCGTGGGGGGAGGGGGGGATTTAATTTTACTCTCTGATTGGGTAGGCACAAATGACAAAAACTTGGTTGCTTTGGGCTACATTGATGACTCAAAATTCTCGTTGTAAATACCGCCATGTTTTGCCTTCAAATGTCCAGATAAATTCGTGGTATTGCCAGAAGTTTTGAGGGACTTAAGGCAAATATTGCACTTCGCAAATTTGTCAGTGGTTTTGTAAAAATATTTCTAAACGGTACTTTTGGGAGGCATCTTACTAATAATATTAACGTCAATTTATATAAAACCAGAACAAAACAAAAACTTAAATGGATGCACTCGTGTATATACTATTTGTAAAATAAAACCCCATGGAAGGTTTTGGAGTGTCAGGAACATTCCAAGCGCTCTGATTGGTTCATTGGTTGTTAATTGCCATTTGTCTGTTTGCTAAGGAATCATTCCCCCTTTTGTATTCGCCCTTTTCAGAATTCAGACTTACATTTACTGAGTGTGAAAATTATGCTACGGGGTAAATTTTTTTATTACGGTATTTTTTCATTAAAAAAAAACATCGAGACAACGTAAAACATCGAGCACAAAACATCGATGTTAAAAAAACATCGGCTTCAATACATCGATGTTTAAAACATCGATATTTTTATAAAAATATCGATGTTTTGAAAACATCGACATCGATGTCGCATCCCTATCGTGTACCCGTAAAGAGACACGACCGCTCGGCCATTATTACACATTGCACTGATTCAACACAAGTGCGCGCGCATCTCCTTGCGGAGCTGTGATCAAATGCCCGAACATATAGCGAAGTAAAAATATATTTCATTTCAATTTTTTTAAATTTAAAGTAATTTAAGGATGTGGGTACTAAAACCCGAAATTACCGAATTCTCTGGGATTTTTCTATGTATAAAAACATAAAAAAGATTACAGAGAATTTGGTATAATTAAATTTGCCACTAGATTACAAATATGTCGAAGACTGGATTGAATTTTATATAAATTAAAGTTATTCAATCTATTTCTGCTGTTTATAACTGCAATAAATAAAATTTCCTTTGAAAATTTTATTAGAAATGAATCAATGAAATCAAACGGAACTCGATAAGCAAGAGAGGATTGACTTCTTGAGAAGGATCCAGTAGTTTAATATTGTGGATGCTCTTAAAACAAAAGGTTCCAAAGATCTAGATCAGTGTTTCCCAACCTTTTCCGTGTCGCGACCCCCTTCAACGATTTCCACCAATCCTGCGACCCCCTCCCCCCTGCCTATTTTCATTAAAAAAATTTTTTTAGACGTAAAGAAAACACACTTAACTGCATTTTTCATAATTAAATTCCAAACAAATGTTTAATTTAACAAAATTTAAATTTGCAAGAAAGGGAGAACATTAAGAATTACTCATCCCTCAGTCAAACGCGTGTCAAAGCAACATAACCTCAAGAAAAATATTGACTTACTGTTTGGATTCAGAATTACACAGTAGTAAAAACAGCTAAACTCTTACCTAATTAAAATGGCTTTATTACGCCAGGGAAACTACAACATTAATGTCAAAAGTAACAACATACACTGATGAAAGACAAATTGTCGCGTAGAATTTGCATTCTGCACGTAGTAAATTTTCCTTTACCACTAAGTAAAGGTGGTAGATTTTTAACGAACTGAGTTTGCACTTTGAATGAGACTTCTTTTCCTTTAAAGGACATCAAAGTTTCATGTTAAATAAATATTGGCAATTTTTTTTCGATGAAATTCTCCAAACAGTTATTTTAAATTGAACACGTGGTGACCCCCCACTCAGAAAATACGTGGCGACCCCCACCCACAGGTTGGGAACCATTGATATAGATAGTGATAAATTGTGATGCACGGTAAAACTGTTTGTTCCCTTTAAAATATTCTTATTTAAACCTATGATGTACTACCTTCGAATACCCGGTTCTACAATCCTTAACCATATCCTTACTGTGTGGGATAGCATGTATCCTAAGAATTCGCGCCCAAGAATGAATATATATATATATATATATATATATATATATATATATATATATATATATATATATATATATATAACACCTTTAATGGCCGTTCTTACAAATTGGGTATGAAATTTCCCTTTCTAATGAGGGAATCGGAAAAAAAAATTTCAGGTTGTCTCTTCTACAGACTGGATTTAGCGCGCTGCAAAAATTATAACTCGCGACGGCGGACGGTTTTATCATCTGAATTTTTTGTCTTCTAGAGGACTGTTATTGAGGAACGTAATCCTACGTTAAATTGGGCCCCCTACACTAAAGGTTAATACCAAGTAATGCTGGAACTTGAAACAATGAAATAGCCGACCGACTCTAGAATGCAAGATGCACCCTCAAATTCCTATATCACTGAACTCGGCATAGTCCATGGAATAATCCATAGTCTCAGCATAGTCCATAGTCCCGGCATAGTCCATTCCCATGGTCGACTGTAAAATTATATTCAAAAAATCGAAAGACTCTCATACAGCTGCGGCGACCCCAAAAGGAATGGAAATACAGTAACCACCGCTTATAGTAATCAGTGGTTATAAGAATCAACCGTTTATAAGAATCAATATTTCGAAAACAAAACAAATATATTATTTCCATGTTAAAATTTTCGCTTTAAAGAATCAACCCACCGGTTTTAAGAATCAGTTTACACTCTTCGCTTTCTTTTCATTTTTCCAAAAAAGCCACTTAAACCCTCAAAAGGCACGAAGTTCTTTCTTTTTTTTTAAAGAAAGATGGGATGGAATATAGTCGTAAAATTCATCCCTTTCTTTGTTAGCCATAACATAATAGTTTCCCCTTAAACGCTTTAGCACAACACCGTCCTATTAGTTTGACCCAGGACCATCTTTACCCGTCCGGGTCCGATTTCACTTTTCTCCACTGGCAAACAAAAATAGGGACTCTTTTTTCCCACCTCCTGGTTGCGGCTTCCTGGACCCTGAAACACATAAATCTTCGGCGAAGTGTCCACTATCACTTGTGCTGAATCTACTGTCGCGTTTGCCTGTTATCAAACCGTGAAACGTAAGCTAGAAGGTGAATCTTCGTCTTAGACTATTGGTATTGAATGAGGTATAAACAGCCTCCTGAAAACTTCATTACGTCAAACTACCACAGAAAACTTTTTCTTGCTCCCTTCCTGTAGTTGAAATGTTAAAACTGTTAAGCAGGTATGTTGTAAGAAATATTGGATTTTTTTCTTCTTTTACTATAATCATGTGTATCTACTTATAGATCTAGAAATTAAGTTGTATTTTAAAATTATAAAAAATAATTTTAATAAAAGATAATTAACGTAAATCAAAGAGTATTTTATGGTAAATTATCTAATATATGTATATATAGGTGTGTGCCTGTCCAAAAACTTAAATTTCGGCTATAAGAATCAACCGCTTATAAGAATCAAAAACAGTAATAACAAACGTGATTCTTATAAGCGGAAATCACTGTATTTTCTGGAGAAACCCATCCCCAAAACCCTGCCCCGCCCGACCAACGTGGTTTCAGTCTGCTGGGTCACAGGGCACCACTATCGTTTTAAGGGCCACTTATACTATATCAGGCTTACCACCACCGACCAGTGTCTGCTCTTTGATGCATCTCTTATCAGGTGCAGTTCTAGATTAGCCGGAGACAAATTTCTTCGCCAATCAACAGAGATCAAAGCTATACTGTTCAGCGCGGCGCTGAATGGCCTTGCTGCCAAGAGCGGGCGTTATATAAACTAAACCTGCGATACTCAAACTGCGGCCGACTTAGCTTATGTACGGCCCGAAGAACTGACACCCAATTTCAGGCAGGTTGTAAACATAATTTTAGAAATGAGTTCCTGAAAACTAGAAAAGTGTACAAAAATGTACTCTCTGCTGCTCACGTTGTTCGAATCACCGTATATTTTGTGAATGATCTAATTCCAAAATGAAATGTGTGAAGAACGTATATGGATATCAGATTACTGATTCTTACCGCGATGACGTGCTGGTAGTAGAATGAATCAGGTATAAACCTGATTTGTCTAAAGGAGTCAAAAGTTTGTCTCAACATTAAAAAAAAAACCAGACTCGTTTTTAATTAAACGTTTGAATACATTTAGGTTTTGAGTTTTATTTTTTACGTTATTGTATTTTGAGGTATAGTGTACTAAGTTGCGTACCGTAGCAAAGGTATGCACGTTGCCCGAGAGAACAAAATATTGAGTATGACAAAACTAAACTGTTGTTACATATGGCAATTGTTTTTGGAACTTAATCCATACAATTTATACACAGCCGAGACTGCTGGCCATTTATTTAGGGGGCTGAACTAAACTATCTTGCTCATATATACAGTATTTCGCGATGCAACAATCACACTCTTAAAGAATATTAAATCTCTAAAGAATATTGATCTCTAAAAGAATATTGATTTTGTATGAGACAATTATACAAAAAATTGTTATACTAAAATTATCTTTTTAATTTGACAAGTATTAAAAAGTTAGTGACACTGACAATTAAATATCATCAGAAACATTTACGCTTTTCGCGATAAGGTACATAAAAATTTAAATACAATTTTATTAAACATGTTTTTAATCCTAAACAAATGATATGTGATAAAATTCCTCAAAAGTCCTATCATATTTAATGAGAATATTAATATAAGGTGTCAAGGAGTTCCTATATTTAGACTCAAAGTTTGGTAATATTGTCTAACAAGACTTCTGGTAACAAGGTCTAATGGACTACGAAAGACTGTCATTCCAAATCGATTGTGATCAAAATAAGGATGTAAATAATTATCTAAAAAGTAAAAGAAAGGAAAAATAGAGCCCGTCCAGTAATAAAGACCAGTTAATCTTAAAACAGACAAAATATCGCTGTTGGCTGTCGTTATCCTAGTCAGGTTCTCTGATGTAACATGTTTACACCAGGAAGAAGGCGTCGTTAACGGTATGCATTGCAGCATCTGCGATTTGAGGAATAAATTTGTCATTTTAAGCGTATAAAAACTAAAATAAAAAATTACTGACAAAAATTATGTTTGTTGGTGACTGCAACAGATACTTATCGAAAATTAAATGTTGAAATGACATTGCCTTATTGTATATGTTACAGATATTACAATCCGGCAATGTTACAAAAGTTAAATCTCAGAGAGTTGTGTAATTTTCTATGAAAATGCTTTGGTTCTCTAGTGCTTTCTCTTAAACAGCGTCACCAAGGTCAATAAACATCGGCTCTCATCGTGATTCTCATCGCAACAAAGAGACCTATTTTTGATAATTCATAGGTCATTCAAGCTCTATCATATCTCTTAAAATGACTGTATTTAGAATGGATTTTCTTGGAGCTTTATCAGCAAGCATGACGTCTTGTGTGTATGAAATTATTTTCGCTCATTAGGCTTGGAGCGAAAGACTGATAAATGTTACTGATTTGCTGAACACGGCAGTTTATCTAAAGGGAACTTGTGACGACTGATTGCCGACAGGATTCAAGGCACTGCAAACTTCCGAAAATCTGGCATTTTAGAGGTGCGGGTTTCGATGTCCGGTTGCTAAAATTTAAGTAAAATGGGTGGAAAAAAATGTTTTTAACGAAATAATACACAAAATACGTTGTAGACCCCATTACTTTGTATAGTAATGTCTTTGTAGTCTTTATAGTTCTCATGTAAGTTCCATGTAAGTAATACACTGCATGGTAAGTGAAAAAAGTTTTATTGGTTTCCCTATTACAAGATAAAATCCCTGAATAGAAATCAGCTTGTAAAATCGTTTACCCTATGTTATGAGAAGAAATTATAATGTTCTAACAGGTAATAAACGTCACAACAACAGAATATATTGTTGTGATTGTTGTTTCTAATGCCCCCTTGGCCGGAAGTTCTAGACCAGGTTCATACAGGCTTTGTGGGCTGAGAATTGCGGCTCCAGTTCATAATAAAACCACAAGGGTAGGATTCCGACTTGGCTAAGTGTCACCACAATTTTGGCCGAGGAACCCCATGGGCTACTTCCAAGGGTATCGTACCTTTCCCACCCACTGTAACAGAATATGATGAAATTGAACAATCAGAGGAATCCCATCTATAGCATTATGAAGCAATGCAGCTGTGAAACTTCATCGTATTTTCAAATGATAAAGGCCATAGGACAATCTTGTCATGCGAACGGTGTATACTAAAGTACATGTAGAAAAACACTATTCAACTGATCGGACATGCGTCTGCATTTACCAACCGTCTAAGTATTTTAAAGGGTCCTGCTTTACCGTAAACATTTTCACTTGCATCTTGCATTAAACGTGTGAAATGCGTATAACACGAAGGCACAGACTCTTTTAATCCAAAATATAATTCCTAAAATATCCGATCATAAATTTTCTTCCCCGTTCCTCTGACATGCGATTTCCGTTTCATGTCTCTACCTGTGATGTCGCCCCTACCGACTTTCGTCAGGAAATTTCAGTTGTTTTCCCCATTTATATCGACCAGTTCTATGAATTGCCCTTTGTGAAGTGTCCTTTGTGAATTGAGTGAATCACACTCAATGCTTCTCGGCCTGATGAAGCACTATATTAATTTGTTCGAAACTATTTGGCATTCTTACCTGTTATTGTCGATTTTAAGATAACGCGTGTGTCCTGAAAATTCTGCAATTTAATAATATTGTTGACAATGAGTCTTATTTCCTAACGTCATTCAAGATATTTCTGTACGGCAATCAGGAATTTTTTTTTTGTGACATCTTGTTCCTACACAAGGTCGTTCGCACTTTATGGAATCGATTTTGTAATTTATATTTGTCGTTTGCATTTTGAGATAAAATTTGGAAACTTCAGAATAATCGTGTGCTACTGTCTGGGGCAGTTTCACCTTATCTCTCCGTCCGGCGGGAGAAATTTCCCGCGTTATTTTCGCTGCGGCCCACCGGCGCTGGTCAATTTCCTCTCCGCTCGGTGAACGGTCAACGGATGTGAATCATCTTTTCAGTCCCCACGGGGGGCAGCGTCAGCTAGACCAGTGGTTCTTAACCTTTTTAAGCCGCGACCCAAATTTGAGAAATATGTTCATGTCGCGACCCAAAAAAAAGTCAAAATTTTTTCATTGCTTTATTTTAGATCGTATTTTTAAAAAATCTTCAATCCTACGATAATGATTTTTTTTAACTTACAAATTTTTTATTTATTTTTTTAATAATAAAGATAAACAAAAGTACTTTTCGATCCAAGGAAAATTTAATTAATAATCAAGTGTTTTTAATAATTTTTATTGACCAAATTAAAATATATTTATAACTTTTTGAAAATAATTGACATTTTAACTTATTCCTAAAAAAAGAAATATCAATACTTATGTTAAGTCTTTTAAATTTTAAATGCAAGTCATACAGTTTTAATGAGAACCTTGTGCTTGAATACATTTTGAAAGATCTTCAAACCTCGGTTGAATGCTTGTCAAGGAGCACCTTATATCTATTTCAGGATTTAACTTGTTCCGGTAATTGTTTTTGATTACACACAGAGCCGAAAAACCAGCCTCACACATATATGTTGTTGAAAAGGGCAATAATACTTTTAGGGCTTCTTTAACAATTATTGGCTTTTCGGTTTTTAATTTTAACCAGAAAGCACATAAAGATTCAGTGTTTTTGTAGAAATTGTATCGAAGTGCTTGGTCACTTTGTATTTCTATTAATTGTTCTTGAAATTGATTAATATTAACAAATTCCTCATGCAAATCACTTACATCAAAATTAAATGGCATTCGAACCCAATTATATTTGAAAACATCGTCTGCAGGGAAATATCGATCAAAGATTTCAAAACTATTAGTTTTGAAATCTAATCGATTAAATCGATTAAATCGATCATTAAATCGATTTCAAAACTATTAGTTTTTCTAAATGATTAATAATAATTTTCTGTATTTCAAAATCTGTGATATCAATATTATTGTCTTCAACAAGTAAATTAAGAGTCGGGAATGAAGCAAGTTTCTTTACTTCAACCTTATTTCTCCATAATTTGAGTTTATTTTTAAAACATGTAATTTTTTCAGTTAATTCAATAATAGTATGATTACGTCCTTGCATAGACGTATTTAGATTATTTATTTCAAATAAAATATCTGACAAATAAGCAACTTGAGTAATCCACTTCAACTCGGAGAATTTAGATGCTAATGGGTGTTTCTTTTCTCTCAAAAATAATTCGACTTCTGTCCGTAATGATAATACTCTTTGAACAACTTTGCCCCGGGACAGCCATCTAACTTCAGAATAATATAATAAATGTTCGTATTCTGCACCAAATTCGAAACACAGTTCGCGGAAAATTCTACAGTTAAGAGCTCTTGATTTGATAAAATTGACTACCGCAACAATTTCATCCAAAACGATACATAATTCGGGTGATAATTTTTTTGAAGCAAGATTTTGTCTATGTAACAAACAATGAATCGATATAATTTGTGGATTCCTTTGTTTTGCTCTTGTCGAAAATCCCTTTTGAGATGCTGTCATGGCAGCTGCACCGTCGGTGCAAATACTGAAACACTGATTCCAATTTAATCCTTCTTCTTTAAAAAACGAATCGACCATAAGAAAAATATCTTTACCTCTAGTTGTTGTTGACATTGGTTTGCAAAATAAAATGTCCTCCTGTATATCTGTTAAACCTGGATACCGCACGTAAACAATGAGTTGAGCATCTTTACTTACATCTGTCGTTTCATCCAGTTGAATACTAAATAAACTAGCAATTTTTATAGCAGAAATAAGTTGATTCTTAATATCAAATGACATATCATTAATTCGTAAACGAATTGTATCATTTGATAATGGTATCTTTTGTAATTTCTTTGAACTTTCATCTCCGCACATGATACGTGCCATGTCAATGGCAGCAGGTTTTATAAGTTTTTCATCAATATTATGGGGTTTCTTTTGTCTTGCAATATGCCAAGCCACATGAAAAGAAGCAAGTGTAGCTTGTTTGGCAGAATTTATAAAACCACTACTACTTGGTGCATCCAAACGCTGTCTTTTTAAATGGGCTTCTTTTCTTTCGAAAAAAGTACGATCTTTTCCCTCAAAGGAAAAATTTTTATATTTTGCATCAAAATGTCTTTTAAGTTTGTTCGGTTTCATCGATTCATTACTTAATATTTCACTGCACAACACGCATTGCGGCTTGTTCACTCCTCGATCATAAATGCAAGTAAAACCTAATTCTAAAAATGCTTCCTTGTATTCACGTTTTACCATTATTAGGGTGATTACAATTTTACAATACGCACTGCAGCTTGATCACTCCACTATTAATAATAAGACAAAATTTGTTTCTAAAATGCTTGTATTCACGTTTCACTGTTATTACACGTTTCACGTTTCACTGTTATTCACAACACAATACGCAGAAACGAGTTTTTGACAGAGAGCTTACTGAGTCTGCGCGCACGAAAGCAATGGCGTGCGTATTACCAACACCTCCTAGAAGAGAAAGCCTCAGGACAGGAATTGGACGTCACTTCCGGAAGGCCATTCGCGAAGAGCGGTAAAACAGAAACATTGTATTAGGGAATAACTTGTATTAGGGAATAACTCTTCTAGGAGGTGTTGGTATTACTTATTATTTGGTGTATTACTAACTTTTTTGGTTCGACTCAGCGCGACCCAAGAAATATGCTTCGCGACCCAATTTTGGGTCGCGACCCATAGGTTAAGAACCGCTGAGCTAGACGATGTCATTCTCCCCTGTAACCATGGAGTAGCGTCTCTAGATTTTCGTTTTGTCAGCTGTGTCTCGTAGAAAAAAAGAAGCAAGGTGACCGTTGGTAATTAAAAGGCCCCTTGGTTTTCTCGGAGCCAGGCCTCACTCGAAAAAGAGAGCTTTAGACTTGGGTGGTTCTTTTCCCGCTTCTTTCTCCGTTATCCAAAAACGATGTGAGAGTCATGGTTTTGTGATATCTAAAGCGTCGATAGTTAATATAGTCAACAAGAAAGGAAAAAAACGTCAAATTGGAGCCTCAAGTTGGAGGACAAGTCATTGGAGGACAAAATTTCCAAACAAGTATCCAAGGAAAAAACGGACATCTTCGACTATTGCAAAGGTACGCTGTTTAATATTAAAAGAAAATCCCCCTAGTCATAGGACAGTTGCAAAATCATTAAAATGCTCGGTGTCCACTGTAAACAAAATGATAAACGTTGATTTAAATCTTAAGAAAGCGAAAAAACGCAATGTGCATCGTCTTCTTCCAAATCATATCGCTGAACGCAGGACACGCTGCAGAATTCTATATGAGAAACACTTATCCAAAGAAAAATGGAAAACAATTGTCACAATAGATGAATCATGGGTGTATTTAAATGATTGCAACAAAAAAAAGAGCCATTTATTATCATAAAAGGGGAGAAAAAAATTTAAGTACATGGTTCAAAAAATCGAAAGAAAGTTTTTCTAAGGGATTCATGATTGTTGCTGGTTTTTCTTATAATGGCAAGTTAAAAATAAACAGAGTGGAAAAAATGTCAAGATTAACTCCAAATACTATCAGGAACATATTTTATCGCCAATTTTTCGGAATGAAATACCATCGCTTTACCCACAGTCAGGGCCCGACTTAGCCCAATTGGGGCCCGGGGCAAAAACTTCTTTGGGGGCCCCCCTCTGCTTCAGTACTTCAGTAATGAAGAACTTAATACTTATTACTAAACTTTCTATTCGATTTGGGGGCCCCCTCTGATGTGGGGGCCCGGGGCAACTGCCCCGTATGCCCCTGCCTTAGTCAGGCTCTGCCCACAGTGCCATCAATCTGTGAGACTCCGTCAGGACAAAGCTAGCAGTCACACATCAAAATCCACTGTAAATTTCCTAAAAGAAATGGAACAAAAAACTGGTATCAAGGCCATACCCTTCACTGATATCCCTACTAAATCTCCCGATGTATCACCTATGGATTTTTGTGTTTTCGGACTTTTAAAATCTGCATTATCCAAACGTCGTCCCAAAACCCTTACAGGACTCTGGAAAGCTGTTCAGGAGGAATGGGATAGAGTACCTCTTCTGACAGTTCAAAAGGCATTATTATCCTGGAAATTGCGGTGTCGAAAGATATTTCAGAATAAGGGTTGTCAAATAGAACATTTAAAACACAAGAATTTTACGTAATTTAATTTTGTGAATACAATATACATCGTCTAAAATATGTGTGAACAGCCTCTGTATGCTCATGGTAGATAGTCTAAACAACGCTTGTGAAGTTTCAAGCCAATCAGTTGTGTTTGTGGTTTCAGTAAGATCATAACTAAAACGTGCGACGTCTAAGAGACGTGTATTACCTGTAACGTTCTTTTCTACTGCGCGTGTGGTACATGCCTAACCAATAATGACAAGTTTTATGTTTGAATGTGTTTGCTCAGCATGTTGATCTTCTCAATTTATTTTTATACATATTTTTATTTACTCTCCTAAATACCTTGGACAGTTCTAAATGCTCCATGTTCTAAAAAAATTATTACTAAATGTTTCCTCCTGTCAATTAAACTTTCAAATAATTTATTGATTTATGTTCTTGATAGATTACATTCAAGATCAATGTAATTATATTCAAAAGTTTTCAAATGATATTTCATTGATTGCATACTTTTTTTTTCATTTCTCTTTTCTCTCCATCTCCGAGAAAAGTGTTTGCAGAAAAAAATATTTACAAACAGATTCTTGAACAGAATTTTGCGCCAGTATTTATTTATTTATTTATTTAATTTGGTCTACTTCAAGTTTTTTTTTAGCATGGTAGGTATATTTTCTGCTAAGAGAAAAAAAAATAATGTCAATGGATGCCCTTCCTGAAGAAGAGGGTAAGCCGAGTGATGAAGAATTTGATTCTGTTGATTCCTATAATGCCGAGGATGAAATAGAACATTCTAAACATGCCACTGTGTCTGAATTAGATGCGAAAGACATTGAGGATGAGGCAAATGAAAGGGTCGATGGAAATTCAGAGGAAGAGGTTGTTCCTGGCCCCTTTGGTGATGGGTCTTCAATGGCAAAACAAAATGAAGCCGTCAATTTGATATTCTCCATGTATAACACAAAATTTAAAGACCAATTCAGTAATAAACCAGAAATAATAGGTTTTTACAATTCAAAAATATTAGGAGTGGATAATTTAGACAAAATTATCGTGAACTATTCACCGAATAAAAGATCGAGACGGTGGCCCCAGACAACATTTTACAATAAAGTGGTAGTCTTGATAGCGGTTAGTCTTGTAAATTCTTTCATTATCTATGCCAGCTATGATGAGATGCCTGTAATGACACGTTTTGACTTTATAAATTCATTAGCAAACAGTTTGTTAGAAAAACAAGTGCAACGTCGGTTGTCCATCCCAAACCTTCCGGATGACCTAAAAAAATAGCACGAGACATTCTTGGAGAACCTGAAGAAACGCGTTGCGCTTCTCAAGAAATTTCTGATAAGCTTCCCAAGAGGAAAACGTGCCGATAATTTCCTTAGCAAAAAAGGTGGCAAACTGCTTACAAATGTATAAAATGTGAAAATCCGTGTTGCCTAGAGTGCTCGATAAAAGTGTGCAATTCTTGTGCTCCTAGAGTAAAAGAGTAATTTTTGTTTACGTGATGCCGATTTTAATTGTATTTTAGTTGTATTATTTTAACTGTGTGTATAATTTAATTTTAATTGTATTGTGAACAATCAAATAAAACATAATTAGTTAATTTATATGTAGTTTTATTAAATTTCCACCTCTAAAATAAAGTTTTGTTATGTACACGTCTCAGAGACGCATGTTACTTGCAACCAGTTAAGTTATATGTTACCAGTTAAAAGGGTTAAATTAGCAAATACGCACTTACTGATCAACTTACAAATAATGCTAGGTGGTTTTTCTACATTGTGTAATTTTCGGTGAATCCTTGTTCTGTGAGTGAGCGGTCGGATCCAGACATCAGAGATGAGTATTCAGAGGAAGAAGATCGAAATTCGATGGCTTTTCCAGAAGTTCTTGTAGGACTTAGAAAACTGTAAAACGTATTTTCGGAGTTTGAGGTTGACGGCAAAAAAATACCGAAATTTTAGAGAAACTTTATTTTAAAATTGAGAAGGCGATTATGAGAAAAGAAAGTACTAATTTTATAAGCAAAAATTGCAGATTCGTTTAGTACGAAACTCCGTACTAGTTAACTAAATTATCTTAATTATCAAAAGTGTATTGCTTTTACTTTATTGTACAGCATTTATAAAGGTATAATTATATATTCATAATTTTTTTGCTAGAAAAATCCCCTTTTCCACAGTTACCCCTGAAAACGGCCACTTATTTTCTGCACCTTTAATGGCCGCCATAGAAAAGTTTATTTTAAAGTCAATTTTTTCCCCTCCCATGTACAAAAAATCATTTCTATTTTTTTTTTCTTTTTCTTTTAATCTAATAAATTATCGAGCCGTATTTTTGAAGAAAAATCATATATCCAATTTTTTTAAGTTTTATTTCGAATCATTAGTTAGAAAAATGAAAATATAAAAAGAAATTCAAATATTCGTAACTATGCTGCTATTAATAAATATAAATATAAATATAGTAAATATAAATATAAAGATTTTAAGTGATGTTAGGTTATAAATTAATAATAAAATTTCCATCTAAAGATAAATATTACGGGCCATAAACACGAAAAAAAGGAAGTATATTACAGAGTTGAGTAATACACTTTATAAGTTTTTAAGTTTAAAAAGGCAACTCACACTATTACGCGGATCTTAAAAATTAATAAGCTGTCTTGTTTCTTGACACAATTCTTTATCCTGAAAAGCACAGCTATAAGCACGATGCGCAATAACAAACAAAAAAAATGTAAACAAAATTCTACTACAACAGTATCTTACTTATCCTGAATCCATAAACATCAAATAGAGTATAAAAGAAACATATCAGATATAAACTGATTTTTTTTTAATTTACTGGAACAGATTACGATGGTGATTGACAGAATAGATAAGGAAGGTTTTTTTTTCTTCTACGGTTGCGTCTGTGTTATATAACTGTATTTTATTCAAGAATAGTGCGGCAACATAGGATATACAAGTGAATTCATTCTCAACCTTAAAAAAAAGCTATCACTTTTCCCAGATAACCCCCTTCCCCTCTTCAGCAAAACCAAGACGTAATATCGACAAATAAGTGCTGGGGAACAGATGAAGTTACTGTATTTAAACCCTTTTCGCTCTGCAAAGATTGACACTACTTACGGAGATTTCCGATTTTGAGATACGGTCATTCTGGACCTAAAATAATGGGTTTTGCTTCCTCGGAGCGTCCTTTACGTCTCCAGAGCTCAAAATAAGCGTATAATCACGAAATTTTAGGGCGCTGATAACCTCTCAGCACGTATACCGCCGCTACTCTCTGAATATCTGCAGTTGGCCAACTCCGGTTTCGAGCTGTAATAACTTTGGACCTTAAAAAAAGTTCACCGCTTTATTACCTTTATATATATATATATATATATATATATATATATATATATATATATATATATATATATATATATATATATATATATATATATATATATATACATACACTCATGGACAAAAAAATTAGCGCACCAAGAAATAATTGCGGGATCGTAACGAAACTTGCAATGAAGGTACATGTCGGGGAGATAAGCAAATGATTAGAAATGCAGAGTGATTGCGCATTACGTATAGCCGGTAGAGGGCGTTGAACATTGTACTCTGTGGAGTATTGGTCCCCCTCTAGAGCGAATGCACGATGCGATACGATCGGGCATTGAGTCATACAAGTTCTATATGATGTCTTGAGACATTTCGTTCCATATTTGCTGTAACCTTGCCTCTAGTTCATTCAAACTCGTGGGATGCCCAACTCGTCGTCCCAAGTGATCCCAGATATGTTCGATTGGAGACAAATCTGGGGATCGGGAAGGCCAAGGAAGGGTAGTAACAGTGCGGAGACAGTCTTGTGACACCCTTGCCGTATGAGGCCGAGCATTGTCTTTTTGAAAAATGGCTCCTGGGAGCCGTTGCATGAGTGGCAACACATGTGGTTGCAGGATTTCATGAAAATACCGCTGGGCTGTCATGGTGCCACGGAACAATACTAGGGGTGACAGTGTATTGTAGGAAATGGCACCCCATACCATCACACCAGCTGTGGGAGCGATGTGTCGCTGTACAGCAAAGGCAGGATTGAAGCATTCACCACGGGCTCTCCACATACGAACACGATTGTCATCACTGCCGAGATTGAATCTGGATTCGTCGCTAAAGAAGACCTGGTTCCATTCTGCTGCAGTCCAGTTTCCTCGTGCTCGGCAAAACTCCAAACGGAGGCGTCGATGGGTGGGCGTCAAGGGCAGCACACGTAATGGGCGCCGCGATACCAACTGTCCTTCAGCCAGGCGCCTTCGTATGGTTCGAGAAGACACAGAGGCCCCTAGTGAAGGTGCTACCTGTGCCTGGATGGCGGACGATGAAGCAGTTGGCTGTACGCGTGCATTTCTTACGATGTGGCGGTCTTCTCGACGACTGGTCTGTCGAGGGCGTCCTGAGCCTGGTCTTCGGGTACATGATATCTCTCGGGTCCACTGGTCACAACACCTCCTCACAACACAACCAGAGCGGCCTAATTGACGAGCTACTCGACTAGCTGACCACCCAGCTTCCATCATCTGGACGATTCTCCCCCTCTCAAACTGCGACAACTGCTTATATTGTCTTTGAACACGGCGTAATGGCATGTCTATCTCAGCTCTTCCTTTGTAAATGACTCAGCACACTCAAACAAGCTTTGGTTACCTGTTTTATACTCCACAGAGTACGATGTTCAACGCCCTCTACCGGCTATACGTAATGCGCAATCACGCTGCATTTGTAATCATTTGCTTATCTCCCCGACATGTACCTTCATTGCAAGTTTCGTTACGATCCCGCAATTATTTCTTGGTGCGCTAATTTTTTTGTCCATGAGTGTATATATATATATATATATATATATATATATATATATATATATATATATATATATATATATATATATATATATGTACAGTGGAATCTCGATCTATCGTTTTTCAAGGGACCGACTGAAATGAACGATAAATGCGGGAAAACGATAGATGCGGACACATAAAGCAATATGATCATTGAGACTGGATAAAATGAACGACACATACGGAAAAACGATGGATCCGAAAACGATCATATCGAGATTCCATTGTATATACACACACATATATATATATATATATATATATATATATATATATGTAATGATATTGGGGTCGATGAAATTCAGGAGCGATGACTTGTTAACGGAACGGTGAAGTCTGGCTCTTCGGACAGTCCGGGGAGTAGTCGTGCTGGGCTTCAGCAAACAAGTGGATGGCACGAAGAAGAATATCGAGGGCAAATAAAACAGGACGCCAGAAAAGAAGAGGCGATTTGGTCGTAGAACAGTTTTTTTATTCATGGAAATGTTGCTGGACATCTTTTAGACGAAATTACAAATATAATAGTTCCACATATCTCGCGGATAACGGGGAAAAAGGCCCCGGGCAGCGCAACGCTGCGGCGATACGGACAGCGCAAAAACTACATGTTGCTGGGACGGAGATCAGACACAGAACATCCTCGAAACTCTAGTTTCACACCCTTGAGTACAGGTGCACTGAACTGGTTAAAACATGATACTTAATTGGTAACACTTAATTGGTTAAAACGTGACACCTGACCTCATCACGCCGCATCGGACGAGGTCACTTCCTGGCTTCTAGAACACTCTTCTTATATAAGTTTTCTGTCCGCACCTGGAAAATCTAACAGAATAATTTGGTATTTATATCAAAATCAAATTGAGGGATAATCTGTTGCGGTAAGACAAATTTAATGAGGGGAAATGTTATTGTTTCATATATATATATATATATATATATATATATATATATATATATATATATATATATATATAGGTTAAAAAGGATAATATTGTCAATTTCACCAAGTAACTGAATGAAATAGGTAAGGTTTTTTGTGGGAGCAATCCCTAAAGCTTCACATCTTAAATTAATCAGTAAAACTTTTTTAATTGAAAGAACGCGATTCATCTGAGACGGAGACAAAATGACGCCTCGTCTGATTTCTAATACATGTGCTCACCTGATGAAGATATTATTACACTGTACTCCCGATCATCCGGCTTAATGGAAGGGAGGAGTAATACGAATAATCGATAAACACGGATAGTCAAATTTCAATATAATTTTATCGTATTTTCAAAATATTACTCCACTTGCTTTTCTATTTTATTAATTCAATTTATGTATGAAATCCGTAATTGATTTTTGTCTCATCCGTATCTTTCGTATATTTTTTAATGTCTCTACGAATTTTTAACTAATAGATTTCATATCACGGTATTCTGAATTCCATTGACTCATATAATACAGCATATATAATATAGAATCGACACTCAGTAGCGCTGTGATGTGTTTAATCAGATCATCAGGCTCTTCGCGCTAGTCAACATCGTCGGGAAGTTGGGTCGTAGCAGCATTTATGATACGAAAGTCACTCGTATATTCAAGCCTTGGTTCAAGTAAATCACTTTCTAAACACTCTAGAAGGTTTTCTTTATCAACCTCCTCGATTCCCTTAATGTGCTTATTATGTTAATAAATCGATCATTCCCCATATGTCTGTTCCCGGAAAATTAAAGAAGTGTTATTTTGGTACATTATCGCATCTATTATCAAATAAAAATGTTTCACAATAAATTGAAAACTGTAATTTATAAAATCTTGTTTTTAACACAAATAATGTAAATAATTCAACACGAAATAATACGTATACAGAGGGCATAGACAGCCGAACAAATTAACTTAAAACCTACCCTAGCTTTGAAAAAAGTTTAATTCCAGTATGAACAACAAACCCTCATACTGAAAACAGACAAATATAACTAAAAGTAGATAATTCAAGAAAGCAAGATAATTATTAGCCGAAAGAATGCAGACAAAAATAAACCGAAATCACGCACTTAGGGCTCATCGCACCATAGTGCAAGATTCTATAGCAGTAAAGGAACTAAAACATATAACGAGGCAACCGACTGGTCTCTTCATCAGGAGGCCTAACCAAATCAATTACCTCAAGGTCTGTTCAGTGGGGTCTTCAATCTATCTGTTCAAGGCCTGTTCAGTCTATCTGTTTCAATGGGGATCTCGGGGCCTTGGGATGTCTTTTAGTTATACCTGCATCATATTCAGTAAGTTCCCCCTTGATGTAACTGATTTGGTTAGGCCTCCTGATGAAGAGACCAGTCGGTTGTCTCGTTATATGGTTTAGTTCCTTTACTGCTACAGAATTTCGCACTATGGTGCATTGAGCCCCAAGTGCATGATTTCGGTTTATTTTTGCCTGCATTCTTCCTGCTAATAATTATCTTGCTTTGTTGAATTATCTACTTTTAGTTATATCTTGTTTTTAATGTATCTATACCGGGAGTAATTTGCTTGCAGTTTTTAATAAATTATCTAATTATTATTTTGGATAAAAATTTCAATTTTTTTCTTTACGGATAATCTGCAAACCGGATAATTCGCACACGGATAATCATTCGTACACTGTATTTTTTTCCATGCCTATTTTATTCAAACAATATTCCTGCGTGTTTCAAACAAGCGCCATTCTGATGTGCGGCTATCCATAGATTCTTCATGCCACGCTTGAAAAAATAGTTCTTTCAAACGAGTTCTATTTCTATCAATATTTTCTTTAATTATTTAACTTATTCGGTTTTCCTTTATTTTGCTTCATCATTATACGGCTTAAATGCAATTTTCGGTATGTTATTATACACGTTTCTCGCAATTTTCTTAGGCAGAGATCATTTAATCAAGTTTTCTTCCTCCTTCTTACAACGCTCACTCGTTCATAAATTTATCCTAGCCTTCCCCGTGGAGTTGTTTACTCGTAAATTCATTTCACAACACGCTTGCTTGCTGGGTTTCTCTTCTCCGAATCTTTCCATCACTAATCAAAGAGATGGTTCGACCTCGAATTTATTATTTGTGCTGTGAAGAAATTGCCTCTAATGATCGCGTCTAAAGTCATGAAGAAGAGTCATTACCTACCGGCTCGAAGTTAGTTGCAGCTCATAATAATTATCGTGGATATAGGAATTTTTCCTCTTCAATCGATGATCAGTTCTAAAAGACAATGGCCTAGTTACCTCTATATTTTTTTTGTTGTATTATTTACATACTATATATATTTGTATGTATGTTGCAATATTTATATATATATATATATATATATATAATATAATGAAAGATTTATATTGCAGTGAAGTGCCAAAATAACTGCGATAGACAATCACTTTCGGAACTTGGATCAATACTCGTATATGCTTTCGTCCGGAAGCAGTTTAAATAGAGCAACAGACATTTAAAATTCTGATGGAGTAGTAAGCATGGAAGGCAATCATGATTTAGGTGAATATCAACGAATCATGGTAATTGGTACTCGTGCGATGGATCGTGATATTTTGGAGATACGGGCAAAGTTTAGATTTTCCACTTCGACTATTTCTAGCATGTACAGGTATTCTTCGACTTACAACCACTCGACTTACGACCGAAATATTTATTTATTTTACATATTTTTTTATCTTTTTCTCAAAAATATTGTTCCTTGAATGTACAGTACATACCTATATGTATTGCATGACTATTAAAAACTACCTTGGGAATTAAAAAAAAAAAACTTGCAATTTATCTTCTGTCGCAAATTCTGAACATTGGATTGCACTAACATAATAAGTAGCGATGGCAAAGAATAATTTATGCCTTCTAAATAAAGTACAATGCATCTTAAATTACGCATGTATGTATTAAAGTAAAACAAAATATATGAATGTTCATATACAAAGCAAATTTTGTTTGAAACTCGACTTACGACCAATGTCTCGGTCCCTACAATCGGCTGTAAGTCGAAGAATATCTGTACTTTGAGTAGAAGAATTCGAGTAAAACATCGAACTTACTGCAATAGTGTGGCCGTCGAAAGACTCTAATGCTTACTCCACACCAACGGCGACGGAGACGAAAATCATGTATCTTCGTTGTTGCGCATGCGTATTACAAACAATCTTTCACTCCCTCGGTTCGTCTCTGTCTCTGGTCTCCGCGGTTTCAACTTGGAAAAATTTCAAATTTTGTCGCTGCCGCCATACTCGACAGCCAATCAAAATACAAAGAGATGATTATGCACATGCGCAAATAAATTGCCTCTTCTCCTCATCTCCTAGCAGTGTGAAGGCTTTTATGACAGCCACAGAGACCAAAATGTGTCTGTCTTTCGTTGCTGTCGCCGTTGGTGTGGAGTAAGCATAAGAGATAATAACTGGCGTCGTCTATCGGCAATCATATAAAGCAAAAGGAACGCAACATTGGCGCAAATAACATCGCAATGGAATACAGGGTCTCAGGTACAGTCCTTTACTAACATCAGCGTGAGGACTCCAAAACGTTTACTGCATAATATTGACTTGAATAGTGAATTCCCAACGACATATTAGACAGGTATCCCGTTTTTCTGGCACTTCAGTGTGTATATTGATGCTTGACAAACATTGTCGCACAAGAAATATTCATAAGCTGAAAATCTATTTTGGTAACTACAAACATAATTCTTATGCATAGGGAAAAGAATCAGCATAAGTGGAATATAAAAGCGCGGGAAAAAATTAACAATGATAAAAAAAACTTTTAATGCCAATTTTTTTCTCCAATTGTTGACTCAGGTAAGCACAGACGCCTACGCAGCTAGTTTAGATAACTTTGAGGGAGGAGTCGAAGTATATCTTTCAGGTGGAGACAAACAATTATCGTTAATGCTGCTGTTCTGAATGCCATATCATGCATTTTGAACAGGTAAATTTACTTAAGTTACCTATGATTCACCATCTGTTTCAAATGCAGTGACTTGAAATATTCACCAAACTACGTTGTTGTTTTCCTGGTGTATGATTGTAGGAGCTAATTTAAACAATTAATTTATTAGTTTGTTAAATCTTAGTCAAATACGCCCAAAATATATTTTAAGTTTATCGTAGGTTAAAATATTTAAAATCTGGTACACAAAATGTATGTCAAAGAAGAGGAAATATTAATAGATAGTTTTTCTATAGGTGGATCTTATACATCTACATGCAGTGTACCTTCATAATTATCCAGTAAATGACTAAATTTTCATGTCCTTTATTAGAAACATAGACAGAAAATTTTATAACTTTTTTTTTCATTTAACTCTTTCGGGGCGACAAACTTCAGTGTTTGCACGGTGCAGATTTTCCTACCGATTTTTTTTAACCTAAAGAATCTTGAAAAATTTTCCAATTAAAGGTTTCAAATTGTTTTCATTTCTTTAAACTAATAACAGTACTAACCATTTTTCTGTTCATTTAACTGGAATACATTAAATGCAAGTGAAATAAAGAGTAGATTTAGGCGTTTGCACTGTGCAAACGGCGCCCCTAAAAGGATTAAAACTTCTCATAAATTTTGAAATCATTGCTTTTGTAAGTTTACAATTCAAAATTTCTATATTTGTTCCACAAGCAAAAATAATAATTTACAATTTCTTGTGATATTTTACAAAATTGAAATTTTAAAATATTTTACAAAATTTACACTCTATGATTTCATAAATGAGGTAAATATTAGATCATGATTTTAATTTGCTTTTTAAAACATGAGGTACTTGTTTAAAAAATAAAATAGGCAAGACATCGATATGGTACAACTGAATGGTATTAGTCGGTATTTTATTGGGTTATCTATATCAGAGCTCCGCAACCTTTTATCTTCCACGGCACAACAACGTTTTTTCGATAATTCCGTGGCACATCACAAGAAAAAGCTTGCAAATACATAAATTACAATAAATGCGTATATGTTTTTACTAGATTAAAAAAATACAATAAATAGCTCTATGTATCAAGATAATTATAGTCATTTAAGTTTTATATAAATCATTTTGAATTGTACACCAACACAAGAACAAAAATATAAAGTTATAGTTTACAAGTAAAAAAAAAATTTCTCTTTAAATTTTTATATTAAAATTTTTTTTTGGTCATTTCTTAGCCTAATAAATCAAGGTTAATTTAAACATAACTAATTTATTAATGGGATATTTGAGCTTGTTTTGATGAACATATGTACGTTTTATATTTGGCTCTATATTAGAAAGAGCTACTCGAAGTTCATGGTCAAGACCCTTTAAAACGATCGCTTGTCATTTTTAATTAGAACCAGTGTCGAAAAACTTTGTTCGCATAAGTATGTCGTAGAATAAAGGAGCAAAATTGCAATGGCCTTGTCAGAAATTTGTGGATATTCTTTCTTAACTGAAATCCAGAAATATAACGCTCGAGCATACATACAATGTATGGCCACAGAGCCTGACTAAGGCAGGGGCATACGGGGCAGTTGCCCCGGGCCCCTACACCAGAGGGGGGCCCCAAATCGAATAGAAAGTTTAGTATTAAGTAATAAGTTCTTCATTACTAAAGTAGTGAAGCAGAGGGGGGCCCCCAAAGAAGTTTTTGCCCCGGGCCCCAATTTGGCTAAGTCGGGCCCTGTATGGCCAACAACATGTTTTTGTTTTGTGTATAATCTCAACCCAAAGAAATTGCATGTTAGCAAAAAGTTAGAGGAATAATTTACTTAGAAAAATTTCTAACTAATGCGGTGGTTAATTTTTTTTATTATTATTATCGATAAAATCACCGCGGCACAGTCAAGATCACCTCACGGCACACTAGTGTGCCACGGCACAGCTTTTGCGGAGCACTGATCTATATCAATCCAAAAATTTGCAACTCAACTAAACAAAAGAATTTTATCAAGTTTCAAAAGAAACTCTAATTAATAAACCTTATATTTCATCTGTTACTTTATTAATAATGCATTAAGCAAGACTTAAATTTAAGCAAAAACATAAAAACTTCAAACGTAGACAGATGCAAATTTTATCAAGAGTATTATTCAAAGAGCTTAAAATCTTTTCATAAGTCGTGGATGACAAAATTTTCTGTTATAGCTAAACCATTATTTTAACTTTTAGCCTCTGTAAGATGCGAACTGCATAAACGACACCAAATAACCTCAATGTATAAGTCTACTGCATGTTTAACGTAACTTTTCTCACGTTATCACAAAAGGGACATTTTTTATTACTTTCGAGTATTACATGCCTTAGAAATATAAAAGAAATTGCTAATCACAAATATAAGTTCTTTTTAACAGTTCCTTAAATGATTTTTGATTTAAAACTTAATTGGTAGGAAGAATAAATATTATTTTTAAGGTTTCAGCTAAAGAAATTAAAGAAAATTTAAAAATGTATATTATATATTTTCGAACTATCAGACTTCTATTCTGTTAAAAGATTTTGTATCCTACATTCCGGTTTCGATTTCAAGCCATGCTGATTTAAAATTTAAAACAACCCGTGAAAATAAGTTTAAAAGAGCTAACAGTTTTCTGTCTTCCACTCCAATATTAGTTCACTTCTCTCTAAGACTCTTCTAGAGCTTCGCTAAGACTCTCCTCCGTTGCAGAATTATGTCAAGATCGTATAAAAATGAAACTGAGCTTCTTACATAAAATTTTGACCCTTGATCAAGTCGTCCACTCTTATCCACAAATCAAAGGTTCTTTGCTGTTTTTTTTAATAATCAGGAGATCTGTTTATCTCCCGATAGAAAATATACAACTAGAAACTTACAATAAATAACTAGAAACAATATATACAATATGGAAATAAACAACTAGAAACAATATATTCCCAATGAAATACAATTGAGGCATTCCTGTTGAGAAGCTCAGAACTTAACCAAACTAGCCAGGCACTTACCTCCTTTTCTACGCCATTAGCCTTGGAACCAACCCTTGTATCAGTAAAAAAGTACTCTTCGGCCATTTTGGCACTAACCAACTTTTTAACGGGAACACCTTGATTTTAAACAAAACGATTAAAAGATAAACACTTTGGATTCTTTGGATTTATTTATATTCTATTTCATTCAAACTCAAGATTCATAAAATGGACAACACTTTGTATTGTTGTTGCTACTAATGCCCGTTGGCCGAAACAGTACGTTGTAAATGTGTTTATATATTTCGGTATTTGTCAAATCGTCTCTCATCGTAACCCCAAAATACCGATAATTATACAAGCTTCGGCGGATTATAGAGTACATTATAAACAGCGATTATGAAATTTAAATTTTTTTATGAAATCGGAGTTCTATATGATGAGTATTTCTGCAAAGCTCAACATTTAAAAAATTTTGCCTGTCACTTTAGTTTTTTCCTGTGTATGAGTAATATATGTTCTGGTTAACTATTAGTACGTATGAAAAGAATATTAAAGTTATCAAGGCTGCATAGGGTTGCTTAAACAAGTATCACTAAATTCCATCGAGTCTTACGGTGCCTGTAAATCTTAATCCTGAGAGCTTTGTCAAAAATATTTGTGTTGGAGACCTAAGTACATATAAAACAATATCTATATTTTTAATGGCTACGTTATTTTTGTTTGTTCATAATTATCCTTTTAAAATGAGGCTCTTTTTTAAATTGAGGCTTTGAAAGAGCAACGCGTAAGTCATCAGATATGCCTTTAAGCGATTTCAGGCGCTTTTGTTTTGATGTACAAAAGTGATGAAAAACTCTTTTCACAAAGATAAGTGATGGCAAATGGTAAAAATGTCTCTAATGTTGCTTTTGACAATTCTGGGTAAAGTTCTAAATGCGTAGACCAGAACTGTTCTTTGTCCAGTTTTTCCAATTCCATTTCAAAACGTGCATTAGCTCGTATTGCGATAAGATCGTCTTATAATAAAACGTTGTTGTCCATTTCATTTAGGTCAAACAAAAATGTATTGAGTATCCATCCATTAATTTGGCTTATATTTCTCATGAAAAAGTATCCATCAAAAGATTCACTCAATTGGTGGAGGTGTAATTTAATTTCGGTATAATTGTTGTTTTATCATTTTCCAAAATTATTGAATTCAGAAAAGGAAAATTTGCTAAATTCCCATTTTCAACTCGAAGAGAATAAGGCATGTTTCTCTTAAGCGGTTAGGCGGTAATTTTTATTAAAAATTTAGAACCTTTTCTAACACCGCCAGGGGTCCCCGCACCCTCGGTTAAGAACCACTGATGTAGATAGTTGTTATTACATGCATTAGTTACAGGCTTTACATAATACGCAATTGTCGTTAGTTTGTATAATAAATGTAAATATGTGCCTCACCTAAAAAATTAATGTTGAGTCAAAATATTTCTGTGGGAAAATATGTCTGAAACAGGAAACGACATTTGCAATCGGACATTGAAAGATGTTAAAGTCCTCGCCCGCGTCATATAGTGTTTAGCATCACGAGCTTTCCCAATGTAGGCCCGGTTTAGAATCGAGTGCATTGTATGAACGTTCCTGTCTTTTCCCTTAAAAGTGTATTGATTCACCCATAAGGTGCTGCGACGCAAAGTAGCCAACAAATACGCGATATAATGGGAAAATTTTCTTGAGTTAGAATGTCTGCTTCATTATGTAACCACCAGACGTTCGGAAAGGAATTTCGTGATAAGCGTCAGTTTTAACAGCTGTTCTAAGCGAAAAATTTAAATTTCGATCTAGTTAAAGCTTCTTAAAACCTATTCTATAATATAAAGGGATATTTAGACTTGCAAACTAGCCAGGTCTGGGAGAAGAATTCTTATCGGACTCCAATGTCTTATGCTGGACCCTGTTAAATTTTAGATCTTGAAAAAAGTGCCAATTTGTTTTTAAATAATTATTTTGAATTTATTTTTTTTCTATCTGTTAACTTTTCAGATTCTGACCAAATAAATATGCAGATTTTCTCCAATAATAATTTCCAAATTTCCAGAATTATGACTAAAATCCAAAGGAATAAAGAAAGTGTGATAACCACAAATGGATACAGCTGGGACCCTACTTATTCAAGTTGGAACGAAAGTCACCACCCCTTCACAGTAAAAAATCCTGTGATTATGGAACCCTCAAGTTCTTTTGAATCGCCAATAATCTTAAAGAAGAAGCATTTAAAGTGCTAAGGGAATATATTAAATGACATCCGGCATTTCATAGAAAATATTCACAAAGACAAGTATTTCAGAGCAGAGCCTTGAATATTGCGCGTAATATGGTGCATCATTTTACTGATTTTCTGATTGTTTTCACTCAATAAATAGGGAATTGTACTGAAAAATATATTTGATAGATGTTCCCCATGCAAATTTATAAATATTATCAGTTAACGAAATAAAAATTTATTAAACTCGATGGAGAAGTCAATGCCAAAAGGAACAGTCGCAGAACCTTTCCTGAAAAAAAAAAACAGGAGCGAAGCAGTGATTTGTGTGATATCTGATAGTTCTCCCTAAAATTTATTGATTCAAAATGTAAATATTAGTTAGGGAGGAGTGAAACATAATTTCACATGGCTGTTGAAAGACCTGGACTTGCAAATGACATTGTCCTTTTTGCTTCGACATTTGACGATAGGGACAAGAAAACTTATGTCTCTTACAGTTATTCGAATTTTGTTTTTCCCAAGGGTATCCATATTAACATATTTGAAATAAAGTGCTCAACACTTTATTTATATAAATAAATAAATAAATAAATAAATATGCTTTCGTTAAGTAACGATCCCATTGAAAATGATAGCAGTTTTACTTACTTGGCAGTCTTAGTAAACAGTGTTAGAATTGGCGATGAACTAAAATGACAATGGGAAAAACCTCAGAACTGTCGCCATAAGTTAGAAAGACTGGGAAGAACTCACGATATTAGTTTCAAAAGAAAAACTTTCTAATTTACGTCATTCGTCAAATACTTCCGACTTTATGCGTTCTCAAATCTCACAATTAAAACTAAGCACAAAACACCAGACTGTGCTTTGCACTTGTTGTTAAGTAAGGAAATAAATCTGATTTCTTCCGCCAAATACAATATAAATAACAATTTATGGTAGAGAACCAAACTAAAATCAAAGGAAAAGGAAATTAGGAATAAAAAAATTTAAATGGACCGATGGATTGATGGAAAATATAAGAAATGAGGCGGTGAGAGCTAAAATGAGAGTAACAATAGCTACATTACGTGTCACGCCCGAGGAGACGTGACGATAATGATGCTGTAGCTGATGATGACGATGATGATGGTACACACATATCAGAAATACAGAAAATCCTCAATAAAATTTAAAGTGAGTCAAAAATTTTGTGATCACCCCGAATACAGTTGATATGTATAGTCTTTAAGTTTTTAATCGCTGTCTGACAGAACTTACTAAAGTTTTTGTTAATTTTAAGATTTTAAAATATCTTCTATTTGGGACTACGCTCAGGGCCCGACTTTGACGCAATGGGGCCCTGGGCAAAGCAGACTTTAGAAGCCCCTTTCAATGACAGATCCAGAGGAAGGCACGTCCCCCCCCCCCTCAGGACCAGATTTCCACATGAACATGTGGGACACTCACCCAGGCCTCCCGTAAATCGGGACCGGAAATTCAAAAAAAAATTCGACCAACAAGTCAAAAATTTGAAGAACAAAAAATTAATAATAATAATAATAAATTTTAATTAATTAAATTGTTTTTTAATGTTAATAAATTCATGAAATTTTCTTTTTAAATTCAAAATAGATGTCTGGAATTATTACACACAGTCTGGAGTTATTACAACTCCCCCTCCCCCCCCAAAAAAAGAACAGAAATGCTTACGGATGTAAGCATGTTTTCACTATAGTGGGTGCACTGAGCCCCACCCAGGATTTTTTTCTACATCTGCCACTGCCCTCCCTTTACTGTATTAACCAAAAACCAAATTCTCAAAACTATGTACAACTTAATACTAAATTAGAGAGCCCCATAATTTTGGGGGCCCTGAGCAAGTGCCCCACTTGCCCATGCGGAAATCTGGGCCTGACCACGCTTCCTTATGAGTTAAAATCAATTTATCGCTCTGGAAATCGGCAAAAAAAATTTTTCAGTCTTCAAATATGAATTTTCGGTGTCGCCATCTGTTGTACATTATTAAAATCAAAGTTGATTACATTATTCTAATACTAATAATTTTTTTAAACTGATATGCGTCGACTACCCTAGGTAAACTTCTTTTAAGTTGAAGTATCTTTTCTGGCTCAAACTTCTCTGGTTTATTAAAAGTATTAAAATTACAATTCTGTTTATGAAGAACGTAAACTTAAAAAGGAAAAAAATAATGATAATTTTTAAGCTGAATAAAACAATATGTTAAAGAAGTTATTTTTATCAGTAAAGCCACCTGTATTTTAAGATTATTGTTCAACACTTTTTCATTCATTTTTAAATAATATTGTACATATATTATATTATATTCTGAAAAGCACTTTGTAATATTAACAATACAAAAGGAATCTCAAGACACAGAACCTGGAGGAAGGTAACAAAAATATCATTTCCCCATGTCATAATGAGTTAAACAATTGATTAAATTTTTTTTTCTTTTGAATAATTTTCAGATTTCACCCTAGGTAAAATTCCTTTAAGTTAAAATATAAATTAATTTAATTTATTAGTATTTGTTTTACTTAGTTTTTAGCAACAATCCAAATATTCTACTACGTGTTTATTGTATGCTATATTCTTAGCGGAATTTTCCAGTATAGATCTAACTGAGTACAAACCAACCTCTTTAATCCATCAGTAATTATTAAATACAATCCCTTTTATATTTGTGACTTAAAACTAATATATATCAATTTCGACTCTTCCATGTGCTTTTCGACATGACATATTCACGACTATTAACATATCATCAAACAAAACAGAAATTATATTTTATTATATGCTATAAATACGACATAATTACATTTTCATGATTTTTCGGATAATTTAGACAGCGTTTCACACAGTTGAAAATAAAATAAAAACACATTTTAAAAATATCTTCGACTCATTTTTAAATTCTAGTTGAAAATGTTATTCGAAAGAATATTTCAGAGGGCTTTATCAAGAAGGTTTTTTTTTAAATTTATTTCGTTTAACCAATATGTGATTTATTTAGGTAATGTAGAATAAATTGCTTCTGGAGAACCAAAAACGAGTTGCATACTCTATGAGTAATCAGCTCCTCCTTTTGATTCAGTTCATTAGAATATTAGGGTAAATTTGCTTTTGTGCTGCCATCTTTTGCTGAGTAACTAAACAAATAATTTATTTAAGACATTAATTTCTTCTCTGTTCAGCTTAGTGGGAAAATTTTCGAATAAACTTTATAACACCCATAAAAGTAATTGGGAATGGTCTTGTTTGAGGGTCAAAATGGCCGACCTTGCTTAGACATATTTTTCCTGGCTGTTGTACAGAGATGATTATTAAAACGTGTTAAAAAATACATTTATGAAAATCTAGTCTTAACCTAAAATGTTTTTTTTAAAGCTGGACTAGGGAAACAAATAAAATAGACATTAAAAAACAAAAAGCTAATCTTAACTCTTCATAAAAGGAAGTGCTTTTAAAAAAATTATAAGTAATAAATTTAGAAAATAATTCTGTTGTATTGATGTGACTTATTACCCCTGACCGGAGCGGTGATGGAAATTAATATTTCAGCAATTTCGAAGTTAGTAAATAGCCCTCTAAAAATTGAGGTTAAATTTAATGTTCTTTAAATATTTCCGAAGTTCTTGAAAAGGACTAGAAAAAATATGATCACTATTTAATATTTTCTAAAAGGCTACTGACAGCTGTGAAAGATATTTAAAACGCTCCTTAAAACTTCAATAAATTCAACATTCATTAAATATTCAAGCGTTAAAATGAACCCTAAAGTCTGAGATCAATATTAATTTCCTTTAAATACTTTCTCAGATTAATATTTTTTTAAATATCGCCGAATAACTTTATAAGATTCTTATTAAAAAAAAAAGTAATAATAAATCAGGTAGTCTCTTCTAACGAAACTACCGCGAGTTATTAACGACGGATTACTTATCGTTGTTTACCTCTTTTTATTTTATTTATTTTTTTATTACACAATAAAATTCCTATGAAGAGAAGAATGAGTGAGAACTCTGTACAGAATATCTCGATGTTGACAAAAATAAGTTACATATGTCAGAAAATCGGGGGTAATGTGTAGTGTAATGTGAAGTCAACAACTTTTAGAAATAACAAAGGAATAAATTGACAAAAAACATATTAGAATACAGTAAAAGATAAAATTTAACCACTAGACTAATTGAGATGGAAGTTTTTTAAGAATTTAATTCAAATTAGTATGTTTTATGGATATTAAATTACACCTCTATATAAAACAGTTCCGTGACTAACTGACAGACCTTGCACAGACTAAACCATTGGACCTAAACGGCTGAAATTTTGACAGTCGATAGACATTGTCTGTAATTCAGATTTTGTCGTTAACTATGCGGTAGAGTTTTTAAATTCCTTAAACCACCGGGTCTTCCATACCATAAGCTCTCTTTGCAGAAGGGCGCACCCGTAATGCTCCTTTGGAATTTAAAACCATCGAAATTGTGTAATGGATCTAGACTATAAGTCAAAGCCCTGAATAAAAATTTAATCGAAGCCATTATTTTAAACGGGTATGCGCAAGGAGAAAAAGTGTTCGTGTCACGCATTCCTCTTGACCATACCCAATGACCTCCCCTTTGACTTAAAGAGAGTGCAATTTCCCCTTAAAGTATGATTCGCCATGACGATAAATAAGTCTCAAGGCCAAACTTTAAAATACGCAGGCGTAGATTTAAGACAAAAAAATGTTCTTCAACGGTCAATTTTGCGTAGCTTGGCTCACGCGTAAGTTCGCCGACGAACCTGGTAATATTAGTTTCGCCCAATAAAGAAATAAAAAATATTGTTTCTAAGGAAATCCTCTAAATTGCAATTTCATTATTTTTTCATTGTAATTATTCTAAAATGTACTTCGTAGCGAAGCACGGGTATTCAGCTAGTAACTATATAATGCTTTGTAAATTTAATTTTCAGCCCATACCTCGTATATTAGATTTTCATTATTTAGCAATACTGACACTTATACTATTATAATTTTTCCCCGTGAGAGAAGTTTAAAGTATGTTTGCATTAACATTTTTAAAAACACTTTTCACATACTTTCAAACATTCCCTAATATCATTCATTTGTTAGTTTCTTGAATACTTGTTAGACAGAATACATTAATTTTAATGAAGCTTTTACATGTTCAGGGTCCATTGATTATGAAGTTTCTTTAGTTGGTGCTTTCTTTATTCGAATGATTAGAATTTTTTTATAAGTAGAATATGAATTAAAAATGGCAAATTCTTTTCTGTCCTTTATACAGTATACTAGATTGAAAAATAAATTTTTTAGAATGAACTATGTTTCAAAATTCAACATATACTAAGCAAAAATCAATTACTTATGAATGGAATATGTAAAAAAGTTTAAAAAAAGCTTTAGTGATAATATTAAAACAAATAATCTGCTGAATCACATGCAAAATACAGGATATTATTTTTAGATTTATAATAGAACGAAAAGAGTATATAAGCAATGGATATTAATATTTATTAAATTCTAAAAATAATCAATAAATTTATTTCTTAGAAGAAATATTTTTTGCTTTCTCATTAATCCTATTTTCTTGCGGCCACAACAGCTTTCCATAAAGTTATATGGAAACACACATTTCCAGTTTCAATTTTTCCATTTCCAGTTTTCCATTTCTTCTGGAAACACACATTTCCATCACATTTCCAGTTGTGCAGGCCTTCTCTAGACAGTAACATCATAAAGATATATTTCCCATTATTTTCAAGAAATATAAATAATTTCAAAGGGAAAATATGACAATCTGCAAGTAAAAAGTAACATACTCCAATAGGTTTTTAAGTTTTTTTTTAAGATCTACTAGTCAAAATTCCATTGATCAGACACTGCTTTTTAATCTTACAGCAGAAGTGAGCAAGCACTCATTTAGCTTAATACACTGATATCTTAGAGAACTTTACTCAGTAAATTAACCATTCACTGACTATTCATATAAACATCATATTAAACTAGAGGTTAAACAGTAAATAATTAACTACAAATACTAATTTAAAATTATATTTTGAAAAAGCTCTTTCATAAAAACATAATGTCACACTTGTGAATATATTTTCTTGTTCGACATACATTATAATGGACAATCTGTAAATTAAACAAATTAAAGAGATGTATAGAAATACATATACTTACATATTAATATGAATGGAAAATATTTAAGCTTCATAATAGGCAGGAGTAAAAGTAACTTATTTTTTTATTTCACAGTGAACTACTGAGGACAAAAGTTGAAACACAAAGCCAATAATTATTTTTCGCAAGATACTATAGCATTTTATTTTTTTAAATTTAACATTATTGATAAATACGTTCACAGAAATTAAACTGAACATATAATGGGGAAACATACATATATATATATATATATATATATATATATATATATATATATATATATATATATATATACAGTAACCACCGCTTATAGTGGTCAGTGGTTATAAGAATCAACCGTTTATAAGAATCAATATCGCGAAAACAAAAGCAAATGTATTATATCCATGTTAAAATTTTCGCTTTAAAGAATCAATCCACCGGTTTTAAGAATCATTTTACACTCTCCGCTTTCCTTTCCTTTTTCCAAAAAAAGCCACTTATACCTTCAAGAGGCACGAAGTTCTTAATTTCTTTTTCTTTTAAAGAAAGATTGATAAGATGGGATGGAATAAAGTCGTAAAATTCACCCCTTTCTTTGTTAGACATAACATAATAGTTTCCCCTTAAACGCTTTAGCACAACACTGTTTTATTAGCCTGAGCCGGGAATATCTTTACCTGTCCGGGTCCGATTTCACTTTTCTCCATTGACAAACAAAAATGGGGACTCTTATTTCCCACCGCTTACATCCTGGTCGCGGCTTCCTGGACCCTGAAACACATAAATCTTCGGCGAAATGTCTGCCATCACTTAGGCAAACGTGACATTAGTAGATTCAGCACGTTATCAAACCCTGAAACGTAAGCTAGAAGGTGAATCTTCGTCTGAGACTATTGGTATTGAAAGAGGTATGAACAGCCTTCTGAAAACTTCATTACGTCAAACTACCATAGAAAACTTTTTCTTGCTCCCTTCCTGTAGTTGAAATGTTAAAACTGTTAAGCAGGTATGTTGTAACAAATATTGGATTTTTTTCTTCTCTTACTATAATCATGTGTATCTAGTTATAGGTCTAGAAATTAAGTTGTATTTTTAAAATTATGTAAAGAAAATTTAATAAAACATAATAAACGTAAATTAAAGAGTATTTTATGGTAAATTATCTAATATATGTATATATAGGTGTGTGTGTGCCTGTCCAAAAACCTAAATTTCGGTTATAAGAATCAACCGCTTATAAGAATCAAAAACAGTAATAACAAACGTGATTCTTATAAGCGGAAATCACTGTATATGTAAAGGAGAGGTGGGTGTGTTAAGTTAGTGGAATAAACCAAAAGCTAACAAAACACAAACATTTAATTGAAGACAGTTACAAATACAAGATAACACACACGAAACACATTCTTCGTTTAACATATTACATCGAAGATATCTTACTAACGAACAATAACAGCGTACTGCCACGTTTTAACGGCTTTCCGGAATGTATGCGTCGTTGCGACTTAACCGCTTGCTCGCACAACATCATCTTACTTTTTTTTAGAAACAGTTACGCTTCAAGATGAAAGTCCTTTGCACTGTCAGGTGCCGCCATCTAGTAGTTGAGGTCCGAATGATCATTACTTACACACACACACACACACACACACACACACACACACACACATATATATATATATATATATATATATATATATATATATATATATATATATATATATATTAAAAGTATAACATGCATTTATAGCAAGACTTTCAGTACTAGAACTTGAAAGAAAATCATACATCAATCAGTTCCTTGTCTTTTTCAACTACCCGGGTAAAATACATAATCAAAATTTATCATTAAAATAACTTCTATAAAATTATACATAAAGCTGTTAATAGATATTGCAGTTTCAAATGACTCATAACAATGATTAGTTCCATTCAGGCAATACTCACTGGATAGAGATCTGAAAGGGTAAAACATATTAAATACTGTTAATCGTAAAAATTACACCTGTTATATCATTCAGAAGGCAATTCATAGATGGAACGCATGCACACGGCATATTAATCCCTTCCTTTCAGCCAATATGACTGCACAAATATCTGAAAGGGTAAAAAATTATAAATACTGTTAATCGTAAAAATTTCACCTGTTATATCATTCAGAAGGCAATTCATAGATGGAACGCATGCACACAACATATTAATCCCTTCCTTTCAGCCAATATGACTGCACAAATATATGAAAGGGAATAAGCTTAGGAAATAAACGTATCATTAATAATGTTAGTTCTAAAAATTCCATCTGTTATATCATGCAGAAAGCAGTTAGTAGATGGATCACACGCACACAACATTTCATAATCCTAAGTGAGTTAAATCTGCAACATATATACGTAAAGATTAGTTTCATGCAATACCTTAGTAATACACTGGATATCAAAAATTAAGGAAAAGTCACAAAAATAGCGATTACTCAAAAACTTACGCGTAGAATTTAATGAAACTTATACAAATTATACAACAGATAGGTAGGTATAAAATAGTATAAAAAGAAATCGCCAGACAATTATGGTGTTATAGAAACTATCATATGTATACAATTAACAAATCGGATGTGTCAGTTTGGTATAGGAAAAGTACCTTTAATATGGCGTATGAACCCCCCGAAAAGCAATACAACACATACAGCGATGTGTCATGCTGTCAATTATGCGGTCTATGAGTTCGGTAGGAAGTGAGAGCCATTGCTCTTGCAAAGCAGTTGAAAGTGTGGCTAGGGTCCTAGGAGGAGGATTGAGAGCAGCTATACGTCTTTCTAAAGCGTCCCAAACATGATCGATAGGATTCAGGTCCGGTGATCGAGCTCGCCACTCCATGCGCTGAATTGTTTCCTGCTCAAGATAAGCATCCATAATGCGAGCCCTTTGCAGTCTCGGTTTATCGTCCTGTAGCACGAACGCTTCACCTATTGCCCCGGCATGAGGGCGCACATAAACATGACGGTCATCTCTATAGGTGTGAGCATTCACATTTCCATGGTGAAATACATGGAGATCTGTGCGTCCACCCAAAGAGATACCACCCCAAACACAGACACTGCCTGATCCGTATGCATCTCTTTCACGGATGTGTGATGGATGAAAACGAGTTCCAGGTTCTCCCCAAATCAAAACACGCCTACTATCGCTTTGGAGGCTAAACCTGGACTCATTCGTAAAGAGAACAGCCCCCTATTGATCACGTATCCAGTGGACATGTTGGCGTGCCCACTGCAAACGTTCCCGCCTATGGCGTGAGTGAGCAGGACGCAAATGGCTGGTTTCCTCGTTAAAAGACCACCTTCGTGAAGCCTTCTACGCACGGCTGACGTTGATACCAACTTTCCGGAGCTTGTAGCGAGGGAGGATCTGTTCAGACGGAGTTGCAGTTCTATTCCTTCGTAAGCATAATGACAAATATCGGTCATCGGCACTCGTCGTAGCGTATGGCCGTCCTTGGCTGAACCTCCTGGATGCCAAATCCGTGGTTAGAAATTGTTCCAAAGTCTATGAACCACAGACGGACTAACATTTAGTCATCTGGCTACTTCTGTCTGACTTTATTCTGCCTCTAGTCTCCCAATAGCTCGGCATCGCAGTTCTGATGCCTGGAGGTCATTGTTACAATTTGGGTATGCCAGATGTCTAATCTCAGCCTCCTAGCGACAATTGCCTCCTTGCTCTGAAACATGCACTTTTATGCTCCTCACAAATGACGTATTCCGACTGCAGCGCCACTATTTTGCATAATGTAGTATTGTTCAACACCTTTTACATAACAATATATTCAAATTTTAAACAGATTGGCCTAGTTTTGAACGGGTTATACCTATTTTTGTGATTTATCCTTAATTTTTGATAACTAGTGTATAAAAAAAAGTCCCCCATCAGAGGTATCAGTTAAATGTCATGCTAAAAACTAATTCCAAATTTCAACTATTTTTTTTATTTGTAAGTTTTTTATCACTATTAATATTTCAATTTATTATTCTACCAAACACTATTGATATTGATTTCAATTTTAAAACATTAATAAGGCAATGATTATGTTTTTGTTCACTGGAGAAGTGCTAAATACTACATTTGCCCATTATATGGGCAAATGTACCAATAGAAAAATCTGTGTGGATATTGGCCTTTTAAGAATTAAGGATTTACTAAAATGGAAAATTTTGGTATCAATAACTCAAAATCTGAAAAAAAACGGCATTGGCCCTTTTAGAAACAAGCCACAGATATAATATATGTAATAAAATATTCATTTTTCTTTAATGTTACCTTCGGACCATTAAAAGCAATCCAAATCGATTTATTGTGTAAAAAGGTACGTCTTATGGTCCGGAAAATGCGGTACTTCTAATGAATATAAAGACAGGGTCCTTAAAGAATTCTACACCATTATATTGGAAAAATTGTATTATTGATAGGGTGAATTGTATTCATGATAAAAAAGTTTGGTTACTGAAAAATTTATTTTGGCGATATCAAAATACACAAATGTTTTACAAAAAATGGCAAAAAAAAAACAAGAAAAACGCAATTTTGTGAAACCAAATATTTTTGAAATTAGCAACTTTGAAACTCACCTTTTCTAAACCTCTGTATATATAATAAAAATATATTTGAATTTTATATTACAAGAATTTATTTTTTAAGAAAAATTAGTTTTTTCAACAAAATGAATGTTGTATTGCCTGTCTTAAATATTTATTTTGGGCGTGATTCGTAAATTATTTTGGTTAGTACAAATTATTTATTTATAAGAAATTATTTGGGTGCGTTGTGTTTATTATTTATTTTGTTGAATATAACCCAAGGTTCTAGACATTTTTGCCAAACAAACAGGTCAAATGACTTTGCTTCTAAACACTAGGGGATAACTTCCCTTTAAATCAACTGCGAAAATAAGGATGACTGACTAAATTTTTATATTTACAAAAAAGAAACTAATTTATTTACAACACTACTATTTACAGTTTAACTCAAAAACAATATCAACAAAACTTAGTACACCATTTACTCATATTTCTAATCTTTTAGCATTTCTCTTCAATTGACATTCAATGACATGTATATAATTAATCCTATACCTTTTGGATTCAGGGAGCATAATTTTATTTACTGTACTTAAGTCAAAAACTTACTATCTATCCAAAACTACATTCTAAAGAAAACAAACATTGATCCCGCACTTAATCATTCAAAAATTCGAGGTTGGGGTCTGAACGAGACAAAAATGATTTGGTACTCACTCAGTTTGATGCTACTGGACTGGAACACAGGTGACGGTCTCATCATCGGACTTGGGATCTCCTTTCTCTATCGGTGGAGGCATCAACTAGATTTGTCACCTCATCAAATAACTTGTCTTGGAAAACGGGATCATGATGCAAGCCTACCGGGAAGAATCAACCGGTCTCCGACAGTTAATCGACCAACTCTCATCACCTGCGATGCTAAGCACCGGGAAAAGGGGAACCCCGGGCCCGCATGCAGAAGTGATAACTAATAAAAACTCCTAAGTCCCCTATTTATTTCATCTTGTTCATATAGTCGTCCACGCCTCTCAATTATCCTATATCCATTCAGGAAAAGCCTTCCAAAAACCACCACTTAGCTACCAATTTCATTTTTTTGATTGGATAAACTCTCAAAATAGGTACGCCCTTCAAATTCATCACTCAAGACCACCCAAAGTCCATTCCACGTGTCCTGCGGTAGATTCCCCCGCATTGACTCATAAATTTGTTCACAATAGGCTTTGTAGTGTAACGTCAAAATCCGGTGCCACATCACTATCTACGTCTGCGATTCACAGACCCCCAAACGCGCTCCGCCGCTTTTAAAATAGCTAACCACTAAGGCGTCGGTCCCGTCCTCTAATCAAAGGCGGCTTCCTAACCTTTTTTACAAAATGTAATGAAAACAGCCTTTTATCACTTTAGCTCTCTTAAAATAAATTAATTTTTCTTTAAAATCGAAGGCGCTTCATTACAATGAAACCAAGTCACACTCTAAAAATATGTTTGTATTACAAAACAAATCATAAAATCGGTTGTCTTAACAATCAAAACTCAAAAATAAACTAATGAGATGCTTGCGAATGGGCTCTTGATGCAGCAAATGAAGGAAAATCAATTTCGATTTTCGATGACGAAACACGAAGAGGGTGATAGAACTTTTTATCTGTAAGACTGCTTCTTTCCTCGGACTTTCCTTAGAGTGAGTTCTATGACGGAAAAAGGAACTTTCGCACACAAAAGTTTGGACGAACATGGAACAAATCTTAAACCAAAATGATGCATGACGGGATGCTTCTCAACTCGCAAAAGTTTCCAAAATGTACACCTCTTTCAATATTCCTTGTTAAATTTGGATCCGTCTTCTATTCGCATAATACCAGTTGCAGAGACGGATCCACTATTCATTGCCGAATGATTGTGAAATAAATCTGCCTGAGATCTTAACTGTCCAAAGTCATCAAATCTTCCAAGTGTTGCCGGACATGGAACAAATCTTAAACGAAAATGATGCAAGACGGGATGCTTCTGAACTGGAAAATGTGTCCAAACATGTACACCTCTTTCGGTATTCCTTGTTAAATTTAGATATACCTTCTATTCGCATAATACCCGTTGCAGAGACGAATCCAATATTCATTGTCGAAGGATTGTGAAATAAATCTGCCTGAGATCTTAACTGCCCAAAACTCATCAAATCTTCTGTCAAACTCTGAAATTAAAATGTCCATGTGGGGCACAGAGACACTGAATTTGAAACCTTCTATTTTTTCACTTAGCAGGCTCAAAATGAATCAAATTGTTTTATGCTATGAAATTTTGTAGTATAACAGAAGTAATACGCACTATGCTACATAAGCCAGCGTCTGAAATTATCAAGAAATTTCCTTTCAGCAAAGAATTGGTGAAATGGATTAAAATGTCGAATTCTCATTATGTTGGTATTTAAAACCATTCAAGTTCTCTATACAGGTTGATGAGTCACCTTTGTCAGGAAATTAGGCCTTACTTTTATCATATGTGCAATTCATAAAAGAAGAAAAAAATTACCAAGAATTATTATTAGCTAAAAATTTATAAACTGATACTAAAGGAAAATCAATATTACATGCATCGGGAGAGTTTGTTCCTGCCACGCTAATTTTAACCTTGATATTTAGTCACTAATAGTAATAGATTTTGTAAATAGCTGTTACGCTCCCACATTATCAAGTTTATTGACCAGTAAATGTAGTGCAAGTCGTTGGAAGAGCAGCTTGAATGCTTGGGTGATTCCTTGATCCAATGGTTGGATTGCGCATTCGCAAGTGGTGTTCGGGGATTAGGAAATAAGTTTTACATTTCAAAGTACTTCAGTCATTATTCTGTGGCATGCAAAATTATCAAGAATTAATAAAACATTTATTTTTTGATTTTTTCATTTTCAGATTGAAACTAGAAATCCAATGTTCGAAACATGAAGAGGTCATTCAGGCGATTTTGTTTGATTTACATTGGTTCTCCAACTTTGTCAAGTTCCGGTTTTTTAATCAACGTGGCCAATTAGATTTTCGTAATTGTAAGAAGTCAATTCTTCCCATCAGATTCACTGCTGCGAAAAGTTATTGTAGTGACTTGATAGTAAGAATCCTAAAATAGGGTCAGCTCTCATCTTTAAAAAAACTTTCAGATCGTAGTCTTTGCATTTATAGGAGGTGTGTCACAATTCCCTCCGGGGTTTGGAAGGCTTATAAAAAAATATTACCAATACAGCAACAAAGTTGACTTTACTAGAGAAAGAAGCATTCCAAGCTTTGTTTCACTAATGTTCAATACGTGAACCTTTCGTGATGCGGCAGATATCAAGTCTAACGTCAAATTCTTGTTTCGCTCGCTTTTTCCCGGGATCTGTAATTCCGACTCGATGATGAATTGACTTTCTCGGGATTCGCACAAACGCATCTCGTACACGAGTAACCTTTTCCGCCGAAGGGCCTGGATGACCAGTAGGGTGGAGTGAAAAAGGCAAAAAAAAAATTTTTCTAATTTTACTATTTCCTGACTCAACAAATGGTGATGTTTGGCAAAAAAGATACTGCAAGAAAATCCCACTGCAATCGCTCATCGTCTTCAGGTTCCATACAGGTGGTCAAAGAAAGGAATATTAACGTCAAAAGTAAAATAATCAATTTCTTTTATTTAATTTTAATGTTTACAATATCTTTACTTTCTGACTCAAAAACAGTTCTAATTATAAAAAAGAAACAGGAAAACATTGTCCTTTAAAAAAATATCACTAACCTACAATTTACTTTTATCAGCCTTCAATTTTGGATTTTACATGAGGACCAAAATAATTATCTTTGGTGTCAAACTTTGGAAGTTCCTTTCGTGACTTAATTCCACTGCGAATGTATCCATCCCTGGCCTCTGCTCCACATGTTACCAATGATGCTTGTGTTACCAGTCGCACATGCCTGTCTACTGCTTGAGAATGGCAAGGGAGCTTCTCTATTTCAAAATATGAACCTTTTCTGATCATACTTGCTATGTCTTCGTCGCTGAGGTACATGGTAGCTGGTGGTTCCAAAGGATTGTCCCATTTAATCATCTCAAAATATTCCTCTGCTTCGAAATTTAAATTTGGAAGATCAAATTGGCGTATTTTCCATTTACAGTCAGATTTTCTTGCTTTCAGTATTCTTCTGAGGCCAAGTTCTCGAATATATGATTGTTCATCTAACAGCATTGCCAACAGAATGTTTTCAGAGTGAGCAAAATAAGAGTTCTTCTGAATAACTTTGTGAACAATTGACTTAAAATCTGCTGTCAAGAATGAGCTTTTTTTAATCATTTCGTGCAGGTGACGTGCTCTATGAGTAGCTCTTGGGATTTTCTTTATTTCAAACCAGAATGGCAGGTAAACTTTCATGACATATTCTACTAGGAGTTTAAAGTGTTCTGTTGGTTCGACAGTCGACACATATAGGTGCAGAATTCTGTTGGTTGTAGTGAGCCATCTAGAATGAGACATCGTTCCGGGACTTCTGTTTGCTAAATCTAGAAGGCAATGGATTTCTAGGGAGGTATCTCCCCTGAGGATACAGCCCTAGAAATATCGAAAAAGTATTTTTGGTCTGCACTCAGGTCTTTTTTTATCAATTTCAGGGAGAGCAATTGAAATAGTAACAAAACTTGTCACATCAAGGGTTTCGCACGTTTTCAGAGATTTTCCTATTGTTCCGGAAAACTGTGGCCCAGATGTCTTTCCGTCAATCTTCTAGAAAAGGTGGCGAAAAGGTAGTTCATTAGTATGCAATAAGCATGCAAACCAGTACAATTTGTGGCCAACAAAGATTTCAAACCGTCTAACTGCGCAATTTTTATTCCCAACGTTGACGTTCGTTCCATCACACCCAATGGCAACCAGTTCCGAAAGAGTAATCTGTTTTTGTGTAACGAAGTTGATGATGTTTCGTATAATATCCACAATAGACCCAAACTCCAGACTCACATGTCCTATATGAACAGAACCGGTTCTGATAACAAAACAATATGCTCTTCCACAGATGTAGTCCTAAATAAAGAACTTCCCTTCTTTTCTTGCACTATAGTTTTGTCCTTTCTTCCATAAAAGTAGATGGCGTACAAAGACTCTGTTACTTGTGTAGAATTAAGCCGTGATCGTACCTTTCGACGTTCTCTCCTCAGCTTACTCCTGTCAATAACTTTAGATGGAGTATCTTTGGATACAATCCCTATATGACGAAGCACAGAAGATGCAATGATAGCAGCTGACCTATCCGATACTTCGTTCTATCAAAAGCAACAGCTAGATTTGGCAGTGATATTCTCAAATATGTACGAAATGCCATTTCTAGCACTGACATTTGACAATAAATGTCAATATTAATATTAACTATTAAATAATTATTAATATTAAATAATAATTAATATTAATTTACAAATTAAACCATTTTTCAATTTAATAATTATTTTTTATAAAAAGGCATTAAAAACTTTTAAAAATAGGCATTACAAATATTCACTTGAGATGTGGAACCTCAAGATTGCAACATTCAGATTGCTGAAATTTCAAGATTGCTGAAATTTCGAGAAAATTTGTTCCAGCCAGTTTCACACCAAATAATGACTCGGGCAATGTGAATTTCGAGAAAAAGTTTTTTCGCTCCACCCGAACGACCAGTTTGTTTTCCATCACACAAGCAACCATTTTCCTGAAATTTCCGAAACTACGCATGAACCACGCATACTGCTATCAGACCTAGTGCCGCCATCTACTAACACATTTGTGAAACAAAACTTGTAATGTTTCTTTCTCCCAGTAAAGTCAACTTTGTTGCTGTATTGGTAATATGTTTTTTATAAGCCTTCCAAACACCGGAGAGCATTGTGACACACCCGGTACATTCATTACGTTTATTTTATGTGAATCTAAGATCTTCAACCTTTATTTTAAAAAGAACTTAAATATCTGTACTATAATTTTTAAAAACATTCCTTATACTATAACCCTGAAATATGCATTTTTTAACGTGTGATCTAGGATTACAAAACTCTTAAGTCACAACCATAAATTTATTTTATTGCTTCAAGCTCAGTGACTGTTTAAACAAGTAGACATACACACCTGCTAATAACCATACGTATGCCTGATATGTATGCTAATGCTACGACAGAAAAATAAACACATTACACGATCGGTTCTGTTGATTGATACATTATATAAGGTTAGCCATAAACTGCTGGCATCAGCCTTTTTTCTGTATCACTTCTTTTATTCATTAAAACGTTCGGCAAATATTTCTAACTTTACCATACGGGGAACATGCAAATAATTCTTTAAAACGAATTAAACGAGTGCCAACATACTGAGTCAGTGGAATGTGGCAATTAAAACTTTCGTAAGCCTGGACAATACAGATGTAAGTTATAGGATTTTTACTTTTATGAAGAGAAAACGCTGTTGAAAAGAGAAATAAAAGCAACCAGACAATGTTCAATAGTCCGGAACCAAGAGACTGTCAGTTATTGTATTTCTTTCCGAGTATATAATATAGATGTAAACTGATTGGGTAGAAAGAGTGTTAATACTTTTGTA